>VMOF01000320.1:24502510-24812870 GCA_011764245.1 Trialeurodes vaporariorum
TTTAAAAAATTTTTTTTTTTTTCAAATGAAATTTCAAGTTTCAATGCTACTAGGGAAATATCCTCCATGGCTGTTACACAGGTTTTTCTAGATTGCCACTCTTTTGAAAAATGTACAGCTCATTGGTTTGAAACCCACTGTGCGCAGTAGAGAGTTTTGAACACTGCAGTTTTTGAGGCCCGAAAAAAAAGTTGAAATTTATTCACTCTCTTTTCTTTACCGTGAGGATGAATGAACCCGGGCTTCCCTCGCAAAAAAAAAAAAAAAAAAAAAAAAAAAAAAAAAAAAAAAAAGAGATTGAGAATGAAAATATAAGCGTAAATTACTTTACTATTCCGCGCGCCGATATTGAATTTTGCGTCGCAACTCCCCCCCCCCCCCAAATCACTCCACTCACTCTCTTTTCATACATTTTATTCATTTGATTATGCGGTTGAGATTTCTCTTGGCTGCGGCGCGGCGCAGTGATGATGAGCGAAAATAAAAACAATGAAAGATCCGTTACTTGAAATGGGATTTGTATTGCACTTGACAACTATCTCTGCTCGTTAAGCGTAAAAATAATATATCCTCCCTCATTTTATCGTGAAGTTATACTGTGTATGAAGAGGGTACAGTAATAGAGTTATTTTGTTTAATAAATCAGATAACTATATACACTACGCAGTTGGACCTCTGTACCCGGATTTCAACCCTCCGTACACTTGATATGACAAACCTACCTTATGAAGAGGAGTAGAGACATTATTCTTAAGGAAAGATTGTGAGGTTTTTTTTTTTTTTTTTCTTTTTTTTTTTTCTTTTTTATTTTGTTGTGTTCAGTATATCTCAAAGATCATTTTCATGTATGATAAAGGGTATGCAGACTAAAAAATGACCAAATATGACAAATTATAGGAAATTATATAATTTAAAAAAATTATCCTACTTTAAACTGCTCATCTGTTGTTCTTTTTTTCAACTTTAACCGTAATTCAATTTTTTGTTTTCACCCTAAGAGCAGATTTTTTTTTTTACAATTTCATCTTAAATAGATAAACAAAAAGCGAACTAGTTTCAGTGCAAAAATGTGAGGTATTTGTTTGGAAATCTAGATAAAATTAAAAATTTTTTTTTTTAAATTTTTTTTTTAAAAAAAAAAAAAAAAAAAAAAAAAAAAAAAAAAAAAAAAAAATAAAAAAGTTATGATTTTTAAATTTCAACCCCCTTTGGGAAATTTTTGGTCAAAGAACTTCAAGGAATACTTTTAACAGGGAATGAGGGAACTATAAGCCCACAGTTCATTTTTTTTTCAAATCCCCGCACGCAACAGTCCAACTACATTTGCCGTACTTTATATATATACCTACTTCTATGTTGTAGCATGTATCTTTCTCTATAGAATTACACCCGTAGCAAAGTCAATAGTTACGTTTTGGACTTTTTAAACTCTCGACCCTATAAACTGCAGTTTCAGCGATACAAAACGCTGTCCCCTCTTTTCTCTGCTCACACAAAACAGTAGAAAAAGAAAGCCAGGTCAGGTAGAAGACATTTAAGCCGAGAGTGTCTATTCAGTAGAGAGGGACGAGAACGATTTTCGGTCCCCGCGCAAACTTTGACTTTAAACATGTCAGAGGTTAACATCGTACCGAGTTCCGAATAAATGGACGGTAGTGTGATGCACGACGAGGACTAAAAAAAACGTTTAGAGAGCGGGGGAGAGAGGGGGAGAGAGAGAGAGAGAGAGGAGAGAAGAGAGAGAGGGGAGAGGGGGAGAGAGAGGGGGAGAGGGGAGAGGGGGAGAGGGGGAGAGAGAGAGAGAGAGGGGAGAGAGAGAGAGAGAGAGAGAGGGGGAGGGAAGAGGGGGAGAGAGGGGAGGAGAGAGAAAAGAGAGAGAGAGAAGAGAAAAAAATTGAACCACACGTATATAAAAGCGGCCCGAAATACTTGGATTCAACGTTGTTTTACCGCTTGGTAAGCAAAAGCATCGCTGCCAGATGGTCACTCAAACATGTTACATTATTTAAAACTTTTTTAAAGTGATTCCTCTGCACCTGCTTGAATTGAGATTCTGGCTTAACAGACCGTCATGGGAAAAATAAGTATTACATTGGATCCCCTTTTTTCTAGAGTCAAAACCCCACCTTCTGTGACTATAAGACTATCTACTTATATCCACTTGGCAACCTCGATGGAACTGCACCTCAAAAGAAGTTTCATTGTGAGGGTAGAAAAGTTTTTTTGGGGCCCATTAAAATACGACACATGCCTAAGCTTAACATAACCTTAACTGTGTTTAGCTTGCTTTAGCCGATGCAGTTTAGGATTCTGGGACTTTATATCCATAAATATTTCTCCTGTTGGTATATAGCGTCCTAATTTTCTTTTTGCAGCTCACAAACATGTAAAAGTATTTTGAAGTGGCATACATCATGTTTATTTTAGTGTAACTGCTCTGTGACCGTTTGATTGAAAACCCTGAACAGCATATTTGGTAACAATTGGTATAAAACAAAATTAACAATCATAGAATAAAGTTTTAAGGATAACATTTTTTGCGTGCTCAAGGGCTCTTGTAAAAATTTGATAATTCTCAAGTATTTGGTCACATGGTAAAAGGCATTATATGAAAAAAAAAAAAAAAAAAAAAAAAAACTGTTTGAGATTTTTCATGAATAAAATCAAACAATGCTCTTACCAATTACCAGGCCTTCTGGGAGTTTGTTAAAGAATGTAATGCCTGTTTCTGTCATATACCCGCTCAATTCACTCTATGGCCGATTTGGAATAGTTTTGGACGAACTGAAACTTTCAACAACTAGTCTAACTAGTAAACGAAACAGTATACGCAATAAATTAAGTTTATTGTAGCTCCGTAGCTCGATGTATCAGTTTTTTTTTTTTTTTTTTTTTTTTTTTTTTTTTTTTTTTCATTAAAAATGTTTATGCGGAACGAATTTAAAGAGTGAAATATGACAAATTCTCCACCGCATGATCCATAATTATTCCCGGTTAATGGTCTGGAAAAAAACATACAGCTGGTGGTGCTTGCAGGAGTCGCAGGCTTAAGCTGACTTCACGCGACAATGCTTTCCTCTCTACTCACTATACCACAATATGTTCCAATTTTGCCGAATGTAACTTTACCATACCGCAATGTCATAACTGTCCAAACTGAAGCATAGAGAAAGACTCGGAATATTTATATCTGCGCTTTTGGATTCACACGAGCCGCTTTTTTTAAGCAATGGAGAGCCAAGCAAAATATTTGGTTTTAAGTCATGTGATGACGTTTCGACCGCGGGTCTTAAGCATTTCTCATGACGACCTTCCTTACACTGATGTGAGAGAAATCACTTTCTTTAAAAACAAGGAAACACGTTCACTTGTGACAATTTTCCTTGCGTGAAGTAAAGTTTTGATTGCTTGAAGGAGAATCGCTGTCACAACAAGGAATCTTTTACTGTAGCAATAGACATTTTTTGGGGTTTAAAAGGAATTCCTCCTTAGTCAATATTTTACGTTGCAGTTGCTTCAATAACGCAAACGAAATACGCCTTGGTTTTAAAAAAAAAAAAAAAAAAAAAAAAAAAAAAAAAAAAAAAAAAATCTCTCAGTGTACTTTTCAAGTAAAGTTTTTTATTTTTATCAGTTATTTATTTTTTATTCCAAAGTAATAACATGTATGTTGATAGAGTAAGTTGTACCAGTCAAGATAACTCACAGCAGAAATATATTAATTCTATTAGTTTAAATTGTGACACGTGGCCATGGATACAGAAATTTGTCTTTCTCTCTTCCTTCCATTTGAACACAGTCGTTTTTTCCGCCTTTTTCTAACCCACGCGTTCCAATGGAAGGAGAGAGAGAAAGACAAATTCCTGCATCCGCAAATGCACGTGTCACGAATAAAGTCAAAAAAACCAAAGGCACCATTGTTCTCAGCTCATCAAGTAGGTACTATCATTTTCTTCATGAAAAACACACAACTTCAGACCCTTGCAACTCCCGAAATCCCATGAAGCGTATATTCTTTCATCATTGATTAAATTTAATTATTCTTTAGTTAGAACATACCATCAAAAACAATTTTCAAAGTAGCGTGCGTTTCTTAATCTGGAACATTCAGAAACTGAAAAAAGGCGAGCTGTTTCCGAGAAGTTGCTCGCCAACTGTTGCGCTTTAAATATAAATTATCAGTAGGGGACTATAACTTCCTCTCTGACAGAGCCTCGCGTTTTAGTTTTAATTATTCCACTAGTTTATTAAAAACGACTGCGGAATCGGTATAAAAATTTCAATAACAGGAATTTCTTATGGGCGGTTTCACGATAACGGGAATTGCATGTCCCCAGGGGCGATGGACTATATGTAAAGAGTAAAAAGATAAATAGCAGTAATTTTTCATCGAAACTCTCTGTCTGAGAGAGGAAAAAAAATAACAGGGCAAAAAATTATCAATGCCGTGGAATATATCACCATTTTTCAGGCGGAATTCGTACACTTTGTTACTGTCCCCGGGAGTGAGTCTTAGATTAAAAGGGTAATTTTCCTACGAAAAACAATTAAATACCTTTGCAGCGCCAATTTTTATCTTTAAGTGGAAATGAATAGTTACTTTAACGGCAAAACCTGGACTTGTGATGAGTATTGGAGCGGAGGTGTTCACAATCAGACCGGGTGGCGACCTCTTGTGTACACTTTGTTACGCATTAAAAATGTGCGGTAAATCAGGCACAGACAGCGCTAGCTGTCATTCCCTGGATCCTCCTAGCCTCAAGAGGTCAAGGAGATGGCAACAGGACCAGCTGATACCGGTAAGAAAAATTTGTTTGTAAATATTGGCCGATAAAATCATTTTTAGCGTCAGATTTAGATGTGTAGCACTAATTACTCAACACAAGAAAATGCAATAAACACCCAATTTCAATCAAAAATTCAATCTGAGCAAATCGTGGATGAAAAATAGGCGGCAAGTGTGTTTGAATGCTCAATCATAGATTAATTCATTTTTTTTGCCTTTTTGACATTCTGCAAAATACGCGAATTTGGAGTGTACACTTTGTTACGATACTTTGTTACGCTACGAGTAACGAAGGAAAATGAACGTAATTGAAAGGGGTTTGAGTCGGCTGATAGAAAATCATCTAAATATCATTCTAGCTGCTAATATACAGGTAGTATCTAGGTGTAGTATGCTTCTGCTTATCATTTGGCACAATTTTTCGAAATTCGAAGCCGCTCGCGAGAAATTCGAGATGGCAGGTACTTACATATTTTCTTCAACACCCTGTACATGCAAATTTTAGATTAGGCCATGACTTTAGGCCCTTTAAGCTACGGGCTCAAATCATTTTTTTTTTTTTTTTAAGTCCTTGGTATGGGTGTCTCTCCTAGTAATCAAAGGAACATTTTTAAACGTTGAACTGTACAAATTTTTCAGTTCTGAGAAATTAGCAGCCCTCAAGTCCCTGAAAAAAATCTCATTTTTTGGGGGTTTAAACACCTTTCTCCTCTCAACTTGGTACAAAACGAAAATGTTTCGTGCCGGAGCTGGGAAAGTGATGTTGACTACCTATATAATGAAGAAAAAACATAAAAAATCAATTTGATGAACTTCAGTTTCACAAAAGTTGAAGGCTCAAATATTCCCGTTATCGTGAAATCACCCTTATAAAGATCGCGCCATTAATAGCAATTCGAGGAGACGTTATTTTTAGATAACTCCGGATTTTATGAGAGAATTTCAAAGAGTAAAGTAATTTATCGGAAAATCAGCGAAAATACAATCTATATAGGATTTGTGAAAAACCTTGTCAGAAAACATCTTGAAATGCAGTTCTTAGAAATGCAGTGTAATTATTTATCAGTGATGAAACGAGATTAGAATTAAGGCTCAATATCAGGGAAAACTGGACCGTCGAACATCGAAAGCGCTCTCTTCGAGATATAAACATTAGGATAGTATTACAAATTATTACTAAGAGCAGATCCTATGTCTTATGAGCTCTTCTTCCATTGACCGATTCAATTGAATGAAGCTCTCCGTGATCCGGCCAGCGTTGCCAGATCGAGGGTTAAAAAGCCGTATCGTCCCCATTTAAATCAATGTAAAACGTACGGCTTTTTCAACCCAATCTGGCAAGTGGCAACACTGGATTCGGCAGCGCCGTTCAGGCCATTTTATGCTCGATATTAAGTTCATAATTCCGTGCAATCCCCCCCTTACCCCCTCCCCTAATAAACCTAACTCCTTCTCCAGCCGTTAAAAATAAATTATCAATTACATGAACTCGCTTTCTCGTAGAGCCTCGTTTGGTCTTAATTATTCTTTTCTCTAGCTTTCTCTACCTCCCTCTCCCTTTTCTCTCTATGTCTGTCCATCTCTCTTGCTCTCTTTCTCTTCCATTCTCAGTTAAAGGAGCAAATGAGATTTTATCTCAGTCCCTGTGTTACTTGAATGTTTAAGTATTCCACGCCTTCTGCTTCCGCGTATAAGTATTTGTAACTATTTTCCCTTACGTTTTCAGCTGATCGTTAATGACTGCTATGGAGTTTGTGTCTTCCTCTTTCACCTGAAATATTGAAATCGATTAAGTCTCATCACAATGTAAGTCGATTTCTGAGGGAAGACACAGAGACGTGGAGAAAAAGTGTAATGGACCAGAATGAAAAAATGCATCTCTTTTTCTGTGAAGTATATTTTTGAGATCGAACGGCTATGGGTGCTGGGTAACGACCCACTAACTCCAGTTGAACAAGAATTCATGGTTGGATCCAGACATTTGGCATCCGTGAATTCTTTTCATTTGAACGTACGAGAAACAATCGATTCTTGAAGGGGATATGGCCCTCTTACTAATCGAGTATTTATCATATATTCAAATGGGAAGAATCCACAGTTGTCAGATTGCTGGACCCGCCGTTGTAATTAAGAATTAACAGCATGAGAACCTTTCAGACGATCCAATTGAATCCCAAAGCTACCAGGTTACATCTGCCCCTTAAACCGAAGCTCGAAAGATTCCTTTCGTACATTTGCGTATCTGTATAGGATAATGTAATTGAGCTGGATTTGCCTTTATGTTGAGAATTTATGGTGCTAATCGGCCTTAGTATCGACGAATAAATTAATTTGATAGCAAAGACACTCACCGTCTGCGAAAACTACGATTTCGGGGGAAAAGAGATCGATCACTCACCTAAAACAGACAAAATTAAATAACAATCAGATTATAAAAACTCTATTGAAAGATTCAGTTTGAAAACATGACGATTGAATGATGAGCAGGTCACAAATGGATGAGGATGAGGTCTATCTATAATGCAGCTATATTGCAAGGTGTTGCTGTAGACAAATGGCCAATTAATACTGGTGTAAAATGCTGCTAAAATAACGGTGAGACCATTAAAAAAGTATAAAACTCACTCCTCGCAGAGAAAACTTAACTTAAAATTTTGGGTGACCACCCTTGCATTTATGCACCAGCTTCGGATTCGGAGTTTTAGACTTTCCGGTTTACGGACATTTCCCCCCGCAATTTCCCCGGACACTTCCCCGGTCATTCCCTCGAGGACATTTCGTCAATTCCGACACTTCGAGGACATTCCCCGAGGACACTTACCCCCGGACATTCCGGTCATCCCCCCCCCCAGTTACTTCCCCCCGAGTTATTTATAGCTAATCAATAATCAATCACTTTTACTCACATTTACACGGTTTGAAGGGCGTGTTTGAAAAGTTGCATTATTTGTTTGTTTTTTTGTTAAAGATTCCTTTCGTAATTTGCGTATCTGTATGGGAAATGTAATTCTAGACTGGAAATGCCTTTAGTTGAGAATTTATGGTGCTTAATCGAGCCTTATTATACGAATAATTTAAAAATTTTGATAGCAAAGACATTTCACCGCTGGAAAAATCTCGATTTGGGGTTAAAAGAGATCGATCACTACCTAAAATAGACAAAATTAATAACAATAGATTATAAACTCTATTCAAAAAGATTAGTTTGAAAACATGACGTTGAATGATGAGACATACAAATGGAAGGAAGTCTATCTATAATGCAGAAAAATATTGCAAGGTTTTTAGACAAGCCAAATTAAACGGGTGAAAATTGTAAAATAACGTGAGACCATTAATAAGTATAAAACCTCACTCCTCGCAGAGAAAACTTAACTTAAAATTTTGGGTGACCACCCTTGCATTTATGCACCAGCTTCGGATTCGGAGTTTTAGACTTTCCTAATGGTCTCATATCGTTATTCTCGCAGCATTTTACATTGGAATGGATACTTCATTTGCCTACAGCAAAACCGTGCAAGAGCTCCATTGCTGATTTCTCAAGGATTAATCACTTTTCTCAGCATATAGTGTTGCGATTAGATGGGATTTCCCCATTGTCACTCATACTCATTCGGTCGCCATCTTGTAATTCGGTTAAACGCATTAATTGGGTTTTGAGAGTGGATTTTGAGACTTTTTGACGCACTCAAAAGTTATTTCCAAATGATGTTACACCACAATAGACCCTCCCTGTATATAGCTGTTGCAAAAGTTTACAACAGACCGATTGCTCATTTGCAAAATTGAAGCTTGGTGATTTAAAATTGGCGGAGAAGTTCGATGCAGAAAAAAAAAGAAAATGAGCCAAGAGCTTTCTTGATTCCTCAATAGTACTTTCCACATGCATTGAGAAAAAGAGTCAAAAAAGCTTTTACGACCCAAGTGCTCTTTCTCCTCTAAAAGCTTTCCTTAATCCTCAAGTTCTATTCATTCTAAAATGTCATTCACGGGAGTCTCTCTCTAACCACTGTTACTTTGCGATTCACAGCAAATGGCAACTTTCAGCCGGCGAAGCGTGTTCAAGACTTATATAATTGTAGGCAGGTAGGTAACGTCACTTTTAACCACTGTTCAACTCACGGCTGCCTTCTCGTGAACCGAAAGGATCTCTTTTTTTCCATGTTCAACAAGCATTCGTAAATTCAACGAATAAAGAGCATAGAACTTTGCGAAAAGTACAAAAAAAAAAAAGATAATAAAATTAACGGTCAAAAAACAAGTGGATAAGAGGGCCATAGCAGGGACGTTTTTAATTTTGAACAGCACTTCAACTGATTAAAAACGACAAAGGAGCCCCCACAAATGTAACGTCCTTGGTTGAAATTTATGGGAATTCCATAGGCACCGAGCACTAACATGCAGAAAATTTATGGACACGGGAAAACCTGAGACAGGCTGAATTGATAAAACTGCCAGTGAATCTGCGCCCTCCCCCCGCACCACACTTCCACCTCTATCCGTGGTCCAGTGGTCGGTGGCTGCGTTGCCACATCTTACATTTACAACCCTTTCACGGGAAATGGTATACATTTGATGTGAACCATTTTATTTAACATGGGATTCAATGGAATTTAAATAGACATTTTGCAAAAAATTGTGATGTGACCCACTTATCAAAATTCTTCAAAAAGTGCCCTCTTTTGAACGGTCAAAAAAATCTAAAAAAAAGTCAAATCCCAAAATGAGTGCATGAAAGGGTTGAAAGAGCAAATAACGACGAAGCAAATCAATGGAAGGATCCAGCAACTGTTGACAGATGAGAATATATCATTAAAATGACGCGATTCATGAAATTTGGCAACCGAGCTTTAATTCATTTAAACGTATGCAGAAGTATCGATTTCTTGGAGGTTCAATGAGCCTTTCGAAGATCGATAATTTTACGTAGGTTCAAATGGAGCCAATCCATTGTTGCCACATTACACGAGCCGCCATTGGTCGTCATTAAAGTATGGTTTAGTTTTCTTGCTTCCTTTTTCAACATTTGTAAAAGTTGGACCAATTGCAATAAAATTGTTTTCGTACGAAAATGTTATTGGTTCAGCTGAGTAAGAATTACAATTTTATGCATGTAATAATAAGCCTCTTGTTTCTAATTTTACCCATGGAAAGATAGAAAGCACTGCTTTATGAGCCCATTCTGATATCGGAATAAATTCGTCTTTTACAAGGCAATATAAGACGGCTGTAAGGTAAGGCGGCTTAAAAGATACAAACAATTAAATTCGGTCTCGGACAGTGGTGGCTCGTGAGATCATTGGCAACCATGACATTTGCCATTAAACCTAGGTAAAATTATCGATTTATTGAGGGATCTATGAGCCATCAGAAGACCGATTATTTTTCATATAGGTTCAAATGAAGAGAATCCGTTGCTGTCAAATTACACGAGCCATCCACCGGTTGAGAAAAGATTACACAGCTCAGTTCAGTGTATGACTGTGCTTCAGGAAAATACTCTGATCTGTTATTACCTTTTCTCAATCGGTGGACACGCCGAGCCGTTAATTTATTAAAACATCGGAAAGTTTTTTAAAAGTCATTAACGGTGACTCCACCGGTTGAAAAAAGATTACAGATCAGAGTATTTTCGTGCATTACAGTCATACACTGAACTGAACCGTGTAATATTTTCTCAACCGGTGGGATCATTGGTGAATTGAAAAGTACCAATAATCATACTGAAAATGGTTGCTCTGCACCCCCATCATCATCTTCAGCCATCACATAGTTCTGTGGCGGCTCGTGATATTTGGCAACCATGCAAGTTTTCCATTTACACGTAGGTAAAATAATCGATTCTTGCGGAGGCTGACAGCCTCCGGGAGAATCGATTGTTTTACATTGGTTAAATAGGAGGAGGACACGGTTGCCAAATTTCACGAGCCACCACTAACATAGTTATCATTATTTTGTAATAGAGTGGAGCCCGTTGAGATTTTAAATCAAGGGGTGGTTTTATTGTTTTCTGGTGAATTTGTTAATTCATACTTGAAAACAAAACAAAACAAACAAAAAAACAAAACGAAACAAACTGTAGGGCATACGCTAAGCTTTTGTTTTTAATTTATCTGAGAGCCGCATCGGAGTATTCATGGGCATGCACCACTGTAACAGTTTACAGTGTTTCGAACAGAGCTCTGCCATCATAGGCGGAGCCTGCAATCAGACAACTGTTGATTCCTCCCATTTGAATGTATGAGAAACAATCGATTAGAAATTGGACCATGGCCCCTTCAAGAATCAATTGTTTCTCATACATTCAAATGGATAGAATCCACAGTTGCCAAATTGCTGGCTCTGCCCTTGGCTGCCATTCTGCGTATAATCATATGCGCATGCTCTTTTCCTCATTTAACTCAAAATAATTTTTTTTTAAAGCCCCAAAATTTGGCAGCGCTAGTTTAAAAACACGCTGCTTGGCGTTCACAAAGTGTTGCAACCGCTAGTTACTTATTAAAATTATGATCTAAAAGATCTGACGGGGCGTTTCTACTTTTTCCAGAGCTCTTTTCTCATAAGTTTCAATGTGGAGCTATTTTTGGGCTATCACCGTATTCCAAACAAAAAAACAAAATTAATCAATCAATTAGATTGATAGCAATATCAGTCGCTTTTAACGTTATAGTCCGACTGAACCATCAGGAAGATTCACCAATGTCTCAGCTTTTCCTCTAAAATAGCGAAATATCGGACGCTGATATTTTCAAAACCTATGCCCCCAAAAAGGATCTTCGTAAGTTACGAACAACTTTTGTTAAACTTCCTCGTAATTTTGAGAATTTTTTTTTTGTCTTTTTAAGAGGAAGTTGCAATATGAGTAGGTATACACCGTTGTATTGGCCCACGCCTCCTCGCTGTAGTTCAGGGCTGCCGTTTTGCGTATAATCAATGCTATTTTTCAATTCATCGATGATTCCACCGGTTGAGAAAAGATTACACAGTTCAGTTCAGTGCATGACTGTATTAAACTAAAATACTCGCATCTGTAATCTTTTCTCAACTGGTGGAGTCGTCGATGACTTTAAAAAAACTTGCGGACATTTTAATTAATCAACGGAGTCTCCACCGATTAAGGAAAGATTACAGATCAGAGTATTTTTGTGCATTACAGTCATGCACTGAACTGAACTGTGTATTCTTTTCTCAACCGGTGGAATCATCGGTGAATAGAAAAATAGCGTTGATTATACGCAAAACGGCAGCCCTGCTGTAGTTAGGACGATTTTTGAAGCCTTTGGTAAGGCAATCCCGGCTGGTAAAAATGTTCCATGGCCAATTTTACTTGGAAATAGATTTCCATGAATTCTATACCTAAATTTTCATGAAAACTACGTATTTTCCCATGGAAATTTGTAAATTTTACTTTGAAATCTATGTTCATGGAAAATTGATTATGGAATATTTTTACTAGGGAAAAATAATATTAGATAATTCTCATTTCAGTAATGTTTTACGCCAATGCGTCATAAAATATGGTCTTGAAGGCGGAACATAATAAATAAACGAAGAACACTGGCGGCATATGATAACATTCGTTGAGATCAGTGATGGCTCGTGCAATGTGGCAACAGGCAAAAGGGTATTCTCTCCATTTAAACCAATTTAAATCAATTGATCTTCGGGAGGTTCAGTTAGACCCCCAAGGAATCGATACTATTGTATTGGTTTAAATGGCAATGATGCATGGTTGCCGAATTGCGCGAGCTGTAACGAGGTATAGCAACAGAGAGGATTTGTGTCACGTGATTTGTAAACTCAAGGAAGTAGCCATGAAGAAAATCCTCTTACGGACATTTTACACGGGCTCAGTCTGTTTGCCTCATTTTCTTTTAACAGCTTAAAAAAAAAGTTGTGACAGATTCACTTGAAAATGGTTTTAAACGAAAGTGCAAGCGTTTAAGATTGACTATCAGGAAACATAAATCGATATGACTAGGTTCCCTCTGGAAGGATTTGCACGATAAAGAAACTGACACATGACAGAAATAAGCCAAGTTTTTTTTACCCGGGGCCGATCATTAATTTTATCGATAATCCGATCCTTACGACTGTCTGCGAGTGAAACTATATTAGTCCGAAATTGTAAAACTTGGCTGTTGTTTGGTAATCATCACTGAAGTTCCTGTTATTTGAAGGATTTTCATTGAATATCTTTAACCCTTGTGAGCCTAAGGTATTTCGGTAACACAAAGGACTAAGGGGGGGTATTTTTGAGCCCCCAAGGATATTTTTATGCAGCACAGTCAGTATCAATAATTTTGAAACTTTAATGGATGGATTATGTACTTAGTACCCTAAGAGAGTAATTTATGTGAAATTTGAGTAAATTTTTGCTATGTTGCCAAATTTACACCTACTTTTAAAAAAAATGTCAAAATAAAATAAATGGAAAAAATGAAATGAGGTACCATATTATTTTTCCATTTTTGATAAATTTCCAATTTTTTTTTTCAATGATCTGACTTAATATTCTTAATCTACATAAAATTTCCGTAAAATTCACTGTAATAGATGGTTCCAAACTTAAAACTGGCAGGACAAAGGGGGATACATTTTTACCCCAACACTTTAAATTTCTATAATATCGACAAAAATTCATAAAAATTAATGAAATTTGGTAGACGTGTTCTAAGTATCCTAACTTAAAATGTCATGAAGTCCCAAAAAATTTTGAGCAGTTTTGACAAAATGGCGTCAAAAAAACTGGCCTGGGGTACAAATGTACCCCCCCTTAGGCTCACAAGGGTTAATTGGGCACTTTAACGATAGCTCCCATAGCAACAGCCAAGTTTTACAGTTTTGGACCAAAAGTATCTCTCAGATACAGACTTCGGCCCCCTGAATGGTTGTGATGGATATTTGCGTCCAGATATCCACTTTATATCTATAGCACACACACTTTAATTTTAAACCAATTTCCACTGAATTAATTGAAATTTTTAGATTAAGGTTAAAGAAAATGAGGCCGACAAACCAGAATCAGATCGTTCATGCTGCCACACTTTGGGTTAGGACTTTTAACATGTATCAGTCTCTCTGTTTCTAAACCTCATTGGTGAGCCACTTTTTGATTAAAATACTGAATAGGTAGCATTTTAGAATTCAAATATTTACAGCGTCCGTGCAAAAAAGATTACATTATCCTGTGATGTAGTTTTTCTATGTATATTGAAAAGTGCTGCTATTTATAATATTTTCTGCATGGAGATATTAAAGGGATTAATTCAAGAACTCTATTTTGTGAATACAGACTTCGTGGTTAAAACAATGGTGGGCCATCATGGGTGAGATAGATGATGCGTGTTGTCGACTAAACTCTGGCAACGCCGCTAAACAACACAGCTTGGAGAGGCATTGCTCGGTAGTTTAATAATGCAATTCCATTAAAACCGCTTACATGGAACATTGTGGCCGGTTGAGCGAGCTCCATGCTACGGTGCAAATAAAAATAAGTACTTTTCAAGCGTTTAATCTTCGCTGTTAATCTTGCTTGATTAAATATCAGGGGGTGAACAATCGGTTAATTTTTCCGTTCTTTTTTTTTCCTTCTGTCGATGTGGGAGGAGGTTCGTGGTTCGCGGTTCCAGGAATTTGTAATCCTTCCTCTCTATTTCTCTCAGCCTATTTGAACGCATGAGCTAGAAGAAGAGAGAGATAGGTGTCGATGTCACGTGACCGCCTCTCTCTCTCTCTCTCTCACTCTCGACTCTCTGTATCTTTATCTCTCTCTCTCTCTCTCTCTCTCTCTCTCTCTCTCTCTCTCTCTCTCTCTCTCTCTCTCTCTCTCTCTCTCTCTCTCTCTCAATCTCTCCTTTTCTAACGCGTGTGTTCTGATTGGCAGTAAGAAAGAAAGACAAACTAGGAAACAATGCAATTTACGACGACAGAAGCGTTGCAATCTACGCCCTTTACTTCTTGAAATGATTTTAACGAGGTTTTTCCACTCCGACCGAAGGCTAATTCATTTAAAATTTAGCGCATTAGAGACGGTTTAAGTACCTCTCCTTAACCCTTGTAAGCCCCACGGGTGAGGAAGAGGGGGGGGGGGGGTGTACGTCGAACGACCACAGGCCAGTCTTTTTCTTTTTGCGTGAAACTATTATTTTTTAAAATTTAATTTGGAGACCTCTTGAGATTTAAGGTGCTGATATAACCGAAATCAGAGCAGTCGCGTCATTTGGGGGGGGGGGGTGTCAGGGTGGGCATCCCCCCCAGGATTTGAAGTCAGGCTCAAAATCGGAAACGAAGCATAATAATGAGCAAAAAAAAAACAAAAACAAAAAAAAAGGTCATCAGAATTTTGCCCCCCCCCCCAAGCCGGCTAAAATTATATTTATGAGCCAAAAAAAAGGAAAAAAAGGAAAAAAAGAAAAAGGTGATCAGATCCCCCCCCTCAAGCCGAACGTGAAATGACGCCCCCGAATCAGAGTTGGGAAATTATAGGAGTATTATAGATTACACGATTACTGTACAATCGGTAATCGTCAAACTATGTAGATAGTAATTACACATGAAGTAGTCTTCACAGATGAATAGTAAACTTAAGGGTCATTTCGCGATTAGTTTCAATTCTCTAGCGAGCTAATAGAATGAGTGACTTGTAAAAAAATCAGCCCTGATTACTGTAAAATTACCCTTCGAAAAACGGCGATTACGATTTCTTGGTAATCGTGGAATTGATCATAACCAACCCCATTCGCCCAACTCTGACTGATATTTATGCCAATATTCACGTTTTTTGGACAACTGTACATGTTGGTAGGATTTGTGTACAGGCTTTTAAGGAATTTGGTTTTTTTAGGTTTTGGAAAGAAGCCGGTTAAATGACTTTTAGAAAATGTAATCTTCCTCTAGGATCAAAGCGATTCAATCTTTCATATTTTGCTAGAAAAACAAAGAAAATAAAAAACAAACAAATCATATTACCATCTGTTGCATCAATCTGGAATCGTATTTTTTTTTCGAAAAGAAGGTAACCATCCGCAAATCGATGATGTATGATGAAAAATGGTCCCAAAACATTCTATAGGATGTTTTGTAGACAACCCGAAACTGCTCTTCACGTGGGATTTTCTAATTGATCTCAAAATCCCCAAAAAGTATTTTCAAAGACGTGAAATCTATTTCCTCGAAAGGATCGCATATTATTTCCTGTTAAGATGCCGACTTTACCCTTTGCCAACGTTTTAATGTTGGCAAAGGCCTGTGAGGGGAGATGGGGGAGGAGAGAAGAGTTCCATTGAATCAGCTTTTGTTTGGAGCCATAACTTTGATATGGATGTTTCTCTTTGCTAAAACAGTCTATTTGTCTCGACTCAAGAGGCTCATATTTTGCACTGACTTACCGGAGCACTTGCTTGATATACTTACCCTGTTGTCAATGTCTACCCTAAAACTGCAATAATTTTTAGACCTCTCCTTTTATACCGAATTTGTTTTTGATTTTGGAAGAAACAAAAATATGATGTTCTTTTTCATAGAATCTTATAAAATACATTCAAGAGCTTATTCAGGGGGCAGGGAAAGGACCCCAAGGATGAACACTTGCCTCCGTTCGCTAGTCCCTGAAAAGCGCAAAAATAAGAGGGATGCAGACAGTAAACTGCCTGAGAGTGTGAAAAATTGGCAAACCTGGCAATTGGAAAACATTTGTTTTGGTTGATTTTTCCCATTCTCACTCCCTTAAAATTTTTCTGGGGGTTTCTTTTTTCTTTTCTTGGCTTTGGGTACAATGCTTTTATAATGTTTACCAGCTCTAAAGGTGAATACCTATAGCAGAAATAACTCGATCAATAGTCAAAAGAGGGGTAAATGGCACGCAAAATTTTATTTTAGTTTTATTCGAAAACGAATGTTTGAATCAAAGTGACTCTAACATCTTCTGGATCTATATTACTAGAAAAATAGGGCTGACTTTTTGACTGTAATCTCTTGCAGGTGAAAGTTTCTTCACGGGGTCCCACAGGGCCCAGACGTCGAACGATTCTAATTTTGGCGATCATGCTGAAGTTAAAACTACGGTATTGTCTTGTCCGTGTTATTATATCTCACTTCTGCGAGTCAATATGAACGCAGTGCAAGTTTGAATGTAATCTAGCCGGTTGTGCGCATCTAGAAATGTGACAAATTGGCGGAGGGGGGGGGGGTGTCCGTCAGTCCCCACGCCAGAAATCTACGGACATTTTGCTCTTTTTACCCCGAACGTTGTTGTCATCCGTCAAATAGTATTACTTACCACAAGGGAATCGCGCGATAAAAATCGCCAAATTGGGATCCAAAACACTAATTTATATATGGTACATGTAAGGGAAAACTATAGCTCGATATTAATGGTATGTTTAAAAATTTCCCCGAAAATGTATTAATTGCTGCATTAATTTTTTCCCCTCCAAATGACTTGTACAAAGCCACCTATACAAACATATTAAATAGGAAAAAATTGCTGAGCGAGATTTTTTATGAGTAAAAAAAAATTGGAATTATACGGGGGTGTTAACAATTTCGTTGAAATTAGGCGCATTTTTCCTTTGCATGGTTTGATGAACTCTCCATTTTTATTTCATTAATTTCCGTTCGATACTTTTATTTTATTCTGTTTTAATCGGACGAGTGTAGATTGCGAAACCGACTGTGATTGATTTCCGTGTATATATCTTTTCTGCGTAAATTAGTCTAACTATACGGATACACAGTAAACAATAATGGTTTCACAATAAACGTACATGTTCTAACTCAGTCCCGGAATGCACACAATTTGCTAAAGTTACAGCTTATCCGGCTAAAAAGTGTGAAGGGCAAAGCTTTCCGTTTCGAGTTTTGCGTATAATTAATAGCATTTTTCAATTCAATGATGATTCCACCGATTGAGAAGAGATTACTTAGTCAGTCTAGTGCAGTGTACAACTGTAATGGACGAAAATATTTGCATCTGTAATCTTTTCTCAACTGGTGGAGTCGTCGATGACATTTAAAAAAAACTTGCGGGCATTTCAATTAATTAACGGCGTTTCCTCCGAGTGAGACAAGATTACAGATCATGGAGTATTTACGTTCATTACAGTCATACACTGACCTGAACTGCGTAATCTTTCTTTCAACCGGTGGAATCACCCGTGAATAGAAAAATGCCATTATAAATATACGCAGAATGGCAGCTCTGGTCGAGGGTCAATTTTGAGGGCGTTCACTGTTTACAATGTGACCCAAAAGGTTCTATCTCTTTTAAAGGTTTGAACGGACCAAAATCAATGTTTCCAAATTGCTGTCCATTACTGGCATTTTCTAATTCGTTTCGCAGTGGTATACTCACGAATGGGGCTGTGGCGGCTCGTGATATTTGGCAACCATGCAAGTTTTCCATTTAAACGTAGGTAAAATAATCGATTCTTGCGGAGGCTGACAGCCTCCGGGAGAATTGATTGTTTTACATTGGTTAAATAGGAGGAGGACACGGTTGCCAAATTTCACGAGCCGCCACTGGAATGGGGCTGTTGCACACTTTTGCTATAAGCTATTTAACAGTCGATTCTGGAGTAAAAACCTCGAAAAATAACAATGGCAGCGTTAAAAACTTTCGAAATCCACTCTTAAACTCAATAAACGCTTTTATTTGCGAGGGCGTAATGGTGGCTGAGAGCAGTCACAATGGGAGATTCCTATCTTAATTTCGTCACTCTTTCTATGCTGACAAGGATGATTCACTGAGTAATTAGTCATCAGAGTAGTGATTCACATACGATGATTAGTTCTGTGACACCTAGTGACACCGATGTCAAATGAAAGTCATCTCTTATTGGTCACTTCTTGATGGAGTTACAATTTGTTAGATGGGAATCTACCATTGTTACTACCCTCAGCCACCATTACGCCCGCGCAAATAAAAGCGTTTATCGAGTTTAGGAGTGGATTTCGGAAGTTTATAGTGGTGCCATCGTTATTTTTGGAGGTTTTTCCATCAGAATCGACTGCTAAATAGCTTGTACCAAAATTGTGCAAAACAGCCCCATTACAGTTTTATTACTTTTCCTCCAGAAAGGGAGTTTTAATGGAAGTTCTCTTTCTGACTATAGTATTCTGTAACTGAGGGGCCTATCTCTGGTGAGAATATAAACAAAAAGGCAGATAGCATCTAATGGTGGCGCGCAGTGGAGCGAGCAGTGGCGTAACTAGAAATTACCTTTCTCTTACTTTGTCCATTAAAATGTGTAAGTTAGAAAAGGATAGGAAAGGGGGATCAATCCCCTCTTCCTATCCTTTTTCTACCTGTACATTCAAATGAGTAAAAAGAGAGATAGAATGATTTCTATAGTTACGCTACTGGGAGCGAGTCATTGGGAGGGGTCGGAAATGACGTGTATATTAGTATAAAAATGCGCAAATTGAATGTCTTCACAGTCAAAAAACAAACTAATAAAGGTGATTCTTGTAGGAAAGTGAGCAATAAAATCAATGAAACCACTTTCAAATTTCTACATTCAGTATTAAGGAAGAAAATCGCATTTAACAATGCCACGCTATGTCCGGTTCATCCCATTGACTCGTTCCACGTTCCACTGTGCGACGGGGCGGGGCGCTCGTATGGCCTAAAACTCGTTGGCCAATCAGAGATCGTGTACCCGTTGGACTTAAAGTTCTCAGTAACACGCTCGAGTTATTAGTTTTCGTAACTCCATCTCTCATTGACAACATCAGCAGCTACTCCAAATCGTTAAAATAAATACAATGCAGAATAAAATTTCATGAAGCGCCTTCAATTCCTGGGATAGGCAAAACGAAGACCGTGGAGTACGAATAGTTATCTACACACTGAAGAACGAGTTAAAGCTTTGATTTCTTCTGGTCACTTGAGCCTGGTAGTAAAGGAGCTGACTCTCTACTTATGGGGGATCTACATTAATACTCCCAAGAATCCATTCTTTAGCATGGACTTTACGGAAGAGACATATATCGATTTATTGCGAGGAGAGCATATGTGTCTTGTCTTAAGGTTGGTAGCTATAGAGTCCCTTTATGTAAAGTAAGTTAAGACAAGAGAGTATTAGGCTCTCCGGGAGCGATTGGTTGCGTTTTTGCACATTTTAGTTTAACAAAGCGCCTTGTTAGCTTACATTTTTAATAGAGGTCCCACGGTGTTTAACGTATATAAGAGTTAATTATGTCAATTAACCTGTCAATTTTAATCATGAAGCACCTCAAGAATGTATAAAATGCCCAAAAGAATTTTAGAAAGGTAAGTAGATTTTGATCAGTAAAGGTTTGCAAAATATGTCACCGATAGAAACTCTGCAGCACTGTAATCTTTGCAATGGACCGAAAAACACTAACGACCGTCAGAATTTAAACTAATGTGCAAAAAAGCATCCAATGGCGGCTCCCATGATTCCATTTGTCTTAAACTATCTACATATATAGGCACAAAATACTATAATCAGAATGAAAACTTCGGTTCATTTTGAAGCATTATTTTCCGGTCCACCACAAAATCACAAAAATTGATCGAAAAAATGTTTTCATCGGCTGTTATTTGAGTTCCTGTATATAGAGAGTCAAGGCAAGTGAAACCACGGGCACCGCCATTGAATGCATTTTTTCACATTTGTTTACATCTGTGGCATAGCGTGGAATTTGGCAACGTTGCAGTTCGTCCATTTAAGTCCATAAAAAAGATCGAAGCGTAGGGTGTCCGGTGAACATCTTTGCATTCGACCTTTTACAAGGGTTTAAATAGGCAATATACACCGTTGCCAAAATGCACGCTACGCTAATGGTTTACATCATCATGAAGGCCGTTGTTGTGTTTTGATCCTCTACAAAAGATTGCACTGCCGCGCCGTAGAGTTTCTGGCGGTGCGGTGTAATCTTCACTTATTTTGTTTGATCGGCTTCTATTTACGCTCTTTAAGATTCTTTTGGGTATTATAGACAGTTCCTGAGGTGCATCATGATGAAAATTAATAAATTAATCGACAATTAACTCATTTCATCCGCAAAATACCATTGGACCCCTTCGTTTGTAAACAAATGTACAAAAACACATCCAATGGCAGCGCCCGTAGAGCCTAAAACTTATCATCAATCAGAAGCTGACTATCCTCTTGTTTCAACTCTCTTCTTACAGGGATTCTAGATCTTAGGGGTTTTTTCGTTTCCATTCTGATTGTATTATTCTGTGATGTACAGGAGCTCGGTATGTAAGCAAAAAAAAAGTATATATATTTTTTTTTTCAATTTTTTTTTTCAATTTTTTTCTTATATTATGTTCAGCTTGTCTCGAGGATCATTTTTAAACATAACAATAGGTAGAGACTCTTGAGCATGGATATTTTAGGATATAATTTCCTTTTTTTTTAAAAAAAAAACTCTCTCTTTAAACTGTTCTCCTGAAACTTTGTAATTTTTCAACTTTCGGTACACATAACTCAAGTTTTTTGCACCTAGAGAGCTCATTTTTCTTTTAAATTTTTTTGTTTATAATAGACAAACAAAGTTATTTAACTTTTATTGCATAGTTATGCGGAGAGGTATTAAAATTTAACAAAACATTCGAAAAATAATCCGTATTTTAAGAAATTTTTTAATTATTAAAATTAGTTTTGAAATTTTTATTTAAAAAAAAAAAATAAAAGTTAGTTAACACTGTTCAGCTTTTCAAGATGCACGTTTTGAAAAAAATGAGCTCTCTCAGTACAAATGGTTTGGAGATATGTGTACCGAAACTTTTGGTAATTTAAGATGGTGAATTTAGGGCTTAGGCAACCTCCCCTTAAGGAGCTCGATCTGACAACAACGCACGCGGGGTATGAAATACTCGCGGACAAATTTCAACCGCACGATTATTTACGAGAAGGATTTGAAGCGGGGCGGGGGGGGGGGGGGGGGGGGGGGCGAGGAGCGATGAAAAGCCGTGCAAAGGGCGATACGAGAAAATGGAGGTGGTAGATGGGGGGCAAGGGGGGATACCGCAACGTTGAGGAGTCGGTGGAATACTTCAGAAAAATCGATCCCCCTCCCCCCTCCACTTATTTATTCGCTTGCTCTCTTTCTTCCCTCCTCTTTTCTCTCTCACTCTCACTCTTTATACCTAACGCGGCGGCGATATTTCACCGCGTGCCAACTGAAAATGACTCGGAATTACGCTAGTTTAATTTTAGGCCATCCCTCTTCCTGTACCTATACTTTGTTCCTCAAAGCGCAGTGCTCGCTGCTCTTTTATTCAGATCGAGAGTAAACGAAAATTGATGACTAATGTGTGACAAGGATATGTTCGCCCTTATTTATTCGTTTAATTACTCCACGGAAAACAAATTGTAACACGATATAAACATGAAATAATAAAGCTAAAGAATTGGGGACAAGGATAGACAAATAGTAACGAAAACATAGACTCCATTTTATTAAAATTCTAGTCCGACTGAGAAATCAAAAACTAATCAGATTTTTTTTTCTGTCATTTTTTTTTTTATCACTCTGTAAAAAAAAAGATTACCTGAAGCACAAAGATATGTGAACCAAGGTAAGGGATGGTACTGTTACCAGAATGGGGCTCTTGCAAACTTTTGCTGTGAGCAAATGAATAGTCCATTCTGATGTAAAAACCAGCAAAAGTTACGAAAAACACAATAAGAAAGTCTAAAATTCAGTAATAAACTCACGTAACTGCTTTAACGACAATATTGTAATGGCGGTTCAACGCAGGTATCATGGAAGATTCCTGTCTAATTTGTCACATTCTCTACGGAAACACAGAGATATGTCGCAATTTAGATAGGAATCTCCCATGATACCTGCGTCTCTTCGCCTTTAAGCCCAACTTTGAGAGTGAGTTTTGTGATTTTTCAGTGTACTCATCGTCATTTACACAGGGTTTTATGCAAGAATCAACTCTTCAATCCTCTGTAGCAAAATTTTGCAAGAGCCCCATTCTACTGTAAGTTTCATAGTTCTTCATGGCGTCATTTGATGATTGAAGTTTAGAGCATAATCCATTCGCCTTGACCTCTTCAGCAGCTGATTTTGTTCAATTTTGTTCGATGTTTCAACAGTGATTCAGTTCTTCGGTAAACGGAGGTATAGAGCAGTAGGTGCGTGCTCGTGCTCAATAAACCGGATTTCGAAAGGTTATTTTGTGAGTATGAAGTGCTGGATTTGGTTCTTTCAGTCATCTGAAGATTCGGCTGTACGCTCTAATTTTGGGATAATGGGGCTCTTTATACCCCCTTTTACCGAAGAAAGAACTCCTTTTTTTATCTATCTTGAAGGCTATGTTATTTTGTTTGCTGATCTTGTTCATTGTTTCAACAATAAATTGATCTGCCTTGGAGGTTATGTTGTTTTGCTTGCTAAAATCAAAATTCTACCAAAATGTTTGATAATTGGCGATAAAAATTCTTGGAACTTACTCTCATTTGCTCTTCACCGATGCAGACACGGCTGGTTTTATAACTGCCAGGCGATCAAACCTTACTTAATTGACTTTCAAGACATCAGGGAATGGCGTCGCGTGCAATCCGGCAACTCTGCATTATGTCCATTGAAACGGATGAGACGGTCGAACTATGAGAGTTGCACATTCCACTCTCTCGAATTGATATCTTTGCATGGGTTTAAATGGACGAATTGCAGCTTTGCCAGATTACACGCGACGCCAAGCTGACAAGAAGGGTTCGTTTCAAAACTTATTGACTGAAAAATTACGAGCAATACAGCAGGCTGATTATGAACTATCATGTCGTAATGCTATCAAGTTGATGATCGAGTATTCGTTATTTTTATGGGTGGTGTCATTCTGTGGTGGCTCGTGATATTTGGCAACCATGCAAGTTTTCCATTTAAACGTAGGTAAAATAATCGATTCTTGCGGAGGCTGGCAGCCGCCGGGAGAATCGATTGTTTTACATTGGTTAAATAGGAGGAGGACACGGTTGCCAAATTTCACGAGCCACCACTGGTGTCATTCCGATAGGTTTCATTCCGATAGAAACCCTCCCATCCCTGTGGAAATTCGCCGATGACTCCTCAGCTATCGGAGAATTTCCGCAGAGATGGGAGGGTTTCTATCGGAATGATACCATCCATAAGATAACACGTACTCGACATTAACCCAAAGGCATTGCGATACAATCATTCATAATCGAAGCTTGCATGCCATCTTACCAAAGATTGGCGCAGCGTATATTTGCTCTAGGAGTACCAGTATGGGGCTCTTGCAAACTTTTGCTATAGGGGATTGAAGTGTTGATTCTTGCATTAAAACCTATAAAAATTACGATGACTACACTAAAAAATCACGAAATTCACTCTCAGAATCGGGCTTTATGGCGGAGAGACGCAGATAACAAAGGAGATTCCTATATAAATTGAGACATATCTCTGTGCTTCCGTGGAGAAAGTGACGTAATAGACAGGAATCTCCTATGATACTTGCGTCGAACCGCCCTTACCATCTTGCCGTTATATAGCAGTTATGTGAGTTTATTACTGAATTTTAAACTTTCTTATAGTGTGATTTTCGTGCTTTTTCCTGGTCTTTACATGAGATTGGACTATTTATTTGCTTATAGAAAAAGTTTGCAAGAGCCCCATTACGCCGTTGTGTACAACTCTACCATGTCAGTTGCGGCTCGTCAGGTGAGGTGCAAGTAAGGTGACAGGGAGCCGTCCGTCGCCTCATAAACTATTCAGGTGAGAAAATGCTTGTTTCTATCATCTGTCAGTTTCTTTATAGTTTACATCCTTCCAAAAGAAACAGTTATATAGATTTCTGTGTCCAGATATATATAGCCACTCTCAAACACTTGCTTTTTCTTTTAAAATCAATTCCAAGTAAATTAGTCACAACCAAAGAGTAAACAAGAAACGCAATTGTATTGAGAGCCAGCGTGGATAATGCTGATAAAAGTTGGCTCCTGATTGGCTGAAATTGGAGGGAAATCGTAGTGCCAAACTTTTTTTGGCCTTATGGAAACTAACACGGGGTTTTCGTTCCGGGACGTTTATCTCGAAGCCTGTGCAAAATTGCCTCTAAACAATAAATACGAGTCAATTTAACAGAATTTTCCGAACAAATTGATAGGTCACAAGTACTAGTATATTGCAAATTCGAGAGGACTGTCTCAGTTGAAAATTACTTATAATATTGAGTTACTCAAACACGCGCCAAGCATGTAAACACACTATTGTGCGTACTTTTCAACTGAGACAGTCTTCTCGAATTTTCAATAAAGTGGCACTTCCTATCATTTTGTTCGAAAATTTTTGTTAAATCGACTCGTATCAATTTTGCACAGGTCTCGAGATAAATGTCTCGGAACGAAAATCCCGTGTTAACTTCCATAAGGGCTAAATCAGTTTGGCACCACGATTTCCCTCCATTTCCAGCCAATTAGAAGCCGACTCTTATCAGCATTGACCACGCTAGCTCTCAATGCAATTGCGACTCTTGTTTACTCTTTGGTCTCAACTTTCTTTTTTAGGTTAACCCTTTAACTGCTACGGACGAGTATACTCGCGGCGGAGAAACCTCTTCTCTTAGAGCTGCGGACGAGTATACTCGCAATCGTGACTGGATTCCTCAAAACTCTTAAAAAAAAATTTAAAAAAAATAAAAAAAAAAAATTAAACAAAAAACGTAACAATTCGTAAATTTGCACGGTTTTCCATTCACACCCTGTTAGTACCTGCATTCCTAACTCAGCAGGCAAAGAGTTAAACAAAAATAAGGAAAACAAACTGAGCCAGAGTAAATTGTCCATAAGATAAGTCCAGCATAACTGCCTCCTTGAAGTTTCAGAGTCATGTTTCATAAATCCTCTCTATTGCTATATAGCTCGTTGATTGTAGCTAGTTGGTCTCTATCAAGACGTCGATCCTGGAGAAAATCATAAAAAAAATCTCAGCATGAGATTTGGAACCTGATTTCATATTGATCTCATGATGAGTAGAAATCATTATGAGCTAATCATGAAATCAGCATAGAATCAGGCTCCAAATCTCATTCTAAGATTTTATTGATGATTTTAATGAGGATATCTACCAGGAAAAGTGATGCAATCCGTTCATCGCGGCTGGGGTCGTGTCAGCTCTGCACCCGAACACATTAATTAAATTCTTTGGAAAAATGTCGAAGTTGGCAACAATGTTGATGGCTGAGTTTAACGCATCGAAATTGAAGCATTTAATTAATCCACCGATGCTCGGGGGTGTTGCGCGGGAGGTCGACGTGGAGTAATTCACAAAAGCTGTTGTACCGGTGCCGACGCCGACACTGAGCGCTGGAGCCTAGCCAGCCGAGAGAAAAGCGCTGTTGCCGAGTCTACCGAATTAAATCAGCAAATCAAACCTCCCCGTTCAAAGCATCAAAATCCTTTTGGCTTTATAGTTAAGGAGGCTTGGCAACGTCGCAGAGCAAGCCGTATTCCGATGCATTGTAGTTGAAAATTGTGATCCGCTAGAGAAAAAAAAGGATAAATGTCTGATATTGGGAGTGTGCGTGTTGGAGGCAAGAACACAACCGCTACTCGGAAAAGAAATGAAACATAACCAAGCGAACCGACACGGTTCTGGCCAATTGTCGATTGCAATCGCCGACTGGATTTTTTTTTTTTTCACCCTTTCGTTGCCTCATCGCACACTTAAAATCCTTACTCAGAGTGTTTTGCGAAGTTTAAGTTTCGCCAGCTGTAGTTGGTATACATCGAAATTTTGTACTTTTCTAAAACCTCAATTCCGCTTTTCTAGGAATTACAAAGTTTCTGTGGTTATAGGCTAAAGCCCGTGCCACACC
Organism: Trialeurodes vaporariorum; assembly: GCA_011764245.1. Classification (NCBI taxonomy): domain Eukaryota; kingdom Metazoa; phylum Arthropoda; class Insecta; order Hemiptera; family Aleyrodidae; genus Trialeurodes; species Trialeurodes vaporariorum. The sequence continues at coordinate 24,529,123 of VMOF01000320.1, forward strand.
TAAGCGAACGCGAACGCGAACGCTACGAAAATAATCCGCGCCATGTATTTCAATGCAAGTGGCCACACCAGAGCGAACGCGAACGTTCGCAGCGCACGCGACGCGTTCGCAAGCGAATCCGTGGCAACGGATTCGCAGGCGAACGCGTTCGCGAACGTTTCGGCATTTCTCATGGGATTCAAGGTGTTTCATCATTGATAGGCGACTTTCACTGATGTAATGGGTAGATATTGACCAATGAATGTCCGTCCATCGTTTAGGCTGTTAAATAAACCATTTTTTTGTATTTTTTGTAATAATTCAGAACCATAAATAACACAATAAACAAAGTGACGCCCCACTTCTTTTTATTTAGGAATCAATGACATTATAAATATCAGAAAAAATAAGAGGACATGTTTCTAATAGCTTTGACTATAAAATGGTCACGTTTTTAGGGACAAAATAACATAAACTACATGGATTACAAATGGACAAAAGCGGGATGGTGTTCCGTGCAGGATACGTAGCGTCGCGTCGCGTCGCAAGGTATGCCACACCAGAGTGAACGCGAACTAGAGTCCCTTGATGGAAATATTGTATAGGGAGTACCGACACGACGCTTTATGCATTGTGACAGGAGTCGATTTTATCGACCGCGTGAACGCATTCGAAGGTTAAGTTTGACAGTGGACCAGTGGTGGACTGGCGGATTTTCCGGCATTCCGGTCCGTTCCCATACGTTCCTCTACGAATCGACTCCTTTCGTGAGGAGCCTTCGATGTCGTCGACTCCTGCTCGACTCCGTGAGAGCCTAAAACCAACGACCAATCACAACTCGTTGAGCTCGTGTCGGTACTCCCTATACAATATTTCCATCAAGGGACTCTAACGCGAACCAGCGTTCGCGTTCGCTTAGGTGTGGCACGGGCTTTAAAACTGCTGTAACATATTTCATGGAAGTTTTGCGAATTAATTTAATGTCATTACCAGTGACGTAGCGTACGCTATCTGGCAACGTTGTACTGTGTCCATTTAAACCTATGTAATAGGTCGAATGAAAAGATGTTCACTGAACACCCAATTTGTCGATTTTTTCACGGATGCAAATGAACCGACTGTAACATTGCCAAATTTCACGCTACGCCACTGGTCATTACGTGCAAGCGCACCAAACTATACTCATTAAAAGCAAAACAACTTATTTTGGGGTCAGGGCCAAGGTTATAAATTAAGAGGGTATGCTCATCTGACTTCGCACCACAAATTCAGTGGCACGCAGTTCAAAATCACTGCAGCCTCGACGGCCGTCAAATGTAGAAATCATACAGTGGTATGTCGCAAGATTCTTGCATGATTACATTTTTCTGTGATGGTTATAGAGCGACTTGAAAATTCTCTCGACGCGGTTTTTCGATTTTTTGGAGTTAATTGCATGCAAGCTCACTAAATTACCCAATTTTAAAGCTTTAATTTGGTTCATTTACTAAATTTACGTTGAGGTGAGATAATTTCAAAGTAATTCTAAAAAGTTGACCAGGATCATAGACGCTAAAACTCTTGATGTTGTTTTCTGTTTAACCCTTTACGGACCAGGTTAGTTCAAGAGAACACCACTCCTCCGTTCATATATGGAAAGTAATTAACTGTTCGGCCTCGGTGGAGTTGGAATTGCATATACGACGAATTGAAGGCGCCCAACGCGCCCTCATCTTGTAGTGTTTTAATCTACAATTTGCGTTTATCCGGAATGAAGACTGAATCAATGTGAAACAGACTAGAGGAGAAAAGCGAACAGTATACTCGGGCTTGGCCCATAAAGGGTTAATCGGGTTGACTAAAATAATAACCAACAAAAATGAAAATAAAGTTATGTTAGACCGTTTGTCTTCTTTTCACGTGCGTGGTAAGGTTATTAACCGTGTTTAGTATTTTTTCTCTATTTTTTAAAAAGAGAAGAAACTACAAAAACTATTCGTCTCCTGATACTTACTCATGATGCTCTGCTCTCGCTCCTCAAACGGAGGAGATAAGAACTATACATATACACTACTCGTGCAAGCAAGGAGGTCGTGATTTATTAAATGCAATTAGGGGCCGCACGAAAACCGACGTAGGTTAAGTTAGTGTACCTGCAGTGGGGAAGGCAGGCTGTACATATAACTTTCAGCGACGCCACAAGTCCGATCTTGTTCGTTGGTGGCCGCCCGCCGCAGGTTGGCGCGGAAGGAGTCTATGGCCCGGCGCGAGACAGGGCCGCGGGCCGCGGGGGTGACTGGGGTCAATTGACACGACACACGACACACGAGACAGGAGATACGACAAAGGAGAGTTAACGAGAGGAACTCCGAAAATCCATCGATGCCAAACTTGATGTCTTTAGTTTGTGCTAGTAGATATCGAGGCTGTCTATGATGGGGCTCTTGCGAACTTTTGCTTCGCGGGATTGAAGAGTTGATTCTTGCATAAAAACCTGTGAAAATGACGATGAGTACACTGAAACATCACGAAATTCACTCTCAAAATCGAGCTTAACGGCGGTTCGAGGCAGGTATCATGCAGTGGCGGCTCGTCTGGTGTAGTTAGTGTAGTGGCACTACACCTACTTTTTCAAGGTTTTTTTTAAATTTTTTTCTTTCCAAATTTTCAAAGATAATGGTAGCTCATTGATTAAAAATGATTGGGATTTTGGAGAAATTAAAGGGGGAAAAGGGGAAAAGGAGTTGTAAAGAGCACCAAATATATTGTCGCAGGAGAAATTTCGCGTGACGAAATAGTTAAAACTAGCTTAAAATTAAATCTGAGGCAGGTCAAATTTTCGAAAACTTTCCGCGGGAGGACCCCCAAACCCCCCTCCTACTGAGAGCGTCCTCCCAGCAGGCTGATTCTCCCTATTTGGACGAGACGAGACGAGATAGGAAGAAACGATGAATCCCATTGGTTTAAAGGGCGTCACGTGACAGATTTGAAGTCATTGGAGCGGGATCGGTGCAAGCTCCGAGTCATGAATTTCAAAATCATGACTCGGAGATCGGTGCTCTTGCTCCTCAATGACTTCCAATCCGTCACGTGACGCCATTTAAACCAATGGGATTCATCGTTTCTTCCTATCTCGTCTCGTCTCGTCCAAATAGGGAGAATCAGCCTGCAGACCTCCCACAACTACACCTAATTTTTCAGTCACGAGCCGCCACTGGTATCATGGCAGATTCTTATCTAAATTGAGACATACCTCTGTGTTTCCAAAGAGAAAGTGGCATATTAGATAGGAATCTCCCATGATACCAGCATCGAACCGCCATTACGATCTTGCCATTTATGTTGTTATGTAGGTTTATTACTGAATTTTAAACTTTTTCAGTGTGATTTTCATATGATTTTTGCTGGTTTTTACATGAATGGACTATTCATTTGCTCACAGCAAAAGTTTGCAAGAGCCCTATTCGAAAATAGAGATACATTATAAGGAGCCGAAGATAACCTCAAACTGTAATTGCAAAGTGGCGTTACACGCCACTTTGCGTGCCCAGGCGTTGGCGCACCCAGACCGATATAATCTTTGGTGAATTTTCAATTTCCATTCCTTTAAATCAAAACAAAACTTGGCTGCGACTTGATAGATCAACCTTTTGAATTTAAAACCTTTCTCAATGAAAAGCCAACGCTCAAATCATTTTAATAATGTAATATGAGGATTAACGTTGGGAAATGCCAAATATTATTGCTCTAGGTGTGCCTACAATTCTGAAACGATCTCTATACCTCGGTGGACTCTTTCGGGTGGATGGGTGTGGGAAGAAGAGAAAGAGTGCACCGGTGCAACTAGCATGTTGCTATATATATTTTTTAATTATGGTTTACGTACCATTGTGAGCCCAAGGTATTTGACTACGTATATTGCGCCAAGGGTTGGAAGAGGGTCCTCAAATTTCGCTACCTCGAATCGATATTTTAAAAGGGTTTAAATGGACGATAAGTAACGTTTTAAGTTTGCACTTTAACAAAAATCCAAAGCTCGATCAGAATGATGTATCGATATGTGTGGCGTTAGGCTTTCAGGTTAAAATCTTACCCTTTTTTTAAAAAAAAAATTATTAGGTTGGGGATTTCTTTGACCCACAAGACGATGTCCTTCATACCTCGCAACTAGAGTATGGTGTTCTATTGGCAACAATGTCTGCCACGTGTCTTCAACTCCAGCCGCATCTTCTAATCTAATGTCTGGGCCCTCTGTGACTGACCAGATTACCCCCTTACCACCCCCATCCCTACACACTACTCCATCTGAATCACTTCTCGTGCCTCTACTAAGAGGCATCTAAACTAAATACGACGAGTAATCCGTTTTTGGAGATCTACAGCCTGGCGAGTGGTCATTATTCTTGTGGCCTTTAAAACTCCGCGCAAGTTTAACGTAACACCCCCCCCCCTTCTTCACCCACTCCTCCACCTCCCACCGCAATCACATCTAAACCGGACAGTGCAGATTCCGCTTGAAAAGTACTTACGAGTGTGTGAGTGTCTGTGCCGCCGTCTTTAGTCAAACATTCCAATTATTTACTTTTCTCGCTTGGATGCCTTCGATTGTACTGCAGAAACACGTCTCGTTGATGCAACATTTTGGTCTGAGATCGAAAAAAATTGGCTAAAAATCAGTGAAAAAAAGTCATTGAAGGACATCATTTTCGACCTTCTAGCCTTAACTTTAACACTTTCCATTGAAATTTCCATGGCTTTAAAGTACTCGTTAAAAATATTCTCTATGAAGAACATCTGTAATGAAATAAGTTTATAAATATGATAAATTATGATAAATTTACTTTCTGATTTTTGGCCACTTTTTGACAATATTGGACCATAGTGCGTTGCAATTGCAATGAAAGTTTTTAAAAATATGATTAAGTAATTAATGATAAATTTATTTCCTAGTTTTTGGCCACTTTGTGACAATCTTAGACCGCATAGTGCGTTGTATTGTCGCTGAAAGTTTTTAAAATGAAAATTAATGATAAATTTGCTTTTTGACTTTTGGCCACTTTTTGACAATATTGGACCATAGTGCGTTGCAATTGTACTGAAAGTTTATAAATATGAAAGTAATGATAAATTTACTTTCTGATTTTGGCCACTTTTTGACAATATTGGACCATAGTGCGTTGCAATCGCAATGAAAGTTTTTAAAAATATGATTAAGTAATTAATGATAAATTTATTTCCTAGTTTTTGGCCACTTTGTGACAATCTTAGACCGCATAGCGCGTTGTATTGTCGCTGAAAGTTTTTAAAATGAAAATTAATGATAAATTTGCTTTTTGACTTTTGGCCACTTTTTGACAATATTGGACCATAGTGCGTTGCAATTGTACTGAAAGTTTTTAAAAAATATGATTAATTAATGATAAATTTATTTCCTAGTTTTTGGCCACTATGTGACAATCTTAGGCCGCATAGTGCGTTGTATTGGTACTGAAAGTTTATAAATATGATCGATTAATGATTTTACTTCCTAATTTTCTTTTTAAAACTTTTCGACAATCTTAGACCATTGCGCGTTGTAGCTGGATCTCGAAAAATCGAATGATATTGCGCAATTTTGTCGGTAAAAATAAGCCCCTCTAATATTCCACAAAATGAGGATTTGCATCATAGTTACAAGTTGCCGTTCGCTGTGAATTTAAAGAAATTCGGTTATTCGATGGCCAGCGATAAGAAGATCACTTGAGGTCCGGAGCACTGCTGTACAGATCGTAGATACGCTCAAAATATCGATATGTAGAGCTGTGTAACGTACCTGATTACTTACAACAGTATTAGCATGTCTTATACATATATACAGTATTGGCCGGAGCTTAACTGGAATGCTCTTAATCTTTCTATCAATCCGCCAGAATCACCGTTAGATTTAGAAAATCCATGAAATTCATGGAAAACGACTGTCCCTATTCAGTTGGAATCGGAGAGCGGTCTTTTTCAAACAAGTCTGTCCAAAAGTTGTCACAATATCGTCAACCGCATGGTTGTGATGTGAAAATTGAAGTAATTGTCGATTACATCAGTATCATGAATGTCATAAGATGTCCCATATTTTAATTTAAAAAAATAAGAGTTTTACGCATGCAAAAAAAATTACCTGGGGTCATTGCAGAGGTTATGACCTATATACAGACATTTGCTGTTAGACTCACCTTTATGGAAAAAGTTTGCAAAATTATTTTGAAACCTCCGCATTTCGTATGAAAGTATGCGTGTTGTGGAGAAATTTGAGCTGTAGTAGTAGAATTTTCAATCAGTTTTTTCTGTAGCTTCTACGGGTTTTTCCACAATTTCCCAAGTTTTTGCTGTATCATCAATTTGAGGCTAGGTGCAGATTAATTCTAAATTAAATAAAAATGTAAAACAGAGGCAGAATTTGGATTCAGCGTGCTAAAAATGGCGCTTTAATGCAAAATTTTATAGTACTTAGTCCAAAAATTAAGATTTCATGAAGAGCAAAGAGTTTTGATTGATTGATGGTGGAAATTTGTTAGCAAATGTCTACAGAACTGTTTGCTCAGTGACATATCGGACAGATTCCTCCCTGATTATTAAGGATTCAAAGAAAAACGATCCATTAGAAAAAAAAAGAAAAAAAAATCGTTAAAGCTCTGAAAAATACAAACGGAAAATTGCGTAGCTCAAAGATGAAGACCCGGCAAAGCAGCGCTATAAGGAAGGACAAACTCCAGCAAGAAAAGAGGCAAGAGAATAATTTTTCAATAGAACGGATCTTTCAATAAGTTCAGCAAATGCACGGCGGCATTATGTTTAGCGACTTTAAATCACAAGAGCAGTCACACGAATAAGAAGAAAAGAAGAAAAATTGAGAGCCACGGATTGTTAAACGCCAGGGACAGCACAGGAGAAATTACGTTATTCATACGCTCTGAATTTCAGTTTTATCTAATGCCAAGATGCGAAGTGGTGCAAAGTAGATACCCAGCGGCGGTAGATCGAGGTCACTAAGCCTTTTGTCGATTTTCATCGACAATGAGTTGAGAGAGATTATGATTCATATCGCTCGGAAATCCCGAGGTAAAATAAGAGAGAGCTGGCGGGGACACTTATTTTCTTCCCCTTTTATCTCGTTCATATTGAGAACGTATTTAAAATTCAAGGCATTATACTCTGCTCGTAATACATAGTCGCGAGACAGCTTGTGCCGAAGACTCTTGTTGCAGGCAGATAATTAAATGATAAAAATAAAAACAGAAATAAGTAAGCAGTTGATTGAACAATGGAGCAGTTGCAAACTTTTGCTACTGCGGCTTATCAATGGTCGAATTGGATGAAAAACCCAGCAAAAACGACGATAAGCTCACTAAAAAATCACAAAATGCACTCCTAAACTCATAAAATGCTTTCAAACGAGAGATCGTAATAGTGGTGATAGCCTCTTCTTCTTGCTTTGTGGTGCCGCGAGAACAACTCGACCTGAGGATGCGGAGCTTAATGAGATAGAGAATCCATTTTGTGATATTCCAATTTTTGGTACTCTCAGCCTTACTTTTGAAGTTATTGACGAGACATTTTGCAGAGACGTTCTTCAGATGCTTATCTAGTAACTATGACACTTCGCTTTCTTAAATATAAATTACTTTTGATCTGGAATTCGATATCAATCGAACGGTAGCGCTCTGGTGGCAGAAATTGGCACTAAAGGCCGAAGAATCTCCTTAAGTCGCGAATGGGAAAGAATCGAATAATCTGTTGCGTACTTTTGCTACAGAAATATGACACAATAGTTCTCTTGGGTCATAATTTCAAAACGGGCCAAATGGTGTCCCAACGAGATTACATTTTTAAAAAAGATCAAATAAGTTCGATGTTCCGATTTTTAAGGCGAAGGAACTTAGTTTTATGAGGACCAATAATAATAATTGCTTTTAAAGTTATTTAAATACTAATTTTAATTGGTTTATGGTTCAAAATGTCCGTCGGTTACGCGTCCCCCACACGAGTTGTTGGTATTTAATTTAAGTTTTTGACCATATTTTGAGGCTGAAGTGAATTTCGAAGATAGTGGAAATGCTCAAAAAACTCCGTAGAACACGTGTATTGTGTAAACCATCGTTTTTTACGAAATGACTTTTCTTCATGCCATAAATTGTGAAAAATGGTTGTCCCCCGGTTCTAAAATGTCTGTCGGTTACGCACGGATTTTACTGTTTTACAACATCTTTAAAGTTTATTTAAAAGTGAAACTGGGTAACTTACGATTTTCTCAACCACGCTTCAAAGTTCTAAACAGGAATTATCAACATCGGTGCAAATGGATTTTATTTGGAAACGATTTTCACCAACAAATCCGATCTCGTGATTTGCCTATGGTCCTAGTCAGTGGCACTTAAATATACGAAAAAGGTTGGCAATACAGTAAAGTTATTCCGCCCTGTAATTTTTTATTCAATTCAACTACCGTAATTTGCTTTAAAAATCAACATCAGAGATTATTGTAACAAGTAATATTGTTGTTATTAAGTACTTTTGAAATAGTCGGTTACGTAACCGACAGCGTAACCGACAATCGACAAGTTATTATAACCATTAGTTCATCATGCGTTTCCAGCTGTTTCCGCGGTACATGAGAAGTATCGAAAATTCAGCGGAACCCTTCGGTAAAAAGTCTTTTCTAGTAGTACTGAAGGTAAAAAATTACTCATTGGGTTTAAATTTTGACTTGAAATTTTCACGAAGCATGCATGCTCAATTGGCCCGATTTGAAATTATGACCCTCGTGTATAATTCGGTGAAAATAACGATGCAATTTAAAACTTTCGAAATTCACTTATTAATTCAGGAAATTACTCCCATTTCAAACAGCCTGCGTTACACTAGACACACTATTATCACCTACTTACATCTACATAGACGGAACCACCGCGTTTATGTAAGCATCAACATGACTTCTGAATTGTGTAATCTGTAATCTTTTCTCAACTTGTGGAATCATTGGTGAATTGAAAATAAATGTCATTACATATACAATGACGGCAGCACTGTCAGTCAGCACCTCCTCTTCTTTTATCACGGCCAAGTTTCTAACCACCAATTTAGCGGCACGCTGTGCAATTATTTTATCCTCAATCCTTGTTTATTGTTTCATACTTTCCTAATCCTTATACCACGGTTTTGGGGATTTTCGATTTAAGTGTTTTCGGAAATGAAAAGAATATTCGAAGATTTATTGTATAACCCCCCTATCCACCATAGTCCATATCCTCCTCTCTATTAGACTCATCGCGCGGAGTTAAAGTCTCATATATATATGGCAACGAAGGTGTTTATTAATTCACCCTCTCCAATTTTTCCTTTCTCCTCCACTTTATTCCTTTGATTTGTTTCTTCGATACGTCCACTCCTCCTCACAGTGGGTCAAATTATGGAATTTCCCGCACATCACAAGAACACTTTTCGCGATTGATCGATATATTCTCCAATTAATTTACGTAATAGTATCGAAGTGGTCAAAGTGTTAAATCACAGAGAATTGCAGTGTGAAAGCTACCGCAAATACTTCATTTCCACACTTTGCGATTGATCGATCGATATATTCTTCATTTGAACCTATGTAATACTATTGAATAATATATTTTTCAGCGTTAATTTGTCATCCACTGTGCGTCGAGCCACAATATGTCTCGATTTCCCTCAAAAGTACGAAACTAATATCAATCCGGCTGTATAAGTTATGAGCCTCTCAAACTAACTATGAAAGAAAGTTTGACTATTGCCTCATAGCTTTCAGCCCTTCTTTTCCTTCGCCTTTCTCCTCCCCCTCCTCCAACGACCCCTCTCTTGCCCCCCCCCCCCCCCCCCCCATTCCAATGAAGTCTCAGTTGCGAGTTGAACAGAATAATATGAAGCAATCGCTAGACAAATTGAAAATTGTGCTTATTTTCTGGAATTATCAAGAAGAAGCCCTCACGCGCAGTGTTGCGATCTTCAGATACTACGTCTGTTGTGTTTTTTTACTACAACAATACATGTAAAACCTTGATACTATTTCCTAAATTCGGCAAAAATAACGATGCGTACATTTAAAACTTTCAAAATCCACGCATGAACCGAGTAAATCACTTCAAGTTCCAACAGCCCGCGCTTCAAAGAGTGACTGTACTTTTGGGAAACGACAGGCATAGGCGGATCCAGTAATCTGACAACTGCGCATTACTTCCATTTAAATGTATAGTAAACAATCGATTCTTGAAGGAACTATAGCCCCGTGACTGTTCGATTATTTCTCATGCAATCAAATGGGACGAATAGTCTGGTGCCAGATTGCTGGGTCCGCCAATGATGACTGGCCACCTCAGCTTGTCACGGCTCAAGCTACAGCATGAGTAATATCTTAATATTTCTTTTCTAAATTAATAATAAGTTTTTGCGGTGACGCGGAATGAGATTCAACATTATTTCCAATGTAGGGTAAACAAAGTCATTGGAAAGAAAAGGACCTCCCAACAACCGAGGTTTCTGAGTTCGTCGAACAAAAACCAAAACTTCAACTGAAACGCAACACCAATTAACTAAATAGAATTACGTACAGAAAGTTTTAAAATTACGAACGGTCGGTCGGTTGAGACTCCACCAAAAATTATAGGAAAGATCCTCATACTGAAATCTCCGAAAAGTTTGGATTAACGGAACGACTAATAGCGCCGCAGCGCAGGGTGACTATACGGTTCACAAAACTCTCTCTCCGCAACTGAATTAATTTTTATTTTTTTCCATGCGTTTTTCTCAGTAAATTCAGTAATTGCTTGGCTCAGCTCAGATCGAGATTCAATATCCGCCCGCAGACTCAAACGACAGAACTGCAATTACGTTTTTCCATAGAAAAAGAACGGATTTTTTTTTCTTTCTTTTTATATTCTCTTCCTCTGAGATCTCGTCATCCAAAAAGGATGTCCTCTTCTACGTTTTTGGAGGGATGGGGAGGGGGAAAACTTGTGGAGAGGGAGAGGGTTTAGAAGCAGTGACTTACGTGTGCTCTCGGGAACTTTAGAAAAACAGCAAAGTATGTTGCAAGATTCCTCGCATCCTCGCCGAGGAACTAACTTTACTGTCGAGAATCGCTGCGTCAAAGTTCCTAGTCTCACTTAATTATAACACAAGTTCCAACTTTCTTGCCCGTGAGTCTCGAGCTTGAGCGATGGGATGTAGGGGACAGCACCTTTGCTGAATGGGTGGTGGTGGTGGCGAGGGAGGTGGGGTGGGGGGAGGGAGAGAGGGAGGGAGAGAGGACAGAGGAGGCGAGGAGAGGCGTCGAGTTAGTGTGAATGAGATGCTCACACCTTAGCGTATGAATCGTGACTGTTCCGTGTATTTTCGCACGTGAAACTTTTTTCGTCCCTCTCCCCGGCTTCCCCTCCTTACTCAGCGTATTGTTATCGGTGCAGGAAAAGCTCTCCCGTTTTACAAGTATTTTCCCAGAGAAGAAAACATGAACGCACTTGTGCGTTCACAGTTGCTGTTCCGTGTGTATTTAATGACATTTTTCAATCCACCGATGAGTCCACCCGTAGTCGAGAAAAGGTTACGCAGCGCAGTTCAGTTTTGAAAGTTATGACTTAAACAGAGCTGCCGTCTTCCGTATAATCAATAATATTTTTCTATTTGCCGATGATTCCACCGGTTGAGAAAAGATTACACAGTTCAGTTCTGTGTATAACTGTGATACACGGAAAAACTCTGATCTGTAATTTTTCCTTCTTCGGTGGGAACTCCGTTAATTAATTAAAATATCCACAAGTTTTTTTTTTAAAATCATCGACCACTCCACCGGTTGAGAAAAGATTACAGATGCGAGTATTTTAGTTCATTACAGTAATACATTGAACTGAACTGTGTGTAATATTTCCTAAAACGGTCAAATCATCGGTGAATTGATAAAATAGCGGCAGCCTTGGACTTGAATGCATAATAATACTCGCATCTTTTTTCAATCGGTGAAGCTGTCGATGACTTTAAAAAACTTGCGTTCATATTTCAATAATCCGAAATATTCGGCCAGACTATGTTTTCGTGATTTGGGTCAGACTCGAGGCTTCTTTTTGTTTTCATTTTATTTTTCCGTCTGATAAGGATTTCTGTGTTTTAATCCATACTACTTAATATACTTCTCGGTTTTAAGTAGATTCCAGGAATCTACTTATTGCAGAGGGTGCGATGTTGGATTTTTCGGGAAATTTTATCAAATGAGCACGTTTCATGGTCTCCTGAGTGAGAAAATACCACTCGTTGAAAATTGTATATATATATATATATATATATATGTTTATATGTATGTTTCAGCCAGTTTTACCGTTTTTATGTCCCACGATCCTGTTCGTAATTTTTGGTTTTTATTTTTGAAATTTGTCTCAACTATTGGTTGGGTTTAACTCTTGGATGAGTTCGAAGATGGTGTAAATCCGACAATTAGTTTTCGCGTTATGGGCCGTGTTTGAGTCGTAAAAAGTGTTTTTGAGGTTTATTTTTAGGAGTGTTTGTTTTGAGTATTTTTTTTGGGAAAATTTATGTTAGCCGTTTTGTTACGCAGCTTTTTTACTCGAGTCATTTTTTCGTGTTTTGCGTTGTAAGCGAGTCATAGTGATGTGTTTTTCGGGTTTTTTGGCGGTGTTTTTATATGAAGAAATTGTTTTTTTGTATCGTAAATTTTAGTATATATGGTGGAGGATGTTTTTAGTTCATATGCTCTTTTCCTTAAATTTTCCTTGTGTTTTACGTGTTTTACGAGCTATTTAGTTTCTTATGGGATTTTACAAGTGAAAGACAAGGATGGTGTACTGGTATAAATGCTCTTTCTTTGTTTTACACGTACACCGTTGCTTAGGTACGTTATTTATTTATTTTCTTGTTTTATCAGCTGCTCTTATCAGATTTATTCCTCATTACAAAGATTACACATTTTTCTATCTTGGTACTATAATCTTTTTTCATGGGCATTTTTATTTAAATGTTGAACAGCTGATAAAAAAAAAAAGAATTGAATAATTCAAATAAAATAATAACAGAACCTATTTATTGAAATTTGTGAAAAACTTATATAACCTAGCTTTTATTTCTCACTTGCATTGTAAAGATTACACATTTCTCTATTGGTAATATAATCTTTTTCACAATAATATTTGGATTTTGAGCAGCTGATTAAATAAAAAAGAAAAATTCAGAGAAAAATTCAACAAAAATTATAACCTATATTTAAATTTGTGAAATAATGATTTAACCAAGCATGGAATCTACTTCGTCTTACCGGCCTGCCGGGAGGCATTTTTTTTCTTGTTCTTGGTATAGCTCCCATTTTTGTTGTGATCCTATTTCAATAACTTAGTAACGTTTTCGCACCGATTGAGAAACGATTACAAATGCGAGTATTTTCGTGCATTGAAGTCTTGCCCTGAACTGAGTTGTGTAATATTTTCTCAACCAGCTAAATCATCAGTGAATTGAAAAAATGACATAAATTACACACGAATGGAAGGACTGTTGTGCATTCTACAGGGTGTAAAAAAAAAAAAGGAGCAGCTCGGAATAACTCGAGAACGGGTTCGAATTTTGTAAAACGCTAAAATACGTGTTCGCTTATATTCAGGGGGGACATCTTTTCCGAGGGGTCTCGTCTCTTTAGCCTCCCAGGGGGGGCGGCGGCGGGGGGCACACCCCCCAAAAATCGCATTTCTCTTATAGCGCCCCCCTTTTTTATTTTTTTATGTGAAAGTACACTAAAAAGGAAGAACTTTGGCGCAAACCGCATGTCAATCGGTTGATTTTTCACTGAATGGCAAGCGATCAAAGTTTGAAATGGACCTGCAATACTGAACTTTGCACCAAAATGTGCCAAAATGAGTCTTCTTTTGAGTGAAATTCATCGATTCATGAATGCTTTCAAATTTTGACCTATTCCAGCAACTTTTAGAACACTCTCGATTTCCGTGCTCGGCTGGTTGCGTCACGCCGGATTGAAGGGGCTTTTTACTATTGCCATTTGCACACAGAAAAAAAAGATTAGTGAAAATAACCATACGGATACCTGATTTTGGCACCTGCTAGATGTTATGGTAAACTTGACCAGAAGTATGGTACAATTACCGATACTTTGAGTAAATTCGACATGCAATCAGGTAACATCACCTAGTACCTAGTCAAAACATATTATACTTCTGGTTAACATTACCATAACATCTAGCAGGTGCCAAAATCAGGCATCCGTATGGTTATAATCACCGTAGTTTTTTTCCCGTGCATTTTCGCAGTTTGGCTGCTTTAAAGACACAAAAAACAAAACAATAAGTATACTATCTGGTTGCCTACAGTAAGATGGAATTACTTATTACCTTTTGTGTCCCTTTATTGACTTTTTTGAGAATCAAAATCCACAGCAACTCCAAGCGGGCCGGCTAACCTGGAGATGCGGCTCGATGCGCCACTGTGCGACACAAAAGGGACATAAAAGGTAAAAAAATAATTCCATCTTAATGTAGACAACCAGATAGTACACTTTTTGTTTTGTTTTTTGTGTCTTTAAAGCAGCCAAACTGCGAAAATGCAAATGACAATAGTAAAAAGCCCCTTCAATCCGGCGAGACGCAACCAGCCGAGCACGTAAATCGAGAGTGTCCTATAAGTTGCTGGAATAGGTCGACATTTGAAATCATTCATGAATCGATGAATTTCACTAAAAAAAAAAAAGACTCATTTTGGCACATTTTTGTGCAAAGTTCAGTCAATTGCGCCGCACACTGGACGAAAACGTCCTTGTGCCCGGACATGGCTGGTTTCGCGCTCCTATCTTTGTTTTTTCGAGTTGTTTTGGCTATTTTTCTTTAAAACCGACGTCCTTTTAACTTATTTTCATTTTCTTTTTTTATTTTTTTTTTTTATTTTTTTTTTATTTTTTTTTCATTTTTTTTATTTTTTTCAATTTTTTTTTTGTGTTTCCCACTGGAATCACCCTATATAATGTGTTTTTCGACTGTAGAAACAGTCGCATTTTTATTTTCAGTAATGTATTTCGTGTCTGACCCTCACCCGTTGACTCGCTCCAATGTGCGCCGCGTCGTGCTATTACACGATTATTTCTCGTATCCGCAGTTTTCCGCAGCTAAAAATCATTGAGGTGGTTTTTCCAAGTTGTAATAAACACTACTAGCTCAAAGTTCACATTAAATACGATTAAATAGCCTGTTGGAACTGTATTTTAATTTTTTTAAACCTTCAAATGTTAAATTTGTACAAAAACCATCACTACATACATCTATATTTGCATGATTTTCAAAAACTATAGGTCGAAAATTATCTCCATGCAATGATGAAAATGACTATTGTATCGGCGTTTGTTGAAAAAAAGATTAACACATCTTTTTAAGGCGAAATAAAACACGAAATTTTAGCGTCAAAATTTCAAACCGCACCAAGAACCCGTTATTCGACAATGTTGAGGTAAAGTGCTGGCTCGAGGAAAAAAAAACAATGTCAGAAAAGTTACATTTGGGTTCTAAAATACTACTTTTTGTCAAAAAGTTGAGGTTTTCTGCAGATTGACTTGACCCCCCATGTCCGAGCATAAGGGCATTTTCGTTCAGTGTGCGCCGTTCCTACTTGGAGATACAATTTTTTTAATATTGGTCCATTTCAAACTTTGATCGCTTGCCATTCAGTGAAAAATCAACCGATTGACATGCGGTTTGCGCCAAAGTTCTTCCTTTTTAGTGTACTTTCACATAAAAAAGTAAAAAAGGGGGGTGCCATAAGAGAAATGCGATTTTTGGGGGGTGTGCCCCCCGCCGCCGCCCCCCCTGGGAGGCTAAAGAGACGAGACCCCCCGGAAAAGATGTCCCCCTGAATATAAGCGAACACGTATTTTAGCGTTTTACAAAATTCGAACCCGTTCTCGAGTTATTCGGAGCTGCTCCTTTTTTTTACACCCTGTATATCGAATGTAGGGCATGGTATGTAAGTAGTGAAAAGGGAGCATAAGAAAAACTGTAAAAGTGACGACTGAATTTCTTGTAAATCGCGCCGGTGTGTCGCGCGCGTCGGTGCGGTTTGTTAACGCGTAAAAAACAGTTGGTAATTACTTAGAAGTTATAATTTTTAACATCTGGAGCGCGAGAATTCAGCTCTTGAGTACGCTATAAAATGGATCAAAACTTATTTTGCAACGACCAACTTTTATTTGTAATCAGCTCTAAACGAATAATTCTGAGAAGACAACTTTTTTGCATTAGATCCAATGCAAGATCACGAAACTACGGATAGAACTAATAGAAAAACATTGGCAAGATCAAACTAGAGTTCCTACATGTAGAGAGTTAAGACAAGTGAAATCATGGGCGCCGCCATTGGATGCGATTTTGCAAATTTGTTTACATTCTGAAGGCCGCCGTTGTTTTCGGGTCCACTGAAAAGATTACAGTGCCGCAAAGTTTCTAACAATGTAATCTTTTACTGCTTTTGTTGATCGACATTTATTTACGCTTTTAAAGGTTCTCTTGAGAATTATAGACATTAATGAGGTGCATCATGATTAAAATTAACAACTTCCTCCACAATTAACTCTTTTATCCGTAAAATACCGTTGAACCAGTGGCGGCTCGTGCAATGTGGCAACCATGCTTATTTGCCATTTACAACTATGCAAAAGTATCGATGTCTTGGGGGTGCAATTGCACCTCCTGAAGATCGATAGTTTTACATAGGTTTAAATGCAGAGAATCCATCGTTGCCACATTGCACGAGCCGCCACTGTGTTGAACCCCTTCCTTTGTAAACAAGAGTATGTAAACAAATGTGCAAATCGCATCCAATGGCGCCTAAAACTTGTTAACCAATCAGAGGTTGACTACCCTCTGGTCTTAACTCTCTACTTATAGGGACTCTAGATCAAACTACGAAGCCTTCTCAGCTTTATGTTTGATATAGTTGACTGTAATCGTCCTAAAATGATTTCCCATATTGCATGATTAAAATTAATGAAAATTAATTAAAGCTTTGGTTTTTTATTCAAGAGTTAAAGCGTTGAAACCGAAAGATGAAAATCTTTAGGGCAAGTTTTGTTTTGATTTTACGGAATGAATATATTTGTAGAAAAGCCGCGAAGATCATCGGTAGGATCCACTGCACAAGCGTGCAATTTGGCAACGTTCCTTCCCTCCCCCCCATTCAAACACATTAGAAAGGTCGAAATGCCTGGTCATCTCCGATGACTGGAGCGTTCGACTTTTTTGGTGAATTTAAATGGAGAAAATACATTGTTGCCAAATTTCACGCCTCGCCACTGCCACTTCACCTACACGTTTGAAACAGCTCTATCTGCTCTATGAGCTTCTTAAACTATATAAACTGCCAGAAAATTTCAAAAACCGACTACAAGCTTTCAAACCGTTAAATGCACAGAAAAAAAGCAATACTCTGTAACAGTCGCGGAAGCAACACAAGGACCGCCAGAAATAACCCGGTTGGGGGAGGGGCAGCGTTAATAACCTGAGAAAAAAAATATTATTTATGGGTGAAATTCTTAGTCGGGGGGGGGGATTCCAAAATATCAACGTCAATTAGACACAGCAAGAAAATAAATATGGAAAATTGGCGTTATTCTCATGCCAAATAGTAACTTTCTTTCTTATGGTATCGCTGCGGCTTCGCTAACTAAATCGCTTCATTCTTTTGTTTCGCTCCGTCAGTCCTGTAAAGTTTAACGTCCTGTTGCTGCTACTGCCAACTTTATACGCGCGAAGTTCAAAGAGATGAATATGATAAGAACGATAGTTAGGTAATAAAAGCTGCACAGTGTAGGTAGCTGGGCACTGTGTAGTTCGGTAAAAATAATGACCGTTATTAGGTGTGGTGGTCTATATTTAAAATTAGTGCATGATCCCGCCTCTATATAGACTGCGCATCTTAAATTTATGCGAAACTTTTTTTTATTTTGTTCGCCCCGCATTTTGTGGGGGATAGCTTTAACGTCATTGAATCATCATACTATAGGGAAGGAGGATGAAATTAATATGCGCTTTCCATCTCTTTTCCCTCCATCCTGGCTCATTTTGTCTCCCACAAAGAAATAAAGAACAGGGGGTAGAGGATTGGTACGTTGCCAATTTTAATACATGCTTCTATGCATGCGCTCATTCAGTGTTGCCAAATATACGACTTATATTCCACATAAGAATCAAATGTAAATTATACGGATTTTAACCTCAAATTTAGCAACACTGCGCTCATTTTCAAAGACACACCACGTTCATCCGAAGCCAACTATAGTTGTGAGTAGAGGACAAATTACTCAAACTAATCCCTTGAAAAACACTCACACACAACACACACGCACACATTGGCACACATAAACACAAAAACCCTTATACTCTCTCTTTGTCCCGAACAAGCCTTGACATCCTCTCTCGCAATAACGCTCTTCCTTTAATGTGTGTAACATGATTCAATACCTTGCATGCAAGCCTGCGGTCAGTAAGATAAACCTAATTAATCTTCCCAATTAATAAAAAAAAGGGCGAGGGAAAATTCTGCGATTGAAAAAAAAAGGGGAAAAAACGGAAAAAGGCGCGTTGGGTACTGAATTGAAGCGAAACGAAGGATTAACAGAGGTATTGGTAAATTAAATGAGTTTGAATGCGCTTCTGTGAATGACTCGTCAGATAAATCAAATGGACTGCAAAAGCAGAGACTCTGTGCAAAAAGAAGCACAAAGCTCTGATGGCACTAAAAAAAAAAAAAAGACAAAGGACGGAAAAACAACTCCACTGTAAAAAAGAAAAAAAAGAAAAATTCAACTTACAAAATTTTTTTTGCCTTACTATTCCTTCATTAGCGTTATGTTGATTGTCAAAATAATTCCTGAGTCATATTGTAGAGATTCTGTGCGTAGCAAAAGGCCACAGATTTAATTAGAAATAGAGAGGTTGAAAAGAATCGCATACACTTTTTGAAATTGTAAAAAATTCAACAGGAATACGCACACACGTCTCAGTCATCATTGCGAGGAGGCCATAGCTCAACGAGGCCTTCCAAAGCGAGTGATTCATCTATTTCATATTAACTACGTAGATTCATTGTGATGAAAAAATTTCCGTTGTAGGACTTTAAAAATATGGAACGTACAAAATCTGAAGAAAAAACGAGGGTGTTGAGTGTTAACTTTTAACTGAAAAAATTTGCTTGCGGGGCTCGCATTTTTGGAATCCTATATTTGACGCGATGAAGTATTTTTGGGATATTTTTAGTTGAGAAAAATTATTTCTGAAGATTATTAAGAAGAGAGAGCGTATAAGTGCCCACCTCCCCAGTCCTCACCTTCGGCGAAACTGCCGGCTAACACTGGTGACATTATTTTGACTATTTGAGTAACAAGTAATAAAAGTTAATTCATACGAAGGCAGATGATATTTTGAGCGGAAGATTATTTTATATGGCGTTATGCTTTTATATTTTCGTTATTAAATTACTATCATTATTTTTTTTTAAAAAATTAAATGCTTGTTCCTTTTAAATTTCGAATTCAGGGATTTGATTTGTAACCGTTCTAAAACTGTAATTTTAAAATAAAATCCGTCCTTACACAACTGTAAAGTACAAAAATGACCATGATCATGAAACTTGTCATGTCGTTTTTTTTGTTTTTGTTTTTGTTTTTTTTTTTTTGCGCAGAAAAAGTCGAATAATCAAAAATTAAAAATGTTTGACCGACTCTTGAGCACCACTATCCAAAATCGCAAAATAAATAGATAAAAAAAACTACATAAATAAATAATAATGAAAAAAAAAGTAACAGAATCGAGAAATGATGGCATGATTTTCTTTTTTTCATAACAAGCGGCAATCATGGTAGCGGCAGGAAAAATCCTCTCGAATCCTAAGAGGTTATAGGTGCGCTGTATATGTAGTGTGTACTGTATACACACTCGTAGGTTTGACGGAGAGAGTTATTCTATCAGATCCGACGATGTATTTTTGCTGTAACGAGACGTGCTTTGACATTCGCTCGTCAAGGCTGTGCCCGTAGCATCACATCGCATCAGCAGGACAAAGAGGGGGATATAGAGGGGAAGGGAATACGCATAATGTGCTTTAAATTTCCAATAGAAACGACTTTATAATGCTGCACCGTGATCGCGTGCTTCTCCCTCCGGCATTACGCTGCTTAGCGCTGCGCGGAGCGCGTCGCGTAGCGGTCGGTCGCTTCACGCTCAACGCTCATCCCTCTTTGCAGCGTTTCTTTCTTAGTTACTTCGTTTGCTCTTCTTTCACCTTTCCTCTCTCTCTCTCTCTCTCTCTCTCCCTCTCTCTCTCTCTCTCTTTCTCTCTCTCTCCTCTCTTCTCTCTCTCTCCCCCTCTCTCTCTCTCTCTCCTCCTCTCTCCTCTCATTTTCTCTCTCTCTCTCTCTCTCCTCTCCTCTCTCTCTCTCTCTCTCTCTCTCTCTCTCTCTCTCTCTCATTGCTCTCTCTCTCTCTCTCTCTCTTTCTCTCTCTCATTGCTCTCTCTCCCTCTCTCCCCCTCTCTGGTTGGTCCTGCGGTCCCCACTAGTATACATATATTCCGACTGGTGGACCTACATAGGATATAGATGGTTGGTTGGTTGGACCCACTAACATTGACATTTATATACCCACTGCCTCTCTCTCTCTCTCTCTCTCTCTCTCTCTCTCTCTCTCTCTCTCTCTCTCTCTCTTGCTCTCTCTCTCTCTCTCTTTTCCCCTCTTCTTCTCTCTCCTCATGCTCTCTTTTCCCTCTCTCCCCCTCTCTGGTTGGTCCTGCGGTCCCCACTAGTATAGTAATGGGATGGCGTCCGCCATACCCAATATATTACTATATTAGGATATTAGGAGTTGACATCTGGCAACACTGTCGGTTAGTGTTGTGTTTAGACGACCGCGAGTCGCCGTAAACATCGCGCGCTGTTTTGATATGAATTCGCGGTTTCACGGGATCTAGAGTAGACTCAATACGTCTATGGCTGTCATTGACCGCATGATTTCCGACTTTGTGTATGATTTTCGAATCATCCCCAAGGCCGATTGACTGTGTTCTCAGGGCTGTGCTATGACATAGGGAATCTGCTCTAGGTTTTGAGAACTATATAAGATGCACTGACAGTAGCTTATGGGTCGCACTCCTCACAGAGACGTCCGGTGAGATTTGGATCTTGGTGATCTCTCATCTATAGAGTTAGATTGTTTGTAGCTGAGGTACTCAGCGTGTGTATTTGTGAGGTTAGGTTTTGAAGTTGCTGTCAGGACGTCTTAGGGACATCGCTGTCAGCCGTTGGAGTTGACGAGTTTTGTGATTATAGTTTTAGTTTGGTGAGAATATACTGTTTTCGTTTCGTATCTCTTGTCTACGTCTCTTCCAGAGCTATACGCATTTTAAAAACCCCTACCCATTACATTTTGGAGAACAAGTGGACTGGATCTATAAGAACAGAGATCTCAGGTACAGTAGATGTAAAGGTAGAACGAAATATAGGGGTATAAATTATTGAATAATTTTTTTTTGTTTTGAAGTTTTTTTTGAGAGGAAAATTGAAATTAAAATCTGCTGAGGTAGAATATTGACAGAAGCCAGTTTACTATACAAATCAGACTCCGTAAAAACGAGCCAGGTTTGAAATAATAAACTGACATTCAAGTCGAGGGACTGTTCAGCAGAAAATTAATTTGCAATTTTTTTGGTTTTTGGAGGAAAAATGAAATAAAATCTGCTGAGGTAGAATATTGACAGAAGCCGTTTGCTATACAAATCAGACTCCGTAAAAAACGAGCCAGGTTTGAAATAACAAACTGACATTCAAGTCGAGGGACTGTTCAGCAGAAAATTAATTTGCAATTTTTTTGGGTTTTTTGGAGGAAAATTGAAATTAAAATCTGCTGAGGTAGAATATTGACAGAAGCCAGTTTGCTATACAAATCAGACTCCGTAAAAACGAGCCAGGTTTGAAATAATAAACTGACATTCAAGTCGAGGGACTGTTCAGCAGAAAATTAATTTGCAATTTTTGAAGTTTTCTTTTTTGGATAGTTGATGGTGGTATGTGAATGACAGTTAGTGTCATGCCGAAAGTGTATAAAATTTAAAGGAAAGGGTTTTTCAAAGGAGGTAACAGAGAGAAGACGTAAATAAAAATCTTAAAAATAAAAAACCAGATTTACAGGGAAAAATAAGTGAAATATCATTTAGACAATTACTTAAGACATTAACTCAAGAGGAAATAGAGCATTTTTTGAGCTCAACATACGGGATAGATTCAAGTAGAGCAGGGATAATCGACGTTGTTGAAGAAGAGGAGAACTTAAATAGTGATAATAGTGTCCAGCCTACAGTAATAGAATACAGAGACGACGGAACAATTTCAAATATATACAGTTTAAATACAGCAGCAATATTAACCGTCTGTAAAGAAAGAGGAGTAGACTACGAAAAAGAATTAGGAACACTCGCAAACGCAAGAAAATACTTTGCGGAACAGGATCAGAGAAAGAAACTTGAAAATCAGAAGAAAGCTGAAAGGTTAGCAAGTTTATTGGACACACCTCTAAGTAGCAGGGCAGGACAGCCAAGAAAGGAAACACCTTTGTTAGACATTACTCACGACACCGATTATCTTAATATAGAAGTTCCCGAGGGAAGGCTTCCACGCAGAAGTATGGCTTTATACGAAAATGAAGGACAATTGGCACAAAGGCCACCATTCTACAGAATGCCACCTCCGAATTTGAGGGCCCCAAAATTCGGTGGGAAAGAGGGCGAGAACATAAGGGATTTTATCGAAGATTATGAACAATTTACGAAAATTTACAATTATTCAGAAAACAACAAAATGGAGTACTTGGGCACATTTTTGGAAGGAGACGCCAAGAAATACTTTAGGAATAATAAAGAAGCATTTCAAGCACTATTAACATGGGATGCGGTCAAGGAGCTATTCCTAAGCAATTACGAGGATAAGGAATATGATGAAAATTTTAATATATTTTGCAATAGAATTCAAAAACATGGGGAATCGGCCATTTCATACATCGAGGATAAAATAACATTAGCAAACAAAAGCGATACCAAAATCGAGGAAAAGCAGCTGATTAGGATGACCAGGCAGGGACTGCTCCCCAGCATAAAAGCACTAGTTAACTTAATGCCAACAACGAGTATGAAAGAATTGAAGGAAAATGTAAGGAAAGCGGTTAATAGCGATAATGACTTAAGAAAGGGTGACATATATCAGATAGGGGACCCATCAAATACACTGATACAAGGAGTCAACTATGGAATAGATCTTGGGACCAACAAACGAATGGATAATGTAGAAAGCGAATTAGAAAAATTCAAAACAGAAACAAAAGCTGAATTTAAGGAAATCAAAGAAACCTTAGGAAGGAGTCTCAATGAAATCAAGATGCAATTAGATTTTGGCTTCAATTCACTAATGTCAGGAGAAATGGGGCAAATGGGACAAAGGCAAGGATATGTACGTCGGACCAACCTGGCTTGTTATGGTTGTGGTCAACAGGGTCACACGAGGAGTGAGTGCAGGAACATACCAAATGGTAACTTTCAAAATAATCAGAATTTTCAAAATAATCAAAATGGCAATTATCAGAATCAGAATTTTCAAAATAATAATCAGAATAATAACTCTCAGAATGGTAACTTTCAAAGCAATCAGAATTTTCAAAATGGAACTTTTCAAACTAGTGGTTGGAAATCTCAGGGAGTAATGGGAGACAATAGCCCTGCGGTTCAAAAAAACTAGCCACGCCCCGGCCAGAAGATATAGCGAGTCGGGGAGCCTTGGTTATTCAAAGAGTAGAAAAATCAGAAAAAGAGCTAATCGATAAAACAATCGAGTCTGAAATAAAAAATATTAAGCCAGAAACAATTATGAGAAAAACAAAAATTACTTTGATTATGGACTATGCAGGAAAAGGACTCAAAGGAGATTTACAGCAGGGTTTAGGCGAAAAAAATTATAAAGTAGAATGTTTTCATCAGCCTAAAGCAAAGTTTGAGGAACTAATCCAACATGCATTAACATTGGAAAACGATTTAAAATTAGGGGAACTTGTAGTATTTATAGGAGGGTCAAACAATTTTATGGACAAAGTCACTAGCCTCCATAGGGCTCTTAGTGTAGAAAAATTAGAGAAAATAGCCCTTAAAAGGCCAATAGTCATTATAGAGGTACCAAAGCAGAACAAAGGTCAAATGACGGACAGTAAAATAGATATAATCAACGAAATGTTGAAAGAAAATGCGGAAGGTAAAAATAATATCAAGATAGAAAAATTAAACTCATTTCAGCCGAGGGACTGGGACAACAAAGAAGGATGTTTTAGTCTCAGTGGGAGAGGCAAAGTTGTAAATAGAATAAAGCAAATTTTGGGCGAAAATAATATGTATAACCTTGAAAACGAGGTAGTAGGATGGGTGTCCACCGGGTTTGATAACTGTTTGACGATTATGGGGAAAATTAACGGGAATCCGAGTAAAATGGTTTTAGACACGGGAGCATCAGTGACAGTTGTCTCTCAAAATTTAGTTAATCAAAATCAGATTAGTGAAGTAGGGCGTAGGAATCTAAGGAATGCCGATGGTTCCACATTGATAATCATAGGCACCTCGAAGGTCAAAATTGAGACTGAAGGGGGGCTGGAGGCCGAAATCATGGCTTACGTAGCAAAAAATCTCACAGGAGAAGTTTTGATTGGTTACCCTACGATTTCCAAGTATGGACTTAAAAATTTTCTAAGTGATAAGTTTAAGAGTAGAATTTGGGAAGGAGAGGAAGCGCAGAGAGAAAGTATCGAAGATTGTTATGCAGATTTTTGCGGCTGGATCGGTGATCTTGAATTGACGCAGACTCTCGATCACGGCTCGAAATCTGAAACCGTACGCGCGTATGATGATGCGTCAAGAGTGAGTGAGAGTAAGGTAGTCAGTAGTAGCTCTAACGAGAGGGGAGAGGGGAAAACGACGATGAAAGAGAAAGAAAAGTGCGACGTAAACAAAATACTATTTGTGAGCGAAGAGCAGAAAATTGGAGGAAAATTGTTGCACGACAGTTCAAGTTTGTTTACATTTGATGAGAATGAATATCAAGACATTCAAGCAAAGCTGACGCCATCTGAGTGTCCATTTAATACAGCACCGGTCTTTTCGACATCAGGTCAATTAGAGTCGGCTTGTGAAGAAGGGAAAATTTCTGAAATTCATGGCATTGGAGTAAAATTAAAAGATAAAGTTGGAATAGGTAACAACAATGCAGAAGGGTCATGGTATAATGACACAGGGGACAATTTTGCGGGGCTAAGCGAAAAGTTTTATGAGATTCACGGTATAGGCGTGAAATTGAAAGGTGAGGTTAAGAGAGATTTTGAAAGAAAAAAGGTTGGGGAAATTAAAAGTTATGAGAGTAATGATGATAATTTTTTCACTGAAAAAGGATTTTAAATGACATTTTTCAAGTTTGTTTTTTAAATTTCTGTCAGTTTTTTTTTGTCATTTAAAAAACAGGGAAATTTGATTTAAAAACTATCGATTTTTTTTTGTTTTTTAAGTATTTTCACTTGTTACAATTTTTACTTTCTGAAAATCATAATCAAAGTGGGAGAATTTTGAGGTGTACATAGTGTGAATATTTTTTAATTTGTAAGAACGATATTTTATTTTAAAATTTATTTTATTTCTCAGTTAATGTAAAAAATCAAAATTAAATTATTTAGGGATCATTTAAGGGGGGATTTTTTGTACAAACTTATTTTATTTGTAAAAGTAAAAAAAAAATCTGATAAATGTTTTTTTAGAGTAGGAAGGGGCAAATATGAGCTTTTCCCTTCGCTTCGGCATATTTGCTCTTGATTATACTTGGGTCAAAGATTACAGAATCCCATACGAAAGGAGGGTGGTGGAGGCGCTTTAGGGTACATTTTTAGTTTTATTAATTTCATATTTACTCACTGTAAAAATTAGGGACGAGTATTCAATTATTTAATCAGTTTATAGCTATTAGGATTTTAGGTTATTTATGTATTTTAGGTATTATTTTTATTCATGTTATTAATTTATTGTGTTTTCTATTGTTTTTCGGTACTCCGAGTCCTGCTCTTGAGTGATCGCATTTTGGGAACCAATTTCATGCATGGCGGGTGGACTGGCCACACTCCCCGTTTCAAGGGATAGGTGGATGCTGAGGAGCTGACCCTCAACCTTTCAACCAGTCCAAGGTCATCGTGAGCTGTGGTGCCCGATTCAGCTTTACGTCTTGAGACGCACGATTAAGGGTCCCGGCCAGGGTTACGGTCGAAGATTCATCGGTGGACTTTGCCATGGTACAATCTTGCAAGAGGTGCTGCCTGGTGGAGGAGCTTGCTGGACGGTTAATTGGTGCAATGCTGTCAGATGGGTCACTTGGTGCTTTCACGATGATCACTTTCATCCCTGGTTATGTCAAGTATGCAGCAGCGGTTTTTGGTGACTCACCTGGGTCATCATTTCAACCTGGTTCAACGGTTCGGGTCTGGAGTTACAACCACGGACTTTTGTTTTTGACAAAAGTCTATTCTTCACTCATCTTGTGGAGCGGCGAAATTAACATCAATTTCGGAGCAGCATGGAGCGATTTGGCATCAACGCAACTGCGTTCAGCTGGTGGCATTTCTCGTCACATTTTTGATCATCTCTCTCTCTCTCGTCTCTCTGCTGATTCATCGTTTTCCGGCCTCGGATTCACTCAATGAATTCTCACCGGCGCTACACTGGTTTGACTCAATATCAAATTGCAACCTACAGGGATTTTCGACATCGATCTTCAACTGCACGTGACTATGACATCATATTCGAACAACATGAGCAACGCACTGGAACTAGATGGCATTACTCCTCTCAATGGCGGCACTTTCTGGCAATCAATCTATCAAAGGTTTTCAACGACATGGGCGATTCACTCAAGATGGGCAATGGAGGAAGAAGATGATAAAAATTGTAAAATTATTCGTAAGGTAAAATTGTAAAGTAGAAGCGAGTCATATTTTCACAACCAGCAAGGTTGTCAGATGTCTACAATTTTTCAATTTTTTATTTAAGGGGGGAAACCAGAGTAGGGCAAAAGTCATTTTTTTTTTTATTGTTTTTTTGTTTATCTAAACAAAGAGGAAAGTAATGGGATGGCGTCCGCCATACCCAATATATTACTATATTAGGATATTAGGAGTTGACATCTGGCAACACTGTCGGTTAGTGTTGTGTTTAGACGACCGCGAGTCGCCGTAAACATCGCGCGCTGTTTTGATATGAATTCGCGGTTTCACGGGATCTAGAGTAGACTCAATACGTCTATGGCTGTCATTGACCGCATGATTTCCGACTTTGTGTATGATTTTCGAATCATCCCCAAGGCCGATTGACTGTGTTCTCAGGGCTGTGCTATGACATAGGGAATCTGCTCTAGGTTTTGAGAACTATATAAGATGCACTGACAGTAGCTTATGGGTCGCACTCCTCACAGAGACGTCCGGTGAGATTTGGATCTTGGTGATCTCTCATCTATAGAGTTAGATTGTTTGTAGCTGAGGTACTCAGCGTGTGTATTTGTGAGGTTAGGTTTTGAAGTTGCTGTCAGGACGTCTTAGGGACATCGCTGTCAGCCGTTGGAGTGACGAGTTTGTGATTATAGTTTTAGTTTGGTGAGAATATACTGTTTTCGTTTCGTATCTCTTGTCTACGTCTCTTCCAGAGCTATACGCATTTTAAAAACCCCTACCCATTACAGTATACATATATTCCGACTGGTGGACCTACATAGGATATAGATGGTTGGTTGGTTGGACCCACTAACATTGACATTTATATACCCACTGCCTCTCTCTCTCTCTCTCTCTCTCTCTCTCTCTCTCTCTCTCTCTCTCTCTCTCTCTCTCTCTCTCTCTCTCTCTCTCTCTCTAGCTCGCTCTTTCTCTTCTCTTCCGATCCCGCACTATATCATCTGGTTGACGTCGAGTATTTTCAAATTAAATTACATCTACATTCATT
Organism: Trialeurodes vaporariorum; assembly: GCA_011764245.1. Classification (NCBI taxonomy): domain Eukaryota; kingdom Metazoa; phylum Arthropoda; class Insecta; order Hemiptera; family Aleyrodidae; genus Trialeurodes; species Trialeurodes vaporariorum. Next base: position 24,557,176 of record VMOF01000320.1, read on the forward strand.
TCAACCTCGTTCAATACTAGGGAGGAGGGAGAGTGATCGAGGCAAACGACTCATCTTTGCGAGCAAAAGAAAAAAAAAAAAAAATAAGATAAAAATGGTGAGCTGTTTGATTACAAAAATTCGAAAAATTAAGTATACAGCAAAAAAAAGAAATCTGACGGTGTCAAATGTATTTATACATCCAAATCGTTCATGAGAATTTTGTTTAGAACTATTAGATTAATGTATAAAAATTTGAAAGATTAGGTGTACGGCAGTGGCGTCGCGTGCCATATGGCAACAATGCAACTGCTCCATTTAAACTCATTATATCGGATTGTCCTTGTGCTCTGTGCACCCCCTGAATTCGATATTTTACATGAGTTTGAATGGATAGAATACATTGTTGCCAAATTGCACGCGACGCCACTGGTGTACGGTGTATACGATTCAAGCAACAAAAAATATACACATTGATCTGATGGTGTCAAATAAAGTATCGAAGCAGTTGTTTTTAAGAATTCTGTTTAGTACTCCTCTACTTATTACAAAAAGAGATCGAGATAAGGTACACAGCACAATATGAAATTTGACTATGTATCCTTTATTTTTATTCGCATTGTTTATAACTATTTTTTGTTGAAAGTAAAAATCTACAGCTTTTTGAAATATGTATTTAGACAATGCGATAGTATCTACGCGGAACAAGGAGGAAAAATGAAGGGACAGGGTGTTCTTGGAGGCTCCTGTAAGATAAAGATTATATTCTATAAGGATAAGGTTCTATAAATGAAAAAGAATGAGGAATAAATCTGTGCACCTGCAAGCTCGTTATACTGTGTCAGCCCTACTGCGCATGTGACACTGTTGCGTAGCACCAGTATTGCCATATTTCATATTTAGCCTTATACACAGAAAAAAATGGACGTGCTCCAGACACAAACTTTCCATGTTCTAGACACGAACGTACACACCAGTACGGTAATGAGTTCTATGAGCGCAATCTATTTAGGTTGAGTTTCCGTCTGAAACGCATCCTGTCGTGTCCAGAAGCTGAAATGTTTGTGCTCTGAGCACGTTACGTACTGGTGTGTATATAGATCGTGTCTGGAGCACATCCTTTTTTTCTGTGTATATTTTACATTGAGTCTTATGGGAAATATACATTATACACCCTAAATCTGTACATGTGATAATACTGCGTAGCGCGTAGTGTATCAAAGGCCTTATCTGTCTCTCTTTTCTCTGTTTAAGTGCATGTGTTATAGGAAGATGGTGATAGGCAGTGTTGCCGTTTTTCAGATAATTATCCAATTTTTCCCATTTGACTTTGTGCAAAAGTTGTTAATTTAAAGGAGAATCAGGCAACATTGGTGGTAGGGGCTAAACGAAACAAACAATTGACCCTCCCATTCCTGCAAACCGGTCCGGAAAAGTCGGTTCAAGGACCTACAATTTTGCCAAACCGAATCGAACCTCATGAGCCTGAGTGCAGTCCACGAACCAGAACCAGAACCAAACCGCAAACCTAAAAATTAAAAATATATACGGTCCAAAGCCTGAATTGATTCTGGACCTGTTTTTCAATCGGTTTTGATTCCCTTCCTGAAACTATAGAAAGTCGGTTTCCGTGGTCTGGCGGTCAGCGCCAGACCTAACCTAACCTAACCTGGCCACTAATTAAACCTAAGGTCCCGGGTTTGAACCCCTGCCGAAGTGAAAAAAATGATGGTCTCGAAGATTTCGTATTCTCGAAAGTACATGGATGTTTCTCTTTCTCTTTCTCTTTCTCTTTCTCTTTCTCTTTTCCTTTCTCTCTCTCTTTCTCTCTCTCTCTCTCTTTCTCTTTCTCTTTCTCTTTCTCTTTCTCTTTTCTCTCTCTCTCTCTCTCTCTCTCTCTCTCTCTCTCTCTCGCTCGCCCTTTCTCTCCTCTTCCTCTTGTTCTCTCTCTTTCTCTTTCTCTTCCTCTCACTCTCTCTCTCTCTCTCTCTCTCTCTCTCTCTCTCTCTCTCTCTCTCTCTCTCTCTCTCTCTTTTCTCTCTCTCTCTCAGAGTTATACTTATTTTTTGTTGGTTTAGTGTAAGAAAGGGTCTTGAGCCCTAACTTTGCCCTCCTTAGTTTTAATTTCTTTATTTTTTGTCTAATTATTGAATAAAAAACCGTATCATCATCATCATCTCTCTCTCTCTCTCTCTCTCTCTCTCTCTCTCTCTCTCTCTCTCTCTCTCTCTCTCTCGCTCGCCCTTTCTCTTCTCTTCCTCTTCCTCTTCCTTTTTCTCTTCTATTTTCCTCTTCTTCTCATCTCAGTCAGGTTAGGTAATTAGGTAACTGAGATTCTTGCCCTAGTAACCCCCGCAACTACAAGAACAATGACAATAGCTTAAGTTGTAAAAATCGAGGGGTTTCAATGACAGGCAGCGATTGGAAATACTATAGGAAAAGATCTGGAGACCGTCAGTCGCTGCGGGGACAAACTTTTATGCTTCCGTCGAACTTGCTGTGAGACTTCATAAAATAATTTAGTCGCTTCATTAAGCATTCCTGAGTAGGATTAACGAACGATGGGAGGGGGCGGGGATTGGGGATTGGGGAGCAACTCGACGATAAAGAAAGACCGGTAATTAAGTTTGAAAAAGTTGGCTGTTTCGTTTTTAAGGTTAAGCAATTATTAAAAGGTCGAAATGATTCATTTAGGGAATCGCGTTCCCTGCTTTTAAAATAATTGTGAAAACATTACTTCCACCACCACCGCTTGCGACGCGCCTTCCGAGAGAGAGAGAGAGAGAGAGAGAGAGAGAGAGAGAGAGAGAGAGGGAGAGTGTGTGAGAGAGAGAGAGAGACGACTCCTTTAAAGACATTTTTATCTCGGCTTCTCAATCTTGTACTCAACCCTCCCAGCCCCCCCGGCCCTTTCCCATTTCCCGATCCTCTCGCTCCTTCCTCCCCCCCCCCATGTTGCCCTCACCCAAGGGATATCTCATCAGACTGGAGATGGTCGCTCTTTCCACGATGTTGCCGAACTGATCTTTCTCTCTCTCTTTCTCTTTAAGTTTTTTAAGGTTTAAGTGTAAAAAAACATATAAGTGTTGATATTTTTGACAAAAACCGTATTATTAGATTTCGCTTTTAAGTATGATGTTGCTATGTATTGTTCATAAAATCTTCATTTTTTTTTTTTTTTTTTTTTTATAACATTTTATTCGGTAAAGTCCAGTTTTCGAACCAGTGTGCTTTGTAAAAGGGAAGTTAAAATCTATTTAAACGGGTGAGCCGACAGCTTTGTCATGAGGAGAATTTAGGTATTCAAATGAGGATTGAGTTCCTGATTTTGTCAAGTTCTACTGCAGAAAAATACTGTAGAGAACAAAATATTATACTGTATAGCAGAAAAGAACTAACGCGTGTTCTAACATTGAATAAATCGGAAGATCAACCGCCTCCATTTAAATAACATGATTTCCCGATTTTATCGCAGAGACTACATTGCAACTAGACCTCTTTGAATTGACCTTGCAGTAAGGTTCGCACTCCGCAGAATGACCCAATTAGGAAGCATAACTTCCAAATCAGCCCATTGATTGAAAATAAAAATAGTTTAATTGGAAAAAGTATAAAGTGAAATTATAAAGTGTTTTTAAAGAGAGAGAGAAAAAAAAACACATCAACTTCTCATCGCAGTAAACAAATAAAAAAGAGGGAGAGTAATAATAATTTAATGTATAGAAAGCTATATTTTTCTTATTCTAATCTTTTCTAGTCATTAGCAAGTCATGAAGATTCAATTGAAGTAAAACTAGTAAACACTAACATAAACACTAACATAAATATAACATAACTCTATCAAAAGTTTCGAACAAGTGAAAGCGACTCGTTCTTTGTCTTATGAACAGAACCGTCGAGTCAAGGGCAACCGTTTTCTGCTAATATTACTATCATCTTTTTTGCGGAGGCCTTCGGAAAGAGCAAGATAGGTAACTATTTCGACTTTAAAGAATTGTTTTTGCCTATCTCGAGAATCGAAGGAGACTCGAGTGATATTGTATATTATCGCTCGACAATTATGAGCTTTTGAAATTTATTGACTTTTAAAATTGACTTTTCTTTCCTATTTGAAAGAAAAATCCATGAATCTATGGGGACTGCGAATGAACTAAAGGTCCATTTTAGCAACAAAAATTATGAAGGATCGTTTCGTAATCGTATCGAGTCGCTGTCGAGTACTTCATACACTTATGAGTGGTTTTTATCTTTCGAGTCGGCATTTCACAGGAAAAATTTTTGTTGGTGGCCGTCAATTTGCTATTCCATTTCTCAATCTTTTGGTTGACCTCCGGCAGAATTTTACTGACGGTCAACAAAAACATAGAGAAATGAAACAACAAATTGACGGCTGCCAACAAAAAAATTTTACTAGGGATATATTGCAATAGAAACCCTCCAATCTCTACGATGTGTGCGCAATAGCTCAGAAGTCATCGGTGAATTTCCGCAGAAATGTAACGGCCTCTATCGGAATAACAACTTGAGAGATTTATATATACACCACCTTTAAGAATAAAACGCACTCGAGAGAAACTCGATACTAATCTTTGAGCCCTTCCCGATGTAAGGAGAAAACCCATGTAAATCAGATGAGAGGTTGAACCAAATCGGGAAACGATGAGCCACTCACTTTACTTTGCGCGAATGGAATAAAGCGCAGAGATTACAGTGCATTGCTGCCAAATTTGGCAAAAAAAAGTACCCACTTTGCATCAAATTATTCGGAAATTTGTTTCTTTTTTACCAGATCTGGCAGCATTTGATTGCAGCGCTACCGAATTGACTGACCTGTTATTATTGAAACTTGGTATGATTCTAATATTTAATTTAACTCATTCTCACGGGTGGATCAGTGGCGTAGCGTGCAATTTGACAACGTTGCAGTTCGTCCATTTAAACTCATGAAAAATATCGAAGTATTGGGTGTTCGGTGAACACCTTTGCACTCGACCTTTTAAATAGGTTTAAATGTACAAAATACAACGTTGCCAAGTTGCACGCTACGCCACTGGGGTGGATGGATTTGATTTAGACCCGTGGAGAACTGAAAACAATCAAATAAAAATTTGGGCTATTTATGCATAAAAATGCGCATTTATATGTATAGGTAATAAAATTGCTCCAAATTGAAAAAAAAAATTGGCTCTCTACCCTTACTAATTTTCAAGGAAGATCGCATCCGAATTACTGTAATAACAGGGGTTAATGTTGTAAATATTTAGGACTTGGTCAAATACATAGAAAGGAATTGCCGAGAAGCAGTGAGAAATATATAGTTTAAATTATCTATAGGAAAAAAATTGTAAGATAGTGCGTAAGCAATAGTTTCAATACGCAGCTCATGTAACCATACGCAAATAATAATCGCCATAAAAAAACTAGTGTTAAAAACTGATAGTTTTACTGTTTAAAATTGTAAAAATACCTCCGCTCTGTGTTATAGTTTAACTTCTTCGAATGGTAAAACTAACATTTTTTAAGTTTAATCCATACTTGTAACAATGTAAATTGTTAAATTCAGTACATTTATTTTTCAATGTATAAGCCTTCTGCGTTCTTTATGATTGGCAACATTGTCCATTCTCTTTTTGAAATCTTGAGCGAATCGTAAATTCGTGGGCTGCGCCGGTTAGGAGTCTTTTACTCGAAACTTTTTTTTTTTTTTTTTTTTTTTTTTTTTTTTTTTTTTTCACAAATTTATTACTTCCTTTTCCTCTTCTTCCTCCGAGTAAGACTTATCGTTTTAAACGCAATTAAATTATTTCAGTACCCCGTTCGACACAAAACGCGAGGAACTCTTGAGAAACTGTCACTCTTAGAAACCTAATAAGAAAAGATAACCGTCTTAATTAAATTCCAGTTTATAAAAGTGAATTCAGCAGTGAGTAGACTAGTGGAGTCGGTCGACTGATGATCTCAAACGAGTGGTACGGAGGATATTTGCAGAATACTTTGTTTGACTCGCTCTCCGGATTGTACTGACCTTGTTTCAGCAACGCCCGAATTTAAACTTCGGGATCCCGACAATTTAGGCACCCGGTCCTCAGAGCGTTCTTTATTCTTTAAAATTACAACATTTTAGGAGTTCTCGCTTAAAATATCACTTGGCAAGGGTAGAAGAAACACTAATTTCAACAATTTTGAAATAATTAAAAATATTAACACTTGCCTCAAAAAACCTAATCTTTAATGTCCTTTTTTGGGTACAAGATGAATCAACACTCAACAGTGCTGCTGTTCTTGTTATTTAATGGCATTTTTCAATTCACCGATGATCCTACCGGTTGAGAAAAGATTACACGGTTCAGTTCAGTTCATGACTTCAACGCCCGAAAATACTCGCATTTGTAATCTTTTCACAGTCGGTGCAATCACCGTTAAATTATCAAGTTGCCTTCGAGTATTTTGAAGTCAAAGACGACTCCATCGGTTGAAAAATATTACAGATCATACAAAAATCCGGAAGATCTTTTCGAAGAAATTTACCCTTCGTGAGTCTCGATCGATGTTTGTACTTTTTCAAAAAGAGGAAGGTTTACTTTTTTCTGATCATTAATTCTCTAGCTCCACCCACTCGGGTGTAGGTACCTAAGTGGCATCGTTGATTCAATAATTTATTTTAAGCTAACATAATTTGTTCTATGATTTCTTAGGAGAATAGTTAAACGCAAACTTGAAAATACGAATTAATTAGTTTGATTTGCTTTTTGTTGCAAGATTGTTTCAATTCATTTTCCAGGTGAGTGAAAGAAAAAACAAGCAAGGGAACTCCAATAAAATGTATGTATTGGTAACGCGTGACGTGATAAGGTCCTCATGGCACCACATCAAGGGCCACCCAGAGGTGGCAAGTTCGCTCGCGTCGTATGTGAAATTGAACTACGCGGTCTTGAGCGCGGGGAAAGGGTCATCTTTAGAGGCGATTTTCTCGAAAACCTGTGGAGCAAAATCAAATCGGTAGGGTGAAATTCTTGTTCAATACGTTTAGTTGCTGTAAAAAAAATGGTTGCAAACTTTGACCCTAGGCCCTCGGCATAGTTAAAAACCCGGGGTAAAAAAGTCGATTCCGCCCATTATAATACAAGTACATTCAAACGTCCCGCTACAGCGCGGACCTACAGAAAACCTATCCATAGTAACCCTCTTATATTTAGGGATCCTAGAGCAGATCAGATCTGATTGTGATTAAAAGAAAACTATCGTGTGAGCATGCGCGAATAGAGAGGGGCAGCGTCGCAGTCATCCATAGACGTACCGTGACCAAAAAAAGTGGGGGGGGGGCTAAAAAGTGAAAAAGTGATGGTCTTTTCTTTTTTTTTTGCGCTTTTTAGCCCCTCCGTAATGTTTTAGCCCTGATTTTTAGCCCTTTCACCCAAAAAAGGTGGGAGGGGGGCTTTAGCCCCCGTAGCCCCTAATACGCTACGCCGATGCAGTCATCTCGTCTCTCTCACCCGTCGCGGTCGGTTTGCAAGGCAGCGATGCTGGGCTAAGAAGACTGGGTTTGTAGAGAGGGCGGGTAGACGATGTGTGGTAGAGGGAGGGTACAAGGTTTACAAAGAATCATAAATGTGTCAAAATCTGAGGAGGGTGAAATATAGCTTGTGTGTGTAAACTCAGTATGTTTTCTGTGCGTGTGCGACAGCAACACACTTACGCACTCTGTGTGTGTGCATCGGAGACAAATCGAAGACAACTGAAGTCATCACTGATATCTCAACGAAAAAGTCTAAAAAAAAACAAAATAAAAACGGGGAAGGCATCCAATGATTCCAAATAAAAAATGTAAACGTGTCTGAGTGTGTCATTTTACGTACTCGAAAATTTCTCGAAAATACACAATACGACCCGAGAATTAAATTTTTGATTCATATCCTGAAGACTAAATCTCCAAAACACACACGGCCACCAGAGGGCGCCTCCTACACTGTATTATATTATTCATTGTATCCGGCAAAACGGGAGTAAGAAGCTAGCCATATACTTCTTATGACACGTTTAAAAAACCCAAGACTAAAGAACTCCTTTCAAGTCCCAACTTGGGACTTGGGAGTTAGGAGTTGGGACTCTCGAGGCATCGAGTCTCCCACTAAACACTTACCAAACCAATCTATCTATCACAATGCCACTTTCTGTTAACTGATCAATTTCTCATCACGATAGCTATCGATTATTTCGAAATCAACGTGAGAATGTTTCAGCTTGAAAGAAACATACGTATCACAACAGCAGGTTGCGTATAAGGAGGAAGATATCTTACCTTCGATTGGTTCAATCTTTGCCACGATTTAGGACGTCTTTCCTTTCGCACATGCTTTCGTCTGGAAATAAGAGAAAAAAAGAAATGAAAATCTGGAAGATCAAGATGAAAATCAGGAGAAAGAATGATAAATCTAAAGCTTCAACATTTGACCTTGAGCTTGTAAAACAATGGTGGTGGGCAAGGTAGATATCTATATTTTACAGGTATGCTCGACTCGCTTCCCGGCGTCATCTTTAATGGCGCGAATTTAAGCAGGAAAAAGCAGAATTTAAGAAAGGCCTACAAAAATAGAAAACACACCAACTCACTCGGGCGACTCCGAGAGTATCGCCCGAGTGATACGATATCATTTAGTTAGTCAGTGCAACATGTCAAGTGACATCATATTCTTTAAACTATAGATTCCCTGTACGCAGAGAGATAAGACAAGTGAAACCACGGACACTGCCATTGGATTCGATTTTGCACATTTGTTTACATTCTAAAGGCCGTTGTTGTGTCTTGGTCCAATGCAAAAGATTACAGTGCCATAGAATTTCTAGCGGTGTAATCTTATTTACACTTTTAAAGATTCTTTGGGAATTGCAGACATTCTTGGGGCGCATCATGATTACATTTAACAAATTCATCAACAAGTATTTCTTTTATCCGTAAAACACCGTTGGACTCGTTCTTAGTAAACAACTGTTCAAAATCAAAAGATTGCTTACACTCCAGATATAGCGCTAAATTTTGTTGAGCTCCTTCATTGCTAAAAGTTATACTCTGGCGCACGGATTGTTTATGTTTCAGCGAGCGAGAAACGAAACTCGTTGTACCGAGTCGGCTGGCCCACGATTTCCGTACTTCGCAATGTAAAGAAACCGTAGGCCATAGTGTAGTGCTTTTAGCAATGATTGTGCTCACTAAGATTTTAGCTTGTGGCATACCTGAAGTTTAAGTCATATTTGGCAAAAACGCATTCAATAGCAGCGCCTTTATAGAGCCTAAAACTTGTTAACTATAATCAGAGGTTGACTACCATCTTGACTAATTTCCCTACTTACAGGCTCTCTACTATTTAGTCACTACTTTTTTACATCGGAATTGTTAAATCGACTATCCCAGATATGAAGAAATATTTTAAAAATATTTTTGAAACATTTTAATAAAAACATTTTCAAAAAATTTTAACAAAAATATTTTAAAAATATTTCCAAAGGAAATATTTTTTTTTTTAAATATTTTAATTAAAATGTTCTAAACAGTTTTTGTTAAAATGTTTCAAAAAGGTTTCACCTTTTTCCGAAAAACTTTTTGAAACATTTTAACAAAAACATTTTAAAACATTTTAATTAAAATATTGTAAAAACATTTTAAAAATATTTTCAAAAATATTTTGACAACTAATTGGCATGAACAAACCATGTTTTTTTTAAAAAAAAAAAAATTAAAATATTTACAAAAGGTTACCGATAACTTTTTAGCAAGATTTTCAAAATGATTTTAAAACATTTCTTTCATATCTGGGTTCATCTTGTTTTCTTATCAGAGAAAATGAGACAGTGACATTTTGGCAACACTGGACTGCCATCGCATCCCATCGCGTCCCATCGCACTCAAAAAGGCACACGCGCGATATCAATAAGGATCGGATTCAAAGTTTCATCTTCAGAGTTCTCGGAAAGCGCTCAATGATATCGATATAGAGAATGAATCGAGTATCGGATTCGAAGTTTACATCTTCCATCAAATATCTTGTGAGTGAGTGAGTGAGGGACTCGAGAGAATTTTCACGGTCGACCGGTACGGGATAGTTCGCTGCACCGAGCCGTTCACCTCGGCTGCTCTTGTAACAACGCACTTACATCTCCTCAGATAAGGAACATGGGAATGGACCAGCGGGGTGTAGGGGTTGGAAGGGAGGGGGGAGGGGGGGAGGTAATTAGACCTGCAGTTTAACGAGGCGCGACACGACACGGAAGGACGAGGAGGAGAAGGATAAAAGCAGTGTTTCATACAATATGCATTTAATAACCTTGTTTATTCCAAGATAACGGTTCCCGGTTGCCTTTTGCTTTACGAGTATATATACAATACCTACACTATACGTATACACGGTGCGTCTCTCCATCCTCCACGAAGCTCCTTTGCGCGCGTCCTACCTGCCTTTTGCCTTTTGTCTCAGCCGGTGCGATGCGATCCTCTCTGTAGGTCTTTTTTTTTAAAAAAAAAAAATTGAAACACTTCGACGATGCCTGTGTTGAAATATAGGGTGTTCATCAAGCCACGCACTTTTGAGGTTTCACATTCAGAGACAAACTGTGGCGGTCCATTGGTGGGGGGGGGCGATGGGCTTTAAGCTCATTGGTGAATTCAGCAATCTGGCAACTATGTGTTCCTCCCACATTTGAATGTAATAGATTTTTGAAGGGGCTGTAGCCCCGAGACTAATCGATTATTTCTCATGCGATCAAATGGAAAGAAAACACTGTTGCCAGATTGCTGGTTCCGCCAAGTCTCAAACCACCGAACTTTTTTGGAAGGAGTACTAAAAAAAGAAGGAAATAAGAAAAAGGGTATTATAAAAAACAAAAGAGAAAGGAAAAGAGAGGAAAGGAAAGGAAAGGAAAGGAAAGGGAAGATAAGGGAAGGGAAGGAAAGGAAAGGAAAGGAAAGGAAAGGAAAGGAAAGGAAAGGAAGGGAAGGGAAGGGAAGGGAAGGGAAGGGAAGGGAAGGGAAGGGAAGGGAAGGGAAGGGAAGGGAAGGGAAGGGAAGGGAAGGGAAGGGAAGGGAAGGGAACGGAACGGAAGGGAAGGGAAGGGAAGGGAAGGGAACGGAAGGGAAGGGAAGGGAAGGGAAGGGAAGGGAAGGGAAGGGAAGGGAAGGGAAGGGAAGGGAAGGGAAGGGAAGGGAAGGGAAGGGAAGGGAAGGGAAGGGAAGGGAAGGGAAGGGAAGGGAAGGGAAGGGAACGGAACGGAACGGAAGGGAAGGGAAGGGAAGGGAAGGGAACGGAAGGGAAGGGAAGGGAAGGGAAGGGAAGGGAAGGGAAGGGAAGGGAAGGGAAGGGAAGGGAAGGGAAGAAAGCTAAAAAGACAAAACGATAAAAAAAAACGCTGTTCTCTCGTTGAGCCCCCGAACCAAAATGAAACTATTTATTCACTTGCTCCACTTTCATAACACTGCATGCATTTCATGTGCTGAGTCTTTATTTGTTTCATCATTTGTCTCTGTTTTTATAACAATACAAGTTATAACGTAGTGGCGCGGGCCGGTAAGCCTCAGTTATGAGAAGGCTGATTTTTTAACTTGTCAGGGGAGTCGGGACACCCCCTAGAATTCAAGAGGGATTACGAGGGGTCAAGTGTTCATTGTGCTCTGTTTGCCGGCCGGGAGCGATCTTCTCAAGTCTCCACTGTTGCTGAGTGCTCACTCAGCTGAGTGCTCGCAGCCCATGAGTTCCGAACTGATTATTCTCTCGTTCTATTGAAAATTTCATCGATTCTCACTGGTAGAGCCTTCTCTGATCTTACAAACAAACAATATTGCAGTATATTTAAGGAAGGATTCTTAGTATTTATTTATTCAGTCATTGATCTGTTTATTTGCCTATAATCTATCTAATTTATAAACAATTATGAATGATTAAATGGGATACCAGACTAAAAAAAAGTGTAAAATAACCACAAGACATTTCTATTCGTAACAGGATCTTCATCAATTGTATAGAAGGGACAAAATAAAACCACACGCACGAGTTCGAAGAACACGGCCATGACCTAACTCAAATCATCTATTTGTGAATAAGCATCATTTTGAATATAAGTTCGTAATAAATTGACTAACTAACCAACTGCTTGACGAAGTAACACGAAGAACAAACTTCTAAAGCGTCCTCTTACAAAACTAAAGTACTTAATATATGCACAATGCAATGTAGGTTACAGTCGCGTAGCGTCGAATTTGGCAAAACGTTGTGTTTTGTCCATTTAAATTCATTTGATAGGTCGAATGCGAAGGTGTTCACCGAACGACCGATAGTTCGATCTTTTCCATGAGCTGATATGGACAAATTGCAACTACCTTTCCAACCTTGCGTGTAATACGCTTAACAATAAAAACACAATTGGAGACTGATGTTTTTAAACACAATAATTTCTTAAACAACTACACAAATAAGCTATTGTGTAATGTGTATATGGCCAAGAAGAAAGTATTATTTCCGAGAAGTATTGACTGCCTCGCAGACATATTGTGTCGTTACTACTTCCCAGTTCCTCCCAACTCTACATTCATAAAAACGTTTAGCGCCTTCAATCCGGAAGGTATGCAATAACAGATCGTACGAGTAGGAATAGTTATCTCCTCGCCCCTGCTTGTAACATAAGCCACGTTTAAATTATGCCTGCGAAGCGAGCGTTCGCGCTCTAGCTGCCTTATCTGAATCCATAATTTTTCAATTTCGTGTTTCAATTTAGCTATTTTAATAAGAGAAATTAGGTATTACATTTTGCCGACGCCTCAAACTATTCGCAGTTTTAGTTTGCTTTTTCGCACCTGTTTGGAGTCACGGAGATGACGGAAATGAAAGAAATTTAATTCTTATCGCGAATATTAGTTTTTTGCCGTAATCACGCGAATAACTGATATTAAAAGCAATGCTAATGATGATTAAAGCTGCAGAGTTATAATTAAAAGGTTTGAGGAGCCGCCGCCAAACCCTCTTATTCTTTCAGACAGGGCTGCCGCTTTGTGTATATTTAATGGCGTTTATTTCAATAAGATTACGCAGTTTCGTTCAGAGTATAAACACAGTGCTCGAAAATAATCTGATCTATAATCTTTTATCGACCGATGAAGTTTCCGTCACTGGCTTCAACACTTTTAAGGATCGTGGGACACATGTTGTCCCAATTAATTTAACACGAGAGTCAATGGAATTTAAAGGGACACTTTGCAAATACTTTAGTGACTTTTCTAAATTCTTAGAAAATTGCCTTCTTTTGAAAGGTTTTGTAATGTCTCAAAAAAACTCAAATCCCCGAAATGTGCGCATGAAATGGTAAGAATAAGTGCGGTTATTTTAATAATTTAAAGGTTATTCTACCATATTGCGAGTATTTCTGTGCATAACGGAAACATTCTGAACCAAACGGCGGAATCCTTTTTTCAATTGATATAAAACATATTAAATGTACGCAAACTGGCAGCACTTGTAGAGAATCGACTGACAATGGAGAATGAGGAAGTAAGGATAGGAGACTTGCCAGGTTGCACGATAAAATGCGTCTACTTTAGATTGATTTAAATGGGGGAAAAGTGGAAATTTTTGCCACCATACGGCAACTATGGACAGAATTGTCAGATTGCATGGTGGTGTGGCCTTGGTAGCCTTGGTAGCTTTGGTGGCTTGGTGGCTTAATGGCTAGATCATCTGACTGTCAACACTTAGGTTTCGGATTCAAATCCTGGTGGTGGTGTCAACTTTTTTGAATTACTGATTGTAATATCTCTACAAAAAGAGACTTCCAATAACAGCATTTTGAGCGAAATGTGGACGCCAAGAGCATATAGAGTCAGCCATTTTGGTCTAGCATTTAGCGTGTGCGCTAGTCAGTTACCACATAAGTCAGTCAGTGATTGAATTCGATCTCGGGCACGGCCTTTGAGTATTCTGTGTTATGAGCTATGGCACCTGGTCCAATGCTGGTTAGTTCGTCTTTCTATATCCCACTGTCCATCAGTGGATCGAGCGCAGACTACTAGGGAGACCAACTGGCTCCTGACCAAGGTCTCTGCTTATGGTATTCGTAATGGATTTTAACCCTTTGAGGGGCAAATTAAGGAAAATAATTTTTTCCCCAATTTTTTTGCATTTCTAGGTTCCTTAGGGTAAAAATAGACCCCAAAAAAATTTTCATACAATTCCATAAACTAGTATAGGAGAAAACAGGTGGCTAGTGTAACTATCCACTGCCCCACAAAGGGCTAGAAAATTCTGTTACCATATTTTTTCGAAAATCAGGTTTAAATTAATTTTAAAGGGCCAAACAATGACAACTATAAGTCAGAATCAATCAAACAAACAATTATTTATGAGAAAAAATTGTAATAACAGTCAGGAAACTTATTTGAGCATGGTTTAGTCTTGAAAATAACGCGTAAATGGCACTTTTTGACCTATGATCGACTAAAATTAACTTTTTAGACACCTTGAGGAGCACCAAAAAATCTCAAAAAATCATAAAATTGTTATTTACACTATAGAGAACAAAATTGCCCTGTAAAGTTTACCCCAAAAAATTGTAACTCTTGAAGTTAATCCGAATTTAGTGTGTGGCAGAGCAACATTTTTGCTTCGAGCTGCGCTAAAAAGTGATTATTGGCTATGTTGCAACAGAAGATGTGACTTTTTTCTTTTTACAAGTTGTTTTCTAGACTATAAAGATAATATAAATAGAATAAAAACATTACATTCTTCATGAAAGTACCGAAAAAAATCCAAAATATGCTGTAAAACGGCAAAACACTGTAAACAATGCTGTAAACGACGATGTTGCTTCAATGAATCTCCGAGGCCTATTATTGGCTGAATGCAAGAATTTAGAATGTGAATAAGTAGTTCAAGTTATAATAAGCCTCTGAACGTCTTATCTGAGCCCTAAAATTCCTTCAAAAAGGCGAAAAACCTGGAAATAGACAATGCATCACTGTTTGACCCCTTCAGGGGCAGTGGCTAGTGGTACTAGCCACCTTATTCTAACGCTTGTAATTATATTACAAAATCAGCAAATTTTACTCACTAGTACTTCAAAATGTTCAAAATACTTTCAAAATTCATAATCTGCCTCAAAAATTTGCCTAAACCTTCCAGAAAAAAAATATTACTACATTAGCGGGAGCCGGTCTGTCTTGGAGGGAAAATCTCAAAATGTCAACATTTACCTGGTCTAAAAATAATGTTTACCGCTGTTCTACCATGTGGAAAATATTTTTTCCCACTTTTAGAACATCTTACCAACCAAAAAAAGTGGCTAGTTACAATAGCGACTGTCTCATAAGCTCAGGAAAAAATAAATAAAAGGTGGCTAGTGGCACTAGCCACTGCCCCTCAAAGGGTTAAGTTCGCAAGTTGGGAGAGCAGACTCACAGATAAAATGGTCCAGAGTGGCTTTTTGGCGGGAAGTGGATTGGGGGGGGGGGGGCAAAAAAAAAAAGTTAAATGAAAAAATGCCTCCCGGCAGGCCGGTAAGACGAAGTAGATTCCATGCTTGGTTAAATCATTTTTTTACAAATTTAAATATAGGTTATAATTTTCGTTAAATTCTTTTTTATTTTATCAGCTGCTCAAAATCCAAATACTATTGTGAAAAAGAATATATTACCAATAGAGAATTGTGTAATCTTTTCAATGGAAGTGAGAAATAAAAGCTAGGTTATAAAAGTTTTTCACAAATTTTAATAAATATTTTTCACTCGTCTTGTCGCTCGGTCTCCTTAAAAGTGGGTCCACGGCAAAGATTACAGTGGAAATCTGAGTGCTTTGAGCATGGATGTTTCAAGTCCCCTGTTGTCTTCTGACATTAAACAAACATTCACACACTGACATTAGTCTATAGTTGGCTGTAGGCTCCTTGACTGGAGTATAAGCCATAAAACAAGCAAAAAAAAAATAAATAAATAAATAAATAAATAGGTTATGTTATGATTTTCTTTGAATTATTCAATTTTTTTTTTTTATCAGCTGTTCAACATTTAAATGAAAATGCACCTAAGAAAAAGATTATAGTACCAAGATAGAAAAATGTGTAATCTTTGTAACGCTATAATGAGAAATAAATCTGAATAAGAGCAGCTGATCAAACAAGAAAATAAATAATAACGTACCTAAGCAACAGTGCGCGTGTAAAACAAAGAACGAGCAATTATACCAATACTTTATCCTTGTCTTTCACATGTAAAATCCCATAAGAAACTAAATAGCTCGTAAAACACGTAAAACACAAGGAAAATTCAAGGAATGGAGCATATGAACTAAAAATATCCTCCACGATATATACTAAATTTTTGAACCAAAAAAACAATTTCTTCATATGAAAACACTGCCAAAAAACCCGAAAAACACATCACTATAACTCTCTTACAACGCAAAACACGAAAAAATGACTCGAGTAAAAAAGTTGCGTAACAAACGGCTAACATAAATTTTCCCAAAAAAAATACTCAAAACAAACACTCCTAAAAATAAACCTCAAAAACACATTTTACGACTCAAACACGGCCCATAACGCGAAAACTAACTGTCAGATTTACACCATCTTCGAACTCATCCAAGAATTAAACCCAACGAATAGTTGAGACAAATTTCAAAAATAAAAACCAAAAATTACGAACAGGATCGTGGGACATAAAAACGGTAAAACTGGCTGAAACATACATATAAAGATATATATATATATATATATATATATATATATATATATATATATATATATATATATATATATATATATATATATATATATATATATATATATATATATATATATATATATATATATATATATATATATATATATATATATATATATATATATATATATATATATATATATATATATATATATATACAATTTTCAACGAGTGGTATTTTCTCACTCAGGGGACCATGAAACGTGCTCATTTGATAAAATTTCCCGAAAAATCCAACATCGCACCCTCCGCAATAAGTAGATTCATGGAATCTACTTAAAAGTGGAAATTCGTTGCCACCATAATGCAGCTATAGTCTGAGTTACCGGATTACATGCATGATAAAATTTGCCTATTTTACCTTAAGTTAAATGGAAAAAATGACAATTTCATACTCTTAATCTGTCAACTATGAAGGAGAGTAAAAATAATAACATGCGATCAAGAGAAGGGTATAGGTAAAGTATCATTTATGAATGGGACTGACATTCAATTATAGTTCAATCACGAGGAAGAGAATAAAAAGTAAAAACGTTGTTTGGTCGGTGCGAGTGGCAACGGGACGATACGGTATAATAAACTGCACGAGCTTTAGACACACAAGGCTCCTGAATAAATTTATTAAATTAAAACCAGAAAATTCGCGCTTTCTATTGATTCACTCGAAATTTATTTTTGAGCAATCCGCTGGAAAGTGGGAAGTGAACAAAAAGTGCTATTGATGATTATATATAAATAAAACAATTTAATTCGATGGATGTACTTCTTCGTTGCTTGATCCTAGACCTACACTGAAAAAAATTGTTGTATTTAACAATTCAACAGTTAAAAGTATGGACTCTACTTAAAGTTAGTTTGACAATTTAAAATAGTCACATTACCTCCTTGACGGTGTTAATTCAACTACTTTTTAACTATTTTTAATTGTCAAACTAACAGTTTTTAAGTGGTGTCCATACTTTTACCTAAAAAATAGTTAAAGTCAGCACTTTTTTTTTAGTGTACGAGATCTGTCCCAAAAGTTCCAGGACTTTTGTTGTATCTCGTAAACTAATCGTCAGAATGACGCGTTTTTGGGCTTATCTGATAGCTGATAAGCTGTTTAATCACCATGTTTTCATAGAATATCGTTTTTTGAACGGTATAGATTTTACATGACCTCAAAGAGGGCAAAGTCAAAAGTGGTTTGCGATTTTTTATTTGCGGTTTTTTTTTTTTTTTTTCTTTTTTTTTTTTTTTTTTTAAATCAAATAAGCAGGGAAAAGACAATTGCTCCTAAAAAAAAATATGACAAATCATATTTACTTGGCAAAAACAATTATTTACAAGTTATTTCACAAGCTTACCAAAAAAATCATTTATCTCCTTCGAAATATTCTCCTTGTTTCATAACGCACTTGTTCCATCGGTGTTTCCATTGCTCAAAACAGTGTTGGAACTCTTCAGCTTTGATTTTGCGAAGTTCCGCTAGAGAATTTTCTTTAATGTCTGCGATTGTTTCGAATCTCCAACCTTTAAATGCTTTATCTTAGGGAATAAGAAAAAGTCCGCTGGAGCGAGGTCCGGGGAGTAAGGAGGATGACAATGGAAGTCCATGGATTTGGAGGACTCCATGATACAAATCGCAGACCGCACCTGAGACGATCTCAATCACTCGATCATACAATGAGCACTGATTGAGATAATTAAAATCGGTCAATGTAGGGTGATTTGGCAGCTTATCAGCTATCAGATAAGCCCAAAAACGCGTCATTCTGACGATTAGTTTACGAGATACAACAAAAGTCCTGGAACTTGTGGGACAGACCTCGTATAAGTCGCAGGCAAATCGCAGTCTTAGGAAAATCGCAATCAGCTTGCGATTTGCCCATAGGCAAAGAGCAAGCCGCTTATCTACTATCAGAAAAAAATCAGATCAAGAGTAATGGTGACTTACAAAATAATTGTATTGAGATTTACTTTAGCTCATTTGAAAGCTAATAAGCTGACAAAAATGGTGATTTCATCAGATTTGGTTTATTTAGATTAGTTCTTGACCTACGGCGTTTTAAATGAATAAGTATTTTTGAACACTGAGTTCAATCGTTTTGAAAGTTCATACACGGAAAAAAAACTACGGTGAAAATAACCATACGGATATCTGATTTTGGCACCTGCTAGATGTTATGGTAATGTTAACCAGAAGTATACTATCCCAGTAAACATTTCCGGTCTCAAGATGGTCTTGTGAATATCTGGGCATGAAAGATGTCTGAAAGATGACTTCAAGATAATATGCGCGCCGTAACATATCTGCAAAATAACTGCAAGATGTTGGGAAACACACGATAAAATTTAGATAACTTTCAGTTCTTTTGGAGACAACTTGATACGGTACATGCTTCTGTGTGCTCCGGAAGTTGTCTTCTCAATATACAACATCTAACAAGTTAACTAAGATACTCTCCAGATATTCTGAAGATATTCAATTCTGTACTTGTAAGTCCAGATACTCTCCAGATATTCTGAAGATATTCAATTCTGAACTTGTAAGTCCAGATACTCTCCAGATATTCTGAAGATATTCAATTCTGGACTTGTAATTCCAGATACTCTCCAGATATTCTGAAGATATTCAATTCTGGACTTGTAAGTCCAGATACTCTCCAGATATTCTGAAGATATTCAATTCTGAACTTGTAAGTCCAGATACTCTCCAGATATTCTGAAGATATTCAATTCTGGACTTGTAATTCCAGATACTCTCCAGATATTCTGAAGATATTCAATTCTGAACTTGTAAGTCCAGATACTCTCCAGATATTCTGAAGATATTCAATTCTGGACTTGCAAGTCCAGATACTCTCCAGATATTATAAGAGTATGAAGATTCCACTCCTTTAAATATGTTTAATTTGCTCCGTTCCTACGCGAGCCGGCGTAGCTCATCGAGTAAAGTACTTGACTTCCACCGCAGCGGCCCAGGTTCAAATCTCGGAAAGGAAAGAAAGAAAAGAAAGAAGAAAAATAGAAAAAGAAAGAAAGAAGAAGAAAAAACATTCAAATTTCAAAAAAAAGAAGAAAAAGGTCATTTAATTTTTAATTTTGGTCGCGGAGGACGGCAAGATTGCATTATTGCCCCCCACCTTTTTGGAAACCACGGCACACCCCTGCTTCAATGTATCTCTTCTACAGCTAATAATACGTGTGTAATGTGCTATCCAGGACTCTGCAACATGTGGTACCAATCTAGACGGAATAACTTTATAGTGAGTTACAAGAATCACCACCCAGAGTGCGCTGTTTATTTGGTCTAAAAGTTCTGCATTTTACCTGCAAATGTCCGCCTGTTTCGAATCTTCTAGCGATCCGCGCAGATAATCTTGACATGGTCTGGAGGATATCTGATAGTCATCAACCCGGGTCAGCCTCCCAGTTGTGTAAAAGACAACGTCCAGATATGCTCAAGATATTCGTGCAAATAATCTTGAAACATTTCCGATCTTATGAGCATCTAAGTCAGTTGACTTGATAGTCTAAAAGTTCTGCATTTTACCTGCAAATGTCCGCCTGTTTCGAATCTTCTAGCGATCCGCGCAGATAATCTTGACATGGTCTGGAGGATGTCTGATAGTCATCAACCCGAGTCAGCCTCCCAGTTGTGCACAAGACAACTTCCAGATATGCTCAAGATCATCTGTGCGGATCACTAGAAGATCCGAAACAGGCGGACATTTGCAGGTAAAATGCAGAACTTCTAGACTATCTAGTCAATTGCCTTAGATTAGCTCTAGATGCTCATAAGACCGGAAATGTTTATTGGGATGTTTTGACTACGTACTAGGTGATGTTACCTGATTGCATGTCAAATTTACTCAAAGTATCAGTAAATGTACCATACTCCTGGTCAAGTTTACCATAACATCTAGCAGGTGCCAAAATCAGGTATCCGTATGGTTATTTCCACTAGTCTTTTTACTTTCTCACTCTAATGAAATTAGAAAAATTGAGAAAGTATTGCGATGGCGCAGAGATTTTTGATGAATTTTGTTTCGATACTTGGCCCGCTGCGACTTAGTCAATCATGATAATTATAAAGTAATTGGCTCTTATCATGCCTAATACTATCCTAAAGAACATCCATCCATGATATTTCAATATTTCTGAACCATATGTGGTAGGGAGGAGTAAATGCACAAAATTTCTTTGGCGTCTGTCTGTCCGTCTGTCCGTCTGTCTGTCTGTCTGTAGTCAAGAACGTGAAATCCAGCATAACTTTTGAACTATTGATCCATATGCATCCAAATTTTGCAGAGATGTTGCTTTTAACATTCCCCAGAAGGACTTTTTTTGTTTTTTTAAAATTTTAATTTTTAGGTTAGTTATGGATGAAAAATGGTTTCCATTAAAATCAATGGGAAAATGGGTCAAAAAGAGAAAAATTTAAATATTTCAATTTTGGATCTTTGGATTTGGAAGAAAATTTGTAAAAACATTCTACAACCAGCCCACAGTAAAATTAACCCCTTATAGTTCAGTAAATAACCCTTAAGACCGTTTAAAAAATCAATTTAGGGCGTTCGAGCCAAAAAATGGAATAAAATTGAGAAATTAATCTTGTATATCAGTGCCACTTACTAAAAGCTGGATGAATTTTGATGAAACTTTGTATACACAATGTACTACCACAGTACTAAAATATTTTCTTCTCACTATCATCATAATAAATCCTTTGGACCGTTTCAAGGGACCATATAGGTGCGATTGAGAAAAAATAAGACCAATTAAGCAAATAAAAACATAATCCTACTTATTGAGATAATTCGGGTTACATCCAATTAATTTTAATTAAATCCGGCACAAACAATCTACCTACCTACATTTACTCTACTTTATATAGAATTTCTTATCATTACAATATACAGCCTTTAAGACTGTTTAAAAAATCAAAATCGGTGCGCTCGAGCCAAAAAATGGAATTATCGTGAGAAATTAATCTTTAAACTTGGAG
Organism: Trialeurodes vaporariorum; assembly: GCA_011764245.1. Taxonomy (NCBI): domain Eukaryota; kingdom Metazoa; phylum Arthropoda; class Insecta; order Hemiptera; family Aleyrodidae; genus Trialeurodes; species Trialeurodes vaporariorum. The sequence goes on from VMOF01000320.1 coordinate 24,578,898, forward strand.
TCAACCAATTATGGCTCGATGAATTTTGATAAAAACTTTTGTACACACAATCCACTATCAAAATACTAAGATATTTTCCTTTCTTAGTCACCATACACAACTGATAAAACCTTTTCAAGAGGCAATGTAGGTGGGATTGAGAAAAAAATATGGGAATTTAAACAAATAAAAACATAATCCTATTAATTGAGATAATTCAGGTTTGGTCCAATGAATTTTCATAAAAACTGGCAAATACAATCTACAATTAGTCTATAAAAGAAAGTATTCCTTACAGATACAATATACAACACTTAAGAGAGTTTAAAAATCAAAAAAGGGTGTTCGACCCAAAAACATGAATTAAAGCGGGGAATCAATGTTAAAACTTGGAGTCAATCATTCATGGGATGAATTTTGATGGAACTTTGCACAAACATACTATGTTACGGACCCATTAAAATATTCCTATCATACAGTCATCATCAAAAACCTTTAAGACCATTTCAAGGGCCAATATAGGTGCGATCGAGCAAAAATCTTTGAAACCAAGCAAATAAAAAAATAATCGTAATACTTGGAATAAGAAATTAAATTATAACTCAATTATGTTTGATGAAAAATGCAACAAAAAGTTTGCAACCAACCTACGCAGGGATTTCTTTTCAATGTAAAACTATAATATACAACTCTTCTTAAGTCTGAGACTGTTTAAAGGCAAAATAGCTGTTCCATCAATAAACCCAAAAAATAGAATATCCAAAGAAAATTAAACTTATAAAGAAAATGGATGGATGAATTTTGTTGACATTTGGTATACACAATCTACAAACAAAGAACATCTTTAAAGGGAGGTTTAATCTACCAAACTAAAAATTCTTTTGAAGATCCACAGTTCAAAACCCATCCTTCAAAGGATGAAGTAGGCAACTATTCGTACAGCTTCTCTGCAAAATCGCAAACACTTCGAATTGAAGGCGGAATTATGTCCAGAGATGAAAATATTTTAAATTTGATGGGAGTCTAGGAGTCTCTCCCAGAATTCTAAAGGGGGTTGGGGGTCTCCCCCAGATATCTAAAGGGGGGTCTGGGGGTCTCTCCCAGAATTCTAAAGGGGGGGGGGGTCTGGGGGTCTCCCCCAGAATACTAGAGGGGGGTCTGGGGGTCTCCTCCAGAATACTAGAGGGGGGTCTGGGGGTCTCCTCCAGAATACTAGAGGGGGTCTGGGGGTCTCCCCCAGAATTCTTAAAGGGGTCTGGGGGTCCTTCGACCCCCCAGATAAAAATGGAGGGAGAAAGTGTTCGTAGGGTGTTCCCTACAGTTTATTTTTTTCGTGTAAAAAGAGAACCAGATGAGAAAAACTTAATCTATGGATATTAGTACGATCGTTAGCTTATTAGCTTTAGAATGAGCTAAATCAAATCTCGATATCATTATTTTTTACGTCACTAATACGCTTGAGCAAAATTTTTCTAACGGCTTGCTCTTTGCCTGGGCAGATCGCAAACCGATTTCATTTGCCTAAAGCCGGGTCCACACCTGAGCATTTCGCTGCACCGCACGGCGTACCGTACATCATTCGCCCGAATGCGCGCCAATGTGGACGTCGCGCCGCACCGTATGAGCCATACTTGTTCGTCGAAATAAAAAAAATCTCCGCAAAGCCCACACCTCGTGAGAATGCGGGCGAATGCTCATGCGCCGAGTGGTGCGCCGAAATGCTCAGGTGTGGACCCGGCTTAAGATTGCGATTTGCCTGCGACGTATATACACTATTCAGTTTACACCCAACTTATGCAACTTTCACATTTTAAGAACGCAGCGTCAGAAAATCTAAGGTGTCGAGTTTGATTGGACGTGATGGGTTTCATTAAAATTCAGTGGCAGCTGGTGCAATGGAGCAATGATGGAGTTTCTCCATTTAAAACTATGTAAAACAATCGATTCTTTGGTGAGGCGCTATGCTTCATCTTGAATGTAAGTTTTGAAGTAGGATTAAATGGCAAAATAGTACGTTTGCCAGATTGCACACTGGCTAAAATTGCCTCGGTGAAAACTACACTATACTCGCAGTTTTTAGTACTGACATTAGATTCTTCCAAATGCCGCATCAGCCAATTATAAGAGTCACTCAAAAAACATTAGTGCAGGATTAATTAAAGTCAAATAATTTATCAAGGAAAACCTGCGTGTATCATTTTTAATAACAAAGTCCTCTATAAGATTTACAAAACAAAACAAAAAATACTGTGAATCCAAAAATTTAATGAGAGTTTCTTGTGAAATCTAGAATTGACGATTGAATCCTTCGACAAAGCCTGGTCTCTCTGATTGTATTAATCAATTATATTGACGTGGTTTAGAAGAAAGAAGCTGAGCAGAACTTTCTTGCGAATTAGGTCAGTTAACTTTCTACTTTTTTTTTTTTTTTTTTTTTTTTTTTTTTTTTTTTTTTTTTTTTTTTTTTTTTTTTTTTTTTTTTAACAATTACGCTTTTTCCAAAATAGTTTGAAGAAATATGGAAAAACAAAGGAGATAAACTCAGATTTAATGAATATAATGAGAGAGCAATGCAGTTTTGACCAGTGGTGGCTATTTGGCAACACGTTTTTTTGCTATTTGGACATAGGCAAAAGTATCGATTCCTCTGGGATTCAGCGAATCCCTTTGATATCAATTATTTTACGTAGCTTTAAATGGAGAGAATCTTTGTTGCCGCACATTGCATCATGAGCCGCAACTAGTTTTCTGTGTAAAATTGGTGAAATGTGCCTTGGGGCCTTTACGCTAACGTAAATGCGTTTACGATGGTTATAAATCATCAAACAATGGCGGCTCTAGCAATTTGGAAATACAATGATTTTCCTCTATTTAATTGATTCTGCGTAAAACAGTAGATTTGTTAGCGAAGCAGGGCCGGGCCTTTTCAGTAATTAAGTAGTGTACATATAGAGTCAATTGGAGGGGAAACTTTGTTGCCACATTTCACGAACCACCACTGGAGTGTAAGGAATTTATTCTCAGAATTCATCATGAGAGTAAGCCATTTGGTCACAAATTATGAAAGAGTATAGTTAAAAATTATCTGATCACAGATATTTGTTTAGCTGATTTTTTTTCCTTTCTTTCTTTTTATAAAACAAATTGTAATCGAAATACTATACTAAGGATCAAGATATTATACGTCCATCTGAATGGATATGGTGACTCCATAGAGAACTCATCGATAGAGTTACTTTTTAATTCTCTAGACAGCAACAAAATTAAAATTTTTGCTGCAAAACCTGCCCGTTTAGTTCCTATTGAAAGATTTTTGGTGTTCTTTGACCACAGAATACTGTAATCAGAAAGGGAACTTCCATAAGAGCCAATGGAAACAAAATTTCGAATTTATCAGCGCAAACTGGCAACTGTGTCTGCTCACTACTCAAGATGGCGGACGTGCTTTAGCAGATATATTTACAATCAGAGTTGACTCACAACCAATCACAACCCGGCGAGTGCTCACTCTTCCCAACATGGCGGCTCGAAGCAAAGAATGTTTCAAAATGAATTAGAGTTTCCGTTCTGATTAGAGCATACCGTGCTTTGACAATTTTTTAGATTTTCAAAGAAAGAAAAAAATCAAGTTTTTGAAAAAAAAATACTCTTGGTACAAAGGAACCTAATGTATAGGATAAGAGACTGTTGGGTCACAGTGTTCATTGAGATGAACATTTAACGTACAAAAATTATTTGAGACCTGTAATGATCGAAAATCGAAGTTTTATGGCAACGTTGGATAGGTTCTAACTTCAACTTTCAGAATCAATTTTACCCCCATAACCAATGAGCTATAACTTTAGAGTGGCAGCGGGCTGGTCCACCTTGTGCCACATAGGGTAGAAGGAATCCCGGGAAAAAGCGGAATTTGGACGGCAGATTCCAAGGTTTGAGGTTAACTTTTGTAAGTCGTTTCCTAGTCATTTCCGGCGATGCCCGAGTTTGTTTATGGAGCGACCGGGAACGACCTACGAAACTTAACCTCAAAACCGATTTTTACGGCAAGATGGCGGCGCCCTAGGTGACAACAATGAACCAGCGGAACGTTCCTTGATGTGCCACTCTAAAGTTATAGCTCATTGCCCATAACAGAGATTGTCACGTTGACATAACACAGTTTACACTGAGTGATTCCACCGAGACAAGCACATGCGAAAATTGAAAATTTTCATATGCATCTGTTAGTTTCTGAAATCGCCACATAGAGGGTGCCACTGTAGAGATATAATTGGTAGATGCCCTGCACAGACCTTGATATAGTGGATAACGCATAACCCTCTTTTCTTTCTCTCTCCGTCTCTCGTGGTTGGAGAATGTATTATTTTCATGGAAACAAGCGAAAGAGGAATGAATAGAGATCAAGGGTAGAATTTCTTGGAATTCATTAATCCATTATTCTAGAAACTCCGCTTTTTTATACATTTCCTCCTTGCATATTTAAAATGAGACAGGAGCTGTACGACGATAGCACAAGTTCCTCGAATTCACCATTTATTCGCAAATATGTGAGATCTTCTGCGTAAGTAGAAAACGGATCTACAGCTAGAGCAAAAAACTACGTATTTAACGAATTTTATCACCCCTTGTTTGCCGAAGGTATTTTACACTTTCTGATCACAAAGGGGGTCGAATTTTTACCTCAACTTGAAATAATTGCTAATGGCTTATTTTTTAATATTTTTTAAAATCTGTAAAAACCATATTGTCCAGTATTTTCTGAGAAATGGTAATGCGTCTATTCCTTGCAAATTTTTTCAATTTTAAATGTTTGTCGAGGTAATTTCCTAAAAAGTACGGAGTTCAATTATTAAAAAAAAAAAAATAAACTGTAACAAACTTTTCTTTGGTTTCTTCGAATTTTAAAATTTATACGTAAGCAATTATGCCTCCCCCCCGCAAGAAAAAAAAAAAAAAAAAAAAAAAAAAAAAAAAAAAAACATAAACTGTTCGATCGTGTACGAAGCGCTGTAAATGTTTTGAGATACTTCATTAAGAGGAAATGATATCAAATTGTATCCAGTAACGGGAACCAACTATAAAAAGGCTACTCCAACACAACAAGCATGATATATGCGACATGCGTAGAGACTAACGAGCTACAACTTCAGAGTGGCACATCAAGGAACGTTCCGCTGGTTCATTGTTGTTACCTAGGGCGCCGCCATCTTGCCGTAAAAATCGATTTTGAGGTTAAATGTTGTAGGTCGTTTCCGGTCGTTTCGTAAACAAACTTGGGCATCGCCGGAAACAACCTACAAAATTTAACCTCAAACCTTGGAGTCTGCCGTCCAAACTCCGCTTTTTCCCGGGGTTTCTTCTACCCTGTGTGTTACAAGGTAGACCAATCCACTGCCACTCTAAAGTTATGGCTCGTTGGTAGAGACGTGCGATTTGGAGGTTACATCGGATGAAAATAAAATGAAACTATTGGAAAATGACAATTCGCTTTTTGTCTAAAATAATTAAGGCTTTCGTGGATGTAAGCATATACTGGAGATCGTGCATGGGGCATTATACGAGAGTATGCGGGGATTTCGGGGGGGGAGAAGGGGGGTAGGTAAATCCTAGAATTAGCGGGCGCATGAAATATGAGGAGCAAGGAGATAATTCAAGCTTGCTTCGGACGAACCGCGGATTAAATAGTTGCGGTGTAGGAAGATGGGAGGGGTTGGGGGGGATAGAAGGACCGGGGACAGAGATGATAAAAAATGGGGGATGGAGCAAAGTCGAGCAGCAATAAAAGTTCCTGGAAAGTTTCGAATTATTTTCATGAAAATGAATGTGAAGTTTTCAAGCGGCGGCGGGCGGTAATGCATAGACGTCGGGCCGCAAGTTGGCAAAAATAAAGATTAAAAAAAGACAAGTTCAGACAAAGTTAATAATATCGTTGGTCAAGAGAAAATAAGCGCTCCCTCCCCCTACACCCCTTTTGCTTCTCTCGCTTAACTCGCTCTCCCTATTGTCCCATATTTCCCTCTCTGCATGCTCCTTAAACTTCTAACGGGCGACATTTTTCGACATCATTGTTGCCATCTACGTGGAATGACTATGCATTGTGTGTGTGTGGGGGGGGGGGGGGGGGTGGGGATAAGTCACCCCTGTGGACCGATCATTAACTTTTATAACGATCCGATAGCAATCTTTATTTACCTAATATGCATTACGTAATTTAGCATTCTGTTGTGTTAACGATACTGCGGATAAGATTAACGGTCTGGTTACCGGGAAGCCGTAAATGGTGAACTTTTCGTTCAAACGCAGAGTACGTTTCCTTTACATTACTTTACCCAACACTGACAGTAAAAATGCTAAATTTAAGTATTATTTACTTAAAAAGATGGTCAAGACTATAAATGTTTTTAGTTTGACCATTTAAAATAATTGAATCAATCCCGTGCTGCTTTAATTTGACTATTTTAGATGGTAAAACTAAGAATGTTTAGTCTTGACCATATTTTCAAATAAGTAAATACTTAGAGTTAGCATTTTTCCCCAGTAAACAGTGACTAGAGAAAAGGTTACCATCAAAAAAACTAAAACTTCAGCTTCCTTCAATTCGACATTTCAACTGCCCCACTAACTCAAAAACCATGAAAAATGTCAGTTCGTCAGCCTGCCTGCCTGTTTTTCCGACCTATATCAATCAAAAAGTGAGCTTAAAAATTTATCGTCTCTGAAGCCCCTAAATAATATGAGTTTTTTCTCTTGTCTTAAACAGAACATTATAAATTATCTGCTGGTAGATGGAATGATACGGTATACCCCGAAAATAGGTACAAAACGGGTGAAATTCCAAATTTCCGCTTCAAAATTAGGTAAGAAATGGGTGAGAAACGAAATTTCTGAAAAAGAAAAAGAAATGGTCGGAAGTATTCTCTTGGAAAGTGGTGACAATAAACATACCGCAAGAGAATTCAATTAATTTTGTTCATCCGTATCTTATATGACTACTTAGCAGGGTAATAATTTGACGAGAGAGAGAGAGAGAGAGAGAGAGAGAGAGAGAGAGAGAGAGAGAGAGAGAGAGAGAGAGAAGAGAGAGAGAGAGAGAGAGAGAGAGAGAGAGAGAGAGAGAGAGAGAGAGAGAGCACTGAAAAAAAATAAGCTAAATTTAACTAATTTCTACTTAAATGTATGGACACCACTTAAAACTGTTAGTTTGACTAATTGAATTAGTAAAACTAACTCCGTGCCGTGTTAATTAACATAGCCTGGAGTTAATTTTACTAATTCAAATAGTCAAACTAACAGTTTTAAGTGGTGTCCATACTTTTAAGTAGAAATTAGTTAAATTTAGCTTATTTTTTTCGGTGAGAGAGAGAGAGAGAGAGAGAGAGAGAGAGAGAAGGTAGAAGGTAGAAGGTAGAAGGGAGAAGGGAGAAGGGAGAAGGGAGAAGGTAGAAGCTTAAAAATTCAAAGCTCTCTGAAATATCCCGCTAAAACAAGGGCAAGCAGCTTATACATCACACCTTACCGGCCTACGAGCTTCTAGCTGATGTTTGGGTATCGCATGTTGATCGGTAACGATCTAAAAATGACTAAAAATCACCCCTTCAAATACGATATCTCAATCTCTCCGCCCCCCCCCGTCCTCTCTGATCAACTGCGATCACCCCTTCTTTAGAACCTCCCTTCTTGATAACCCCCTTTTTACCCACCACTGTTCATTCTCGTGTGAAGCCAATTTGCATAGAATCATCACGTCTACCTCCGGAACAACCCTCTCATCAGCCTCTTCCGTGCTCTTTACTATCCTTTTACATATTTGCTATTCGTAGATGATCCTCAAAATTTGCTTCGTTCTTTGTTAATTTGTTAGTTTATCATTCCTGCAGATGATGTTAAACTCACTATCATCGAAGCTCAAATAGAAAGCGGCTCGTGGGTGAAAACGCAACACAAATTTGTGCTTTAATAGTTAAAACACAGTACCTGTTTGGTAGACCTAATTCAATAATTCATTCCTCTGTTCTGCAATATCCAACAGACTGTTTTGCTCTATTTGAAAGATCTTTTTGCGCCAACATATGGTTTTAAGGAGAGAAAATAGATAATAGAGACCACGCACTATAGCCTTGCGCGCGGTACGGCTGACTTTTTTTTCGGAGCTTAACAGAAATTAACATAGGGAGCATGAAGGAGCAACCAACCAACATGGATCATACGTTGACTGATGCGATTTTGGTGCTTCGGATTCACTGGGCAAAAATCTCAACGACGTTTCTCATCGCAGTCAACGTATGGTCCATGTTTTCGGTGTTCTGTTGAGACCCCGAAAAAAAAGTCGCCACCGCGCGCAAACATGGGCGATATACAGGGTGTAAAAAAAAAAGGAGCAGCTCCGAATAACTCGAGTTTGGGTTCGAATGTAATGAAACGCTGAAACACGGGTTCCATCATTTTGGGGGGGACCTGCGGTTTGCGTCAAAATGCTTAGAATTTGATGTTCTTCAAAGTTATGTAATAAAAATTAGGGGTCGCCTTTTGAGAAATGTGATTTAGGGTGGCGGTGACCCCCGTGCCCGCCCCCCTGGGGGGCCTGGTTTTCGGCAACCCCCCTAAAAGATGTCCCCCTCAAAATAATGGAACCCGTGTTTCAGCGTTTCATTAAATTCGAACCCAAACTCGAGTTATTCGGAGCTGCTCCTTTTTTTTTTACACCCTGTATAGATAGTGCGTGGTCTCTATTATATATTTGTCTCTGGTTTTGAGAGTCTGGCTGACTCGCTGACGTGCTTAAAAGCCGTGCTGGTTACGGCGATCGTGCAGAACATCTTACCATCAGTGCGAATCCGTTTTCAATTAATTGCTTTGTTAAAGTTTGTAGAGAAAACGTGTTCCGCTTGCAACTCAACTCGGAGTTGCCTCTCTTAAAGTGGCTCCTTTTACTTAAACAGACTCAGAAGTGCGCAGCCAAAGTCCCCAAACGCTACTCGTGATGGTTTAGTGTGCACTGTGGAGAAAGCCATTGTAGAAAAACAACAAAAATTGGGCAAATTGATTTAAAAGGGTGGCGGTAATCTTGTCTTTAACTTTTGAAAGAATTCTATGCGCTGTGAACGCTTCGAGTCTCAGATGAAAGGATGAAATTGTCTATCTATCAAAGTGCGCGTTATTTCTTTTTCGGAAACACATTTTGAACCACAAAACAGACAGAAAAAAAGGAATGAGAGAGGAGAGGAAAAAAGAGAGGAGGGGACAGAGGATGTTTCGAGTGCCTTTGCGCAAAGTCAATTATTATAAGCCTCTAAAATGTGATGCAAGAAGAAGAAGAAGCTTTGAAGATTGAACGAATGGTCAACTGAAGTCAGCGCCGATGTCGGATCGGACGCGCAGTGGCGTAACTAGAAATTACCTTTCTCTCACTTTGTCCATTAAAATGCGAAAGTTAGAAAAGGATGGGAAAGGGGGATAAATCCCCTCTTCCTATCCTTTTTCTACCTGTACATTCGGATGAGTATAAAGAGAGATAGAATGATTTTTAGTTACGCTACTGCGGACGCGAAACCGCATCCGGTGATTTTTCGACCATAAGCTTCTCCCACCTTGTTTCATGAATCTGTCTGATCTTATTCGGAGAAGTTAGTCCGAGAAAAACATATTTGCGGTGGAATTTTTCTGTTTGAAGCAGATGTATTCTTTAATTTGATTCAGTTTCCTTATTTAATTCTTTCATTGTTTTATTTGTATTTTTTGCAAGAGCTCCTTGGTGCCCTACGATATTAGGGCGTAACTACCCCCCCCCCCCCCCGTCCCCCGGAATCCAAAACGGTCGAAATTTCACGATAAAAAATGAAAGACACAAAAGAAGATAAAATGTTAATCAAAGGAGTAAGTTGACGCGAACTTTATTATACTTACTAGTTTACTTAAAACTTTCTTAACTCATTTTTTGCAAGAAATAGTTAGTCCCTATATGTACAGAATTAAGACAAGTGAAACCATGAGCACCTTTGGATGCGATTTTGCACATTTGATTTGTTTACATTCTGAGGGCCGTTGTTGTGTTTTAGTCCACTGCAAAGATTACAGTGCCACTGAGTGTCTAACGTTGTAATCTTTCACTGCTTTTGTTGATCGACATCTATTTACGCTTTGAAAGATTCTTTGGGGATTTATAGACATTTTTGAGGTGTTTCATGATTCAAATTAACGGATTCATCGAAAATTAACTCTTTATCCGTAAAACACCGTTGGTAAACAACTGCGATTGTAAAAAAAGAGCAAAATCGCATCCAATGGTGGCGTAAAACTCATCGACCAATCAGAAGTTGACTACCCTCTTGTCTTAACTCTCTACATATAGGGACTCAAGGAATAGTATGGTATAGTATGCGCCTTTTTCTTACTATCATTATCATCTGTTGTCAATGTATTCATGATATATCTAACACGTCAAAATTATTATTATTATTTGATACACCTAAAATAGCTCAAAATTCATTTGTAAAACGGATTGATTTTTATCTCCTTTTGTTCCTTTTTTTAGACATGTGGTGGGGGGGGGGGGTCCCCACGACCTTCCACAGGGATTCAACAATTTTGCCCTCTCTAGAAATTTTCTGTGGGCACTCATGTGATTGTACATTAGTATTCTGTGATATTGGGACTTTAGTTATGAGTTATTTTTGGTTCGAAGTTTCGTCTGATTTACTGTGGCAACAATGTACAGAGCAGAGGAAACTCTAGAGACTGCATGCTGCATCGTCTTCAATGCACCTTGTTTCTGACTGTGTCTGTCAATAGTGCAGTTGTGTGAGTTTGTGTCAACCTCACGTTCCTTTTCTTCTGCGGGTTGCAGGCATGCCGGGTCGAAGGGGCAGGCAGGCGAGCGAACGAGCGAAAGTCATTGCGGGATTGCGTGCAATCGTCATAAATCGCAAACTTTACACCGTAAACCACTTTACACACTTTTCTATAACGCTGAGAGTCGAGCATCGCGTATATACGAGAGGAGAAAACGCTTAAGTAGCGATTTCGAAAATGTACACACTGTAACCTGTCAACCAGAGTAATTGATATTTTTTTACGCTCTGTATTTCTTTTCCCTTTTGTCCAAGATGTTTCCGTTCCGACCACGTTTATCCTGCGCTCATCCCCATTGTCCTTTGTGTCGATCTATGTTCCACTTCGTCCCTTCTGCTTTGATGATTCCACACAGCTTGAGACGTGCTTTTTTATCCGACAAACATAACTAAGTCTATTGATAAAGATAAATGGGCTGAGTACGTGCGACGAAGTTTTAATTTGATTCTAAACTAGTTCATGGGCTGAAGGTGTTTTAAGGAGTTGTTTTGACTCTGCATCTGCAATTTGGGCTCTTGCAAACTTTTGCTATAGGGGATTTAACAGTTGATTCTTGCATAAAAACCTGTAAAAAATGACGATGAGTACGCTAAAAAATCCCAAAATTCACACTTAGAATCGGGTTTAATGGCGGATAGACGCAGGTATCATGGGAGATTCCTATCTAATTTGAGACATACCTCTGTGTTTCCAAAGAGAAAGTGACATATTAGATAGAAGTCTCCCATGGTACCTACGTCGAACCGCCATTTCGATCTTGCCTTTGAAGTATGTAGGTTTATTACTGAATTTTAGACGTTCTCAATGTGGTTTTCGCAATTTTCGATGGTTTTTACATCAGAATGTATTATTCATTTGCTCATAGCAAAAGTTTGCAAGAGCCCCATTCTCTCTTCATAAAAAATGTCATGCAATAGCGTTGATTTTTTACTTGTATTTATTTTTATTTTTTGATTTTTCTCTTTGGCTCTGAACTTTTGAAAACCTAAAGGAGGGGGGGAGTCTTAAACTACCCCGACCAGATTTTTTGCTTGAAACTCTCATTTTGTTTTCATTGCATTTTCAAACTTCTTCATGAAATTCAAGGTCCTAATGAAGCCGACCTCTGTGGCGTCGCGTGCAATCTGGCAACGATGATTTTCGTACATTTGAACCCTTGTAAAATATCGATTTGAGGGAGTGTACTGTGCATTCCAAATAGCTCTGCTCATTTCAGGGGTTTGATGGACAGAATGCAGTGTTGCCACATCGCACGCGGATCCACTGGCCGACCTTCATGTCAGTTTTAATTTTTTTGGACAAATACCAGTGGCGTCGCGTGCAATTTGGCAACAATGTATTCTATCCATTAAACTCATGTAAAATATCGAACTCAGGAGGTGCACAGTGCACAAGGAAAATTCGACATATTTAATGAGTTTAAATGGAGCAGTTGCATTGTTGCCAGATGGTACGCGACGCCACTGACAAATACTATAGATGTTGGTCTAACAAGTACGTCAAATACTTGATGGAATAAAAATTATGATAATAAACCTACAAAAAATAAATTAAAATCAATGTAAAATAAGAACCCAAAAATTAGCATTATGGTTGAGAATACGGTTGTCAAAAGATTTTCTTATTGTTTTCGGAGTTACTTTTGAATAGAAGAGCTATGGGGCCCGGCCCCCTAAAAATCCATTATATGGTTTAGGTAATGTTTATTAGAAGCTCGAATTTGAGCGATTCTGCTTCAGAATTAACTTCGTTGACCGTATAATGGTCGTTTCCAATGAGTTTATGTTCCATAACCAAACACTTACACTAGTCATCATTAATGTAATATTCATCCGCGGGTCGCACATATCGAATTAATGGGGGAAAGAAATGCAAGTTTAAGCGCATTCAAGGTTGCGGTCAAGTGGTCGCTGGAGCGAAAGACGTCCACAAATCAAACAGATTAGGGGCGGCAGTTTAAAGACGGTGCACAAAGGGTCGAAAAATGAAATTTCCTGGACATAATTGTACGAATACCTAATGATCAAGATTTATGAGCAATAAACAGCATGATATGACTAAAAAATGTGTGAGGTGATTCATTTTACAGCTTAAAACGAGTCAAATTACATGGTTTTTGTAAGAAATTGTCGACACAAAAATGTTTTTGGAACAAAAACGATAACTTTTTATACGTCCCGAAAAATCTATTTTTAGATTCGGTGTGCGGCGCGACTGCTTAACCGCAAAACGGGCCCAATGACCGCTGCTCCGAGCCTCGGTAAGTGAACACAATTTCGTCCTCTCGAAATAACACCCACTGCATGGTGTGAAATTCTTGGAGACAAATGGTGGACTTAGCCAATAGCCAAGGCATTAAAGGACCGCTGTAAACTTGGAACGATTTTGACAGGTCGATGGTTGAAATTTGGCCGTCTAATGAAAATGACTCAACCGCTTGCAAGTTAACAAAAACCGAAATTCTCATCAAAGTAAGTTCTCGCAAGAAGAGTGAGGAAATGTTGAGCTGTTCATAAAGTATTCGACCACCGACGGAAAATGGGATACATCAAAAGATCATTTTCACTCTTTGACTTTTCTCCGAACTGACAAAGTTAGATAGTATAGGGTGTCCCGAAAGTACCGGAATGGATGCTGTAACTTCAATGCTAAACTATCTAGCGACTAGATCTTGGTTACGATTGGGAGAAGGAGAAGGACTTACGGCATTTGAGTGAGCCCAATAGGTGAGCACGTTCGGTCAAAAAATTACGGAATCACGACAGTTTGAAAAGAGGAAAAGAAAATTGACGCCCTTTGGGTTTTTGAACGAATATTCTCTTGAAGGTAAAAATGCGTTGTCGTCAGTGTGATTAGGTAATAACCTTCATTCGCCTCATCTTGAGTAAGACAAAGATCGTAATATTTGTAAGTTGTATTTTTTTTTTTTTTTTTTTTTTTTTTTTTTTTTTTTTTTTTTTTTTTTTTTTTTGCCAAGCCGTGTCTCGAGAGAAATAGAATCTGACAATTAAGCTCTTCGTCTTGTTCGAGAAAATATTCTTTATAGTAAACTCGTAAAAGGGGTTAAGCTTTTTTCCCGATTTTCAAATTATTTCAACCTCGTCAATTTTTGACTAATAATTGTGCTTATTTTGGGCTCAGTCGAAAGCAATTGCGTTGATCCTTTAATCGTGACGTAAAGATATTTACGTCGTAATCAAGAGCAGATATAGCTCGTTAGCTTCTTTAGCTTTGAAGTTACGGCATCAGTCCCGGTACTTTTGGGACACCTTTTAATGACGTATATTGCGAAGGCACTTATCGACCCTTTAGAAAAGAACTGCTAATAATAGCACCAAAAAAAAAAAAAAAAAAAAAAAAAAAATACTTTTCAAAACAGTTCTTGTTGTTAGGATCAATGACGTTACTATACGTTACAAGAAATCGAGGGTCGTGTAAAAAATAATGATAATAATTAGCATATGTCTGCCAGGAGAGTGCGTTGCATTCTCCGTGGAATTTTAGCTAGACATCTATGCTTTTATTGAGATATAAAAGAGAGAGTGAGGCTTTGGGCCTCGACTCAGAAGCCCGCGACGACAATTCTTGATAACATTAATTAATGGGAGCTTACGTGGTGATGAGTTAAATGAGATTGCTGCTGGACAAGCGGATGGAATAGACTGATGTTTTAGTCGGGATGCATCAGAGGAGAAGGGAGGAAAAGGTGATGAGGGCAAAGCAAAGGGTCCGAGCGAGCTGAGACAAGATAAATGAACCCCGCTTCGTTTGAATGACATCAAATCACCCTCATCTTTTTCTGAGTCTTTTTTTCCCTTTCCCTTTCCCTTCTCCTTCTTCCTTTTTTTTTTTTTTTTTTTTTTTTTTTTTTTTTTTTTTTTTTGAACTCTAATAAATGCCCTCTGCTTTCATTAAAAATGAGGATTTGGTTCAAATCGTATCGCGAATTTTCTCTACTTTTTCCTTTTAAGATAAAATTGCAAAATGGTTGTTGAGTCCACAACTCTGAGCGCCTTCAATCTGGGGTGTAGTCAATACCAACGCATACGAGTAGGAATAGTTATCTCAGCTCTTTCGTCATAGAATAAATATTACGTCGTATTAAAAGCGTCACAGTCTCGGATTTTTCTGTCATTGAAACATTTCGGAATGGCACCACTCATAAGATAACACGCTCTCGATCATCGATTTGATAGCATTATACGATACGACCGTTCATAATCAGCCTCCTGCTCTGAATGACATTTTTAACTAAAAAATTAGAGTTTTCAATGGTAAAAATATTATTGTATCGTAGGAAAATTAATTCGAAGCATGGTCTGTAGAATAAACTATTCGAAAAGTTTGGCGTTTCCGAAATCATCGAGGCGGAAGGAGTCAAAAAGGCGAGAAGATGAGATTTCTGACACCGGTTGCAACATTTCGAAATAGAATTTACCTCCGGAGGTGAATTCGAAATTTCCAATTGTTGGAATTCAACGGTATCCGGCAAGACCAACGAATTAATCGAATTCCGTCAAAAGAAAATGCAAATCCATCGAATATCATACGACGATTAATGATATTCGATCGCGAAAATTCGCTTGTTTATTTAAATTGCTTCAATCTTGACCCATCACACGACAAACTGAAATCAATATTCCAATTTAAAAGAGCAAGTTGCAAAGGAGCGAAAAGATCAAATAATATATAATGGATGTAATCCTCTCCACTCGACTATACTCTCGTCTGATTAAAATGTTCGACTGAATTACAAAATCATAACATGCATGCGGTTGATTGAAACGTCCAGCATTTTTGTGGTCAAAGAGGCATGATAAACGATTCTTGTGGAAGTACTGTGCTATTGAATCAAGTCCTTGATCGCTTGTGACAGGGGTTTCGTACTAAGACCATCGCACAATGGAAAATATCCGATAAAACTGGGATTGAAAAGGAGAGGGGATTTGGATCAAAATTCGAAATCCCTCATGTGATGAAATCTAAAGAAGATAGCAAAAAATGGAATAACACGGTTAAAAATTAATCATGAATCGTCCATAAAGCGTACATAATTTGGTTGAAAATGAAATTGCTTCCGAGCCGAAGTCATAGCACTGAGCACTCATCCCACTGTGAAGCATATCGGGCGTTAAAGGGTTTGATAAATGAACTTTGGAAAATATTTAATAATTTTCAGGCCCACTGGCGGCGAAAATAGACGTCGTAGCGAGGTGCGCCCATTGCGAGTGATCGCTTTGAGGGTAGAGTCGGAAAGGAGTTGGTGTCCAGCACGACTCGGCCAAAGCTGTGTGTGTAGTGTAAGGAAGGGGCTGTTTTATTAATGATGATTTTGTCGGTTCAAGTTTTTCAGCCGTCACTTTTGACTGGTATTAATGATGATCGCAGAAAATTTGCCACAAAACTTTCTTATTGGAAAAAAAGGAGTCTCAGATACATTTCCCCCCCCCCCCCCCCATAGAAAAAGGATGAAGTATTATGTGGTATGTAAGAGTTTACACAGCACGGAAAAAAGTTGCGATTAGAGCATAATCATTTTATGGTAACCATCAATTTCCACGAACAGCCGGTACACTATATAACACAGCATATGTAATATTATGTAAACATTGTTGCGCGAGGTATATACTTTCACCGCAGTTGCGTGCCAGGAAAAAAAAGACTGGTAAAATCTACCATCTGCGCTGATTATCTTGGAGTCAGCTACCAAGACGGTAAATGCAACGTACACTTTATGGTAAATTAAGTTAACTTGTTGGTAGATTTCACCATCATTTAGTGAAATTTACCATACTCCATAGCTGACTGCAAAATCAACTAGATGCAGATGGTATAAATTTTACCAGTTAATTGTGGTAATTTTTCAAACTAAAGCTGCGATTCAACCCTCTCACTGGAAGTGGTACACACATGTACCATTTAATGTAACATAGGATTCAATGGAACTTAAATAGACATTTTGCAAAAAGTCGAGTGACCCATCAAAATTTCTTAAAAATTGTCCTGTTTTGAAAGGTCTATAAAAAAAAACCTAAAATCCCAAAATGCGTGCACGAAAGGGTTAAGGTTCAATTCAGATATTTTACTTGAAATCTCTTTAACTTGGCTTGAAAAATGTTAAAGTCGAGTGAGTCCAGTAGGAAATAGGAAAAATTGCAACTCAGAGACGCTCACCGCTAATACAGACAATTCTTAAAAAAAAAAAAAAAAATATTAATAAGTTTAGTTTAAAGCTAGTTCTGACCGCTGAGCTAGTTCTAGTTCTGCCTTGAAATTTATAACTCTTATAATTATTTTTAGGTACTATGAATCACTAATTCGCAATTTATCTTACTTAGAAAATCCCTTGAAATTTAACCTCGAGAAACTTCGAGGCGTTTTTGCTTAGCCCTTTAAATCCGGCATTATTACAAACCCTTATTACAAATTCTTTGTCAATCCCAATAAATAGAATAAACTTTTCTCGTTTGGTTTGATGTGCATAGTGATTTTTTTTAAAAATACATTGCAAACCATGTTCATTTGGTGGAACAAATTTGTATCCTCAGGATACAAAGGGTTAAAGTGCGTTTCTGAATTGCTATTAGGATCCGGGGTATTCGGCTCAAGTTTAAGCCGAACCAAAGAAATCACAAGTAAAGTCTCTGATTTGCACCCTTACACTGAGATGATTCTTTTTTCAATCCAAGGCGTATTTCGTGTGAGTTAAAGAAACTGCTCAGTAAAATATTGACTAAGGAGGAATTCCTTTATTCCAAGGAAAATGGCTGCTGTTTGGATGCTGTTGTGTTTTTTCCTTCATGCAATCAGAACTTTACTTGGCGCAAGGAAAACTGTCACGATGAGTAAAAGTGTTTCCCTGCTTTTAAAGAAGGTATTTCTTTCAGTGTAGATTTGCAGTGAGATCGATAAAAGCGTAAGGGAAGATAAATATTCCTATACGTGTAGGAGTGTTGTCATTACATACACTGTAGATTGAAGGCGCTCATCATTTATGAATTTTGGAACTAGGCTGGCTCTGCGACTACTCTGCCGAGACTGATTATGCACACATTACAGTCGTTAGCACAAGCAAAAGTCAAGCAAGAGGACAAACTACTCCTTCTTGCACGAAATCTTAAATATGTGCCTACAGGGTTCGTGAAAAGATAAAGACAAACTCGGGATACTCTAGTAATTCACTTCGTAAAACTTGATCGATTTTAAACAATCACTCCAGCCGTAGCGAGCAAAAGCCCAAGCATCTCCTTAACAGCCTTAGTAAACTCAATATAGGCTGCGGCATTAATTCGATGGGGAGTTAAAAGCGCAAATTCTAAACTTTTTCGATGAGCCTCGATCAGTGGCGTCGCGTGCAATTTGGCAACAATGTATTCTATTCATTTAAACTCATGTAAAGTATCGAATTCAGAGGGTGCACAGTGCACAAGGAAAATTCGATATATTTAATGAGTTTAAATGGAGGAGTTGCATCGTTGCCAGATGGCACGCGACGCCACTGGCCTCGATGCATAGGCGAATACAGGAATTTCTCTTTCTCTCTCTGCTCCTTCTATTTGAATATATGAATTAGAGAAAGATAGCATAGGGTGTCCATCGCGTGATTTTAACCCATATGTCCGTCCTTTTCTAACGTACACGTTTAAATGGGAGAAGAGAGATACAGGCAAATTCCTATGTATCCACCTATATACCTCAATGAATATTTTCAATTTGACTGTTCTAACTTCATTTTTGAGGTTTCTGGAAATACTTTTAGGAAATTCGAAAAAGGAAATAAACATGGGATGGCTGCCTTGCAAAACACAGTATGGCTGCCTCTAGTGCATCAATTGTTTTCTTTCTGCATTGGTGGGGGGGGGGGGGGTCATGCATCGAAATTCATGAGCAGTCTATTGTAGCTTTAGAGGGCCACCGAATTGAATTTCAGGTGTGCTAACTTCCAAGAAATCACCAAATGACGGTATTCAGATCTTTAATTACAGAGAGTTTACGTGAACTCTATGAACTCTGAAAGCAAGAGTCATTGCATTTCCAATTAGTTTTACCCAGAATAAAACTGACGGTCACTCAAAACATGTGTGTAAGTTCGCTGTTGGCGCTACAGAGAGTGCATAGCTCAAAATTGAAGGCTGGAATATTTTGTGCTATGAATTCCTTGTGCCAACTATACAACTAAAAAAATATTGCCAAACCGTCAAAAAAAAAAAACAAAACAAAACAAAACAAACAAAAAAACCATTTTTTCCACGTTTACTTCACTGAAAAGTTTGCGTGATTTGGCAACGATGACGGACTGTGGATAGGGTTGAAAACATCATCAAATTATGCTTGATCCCGAGCTTCACCTCGCCACGTCTTGCCTCGTCTTACCAGTGTTGCCAGATCGAGGGTAAAAAGCCGTATCGTCCCCATTTAAATCAATGTAAAGCGTACGGCTTTTTCACCCCCAATCTGGCTACACTGTGTCTTACATGCATGTGAAAATGCACGGGATACTTCTAAGTGAAATTCCCAACGTTGCTAGGTGATATAAAACTAGCATCTAATAAAGCTGAAACACAGTTTTAATGACGAGCGGGAAATTTAAAATTCAGCATTCTAATCAGCTTAGATGCGTTTTCACTTTCTCGGTCCCCTCAAAGAGAGAAAGTATTGTCATTGTGAAAAATTTGGAAGCTGGAGTTATTCCATTTCTTGGAAATGCAGGTGCTCCTAAGTTCAAAAATCATATTCCCAAAAAAAGTCTGTCCGTATATGGCCATAACTTCTAAACAAAAATTCCATATATGCATCCAAAGGGCAAGAAATGTTCTTTCTGAGAGTTCAAGAGGATATTATTCTTGTTTTAAACGGAATTTGAGGGTTATAGAGGAGGTTTTACCCCTAAAACAGGGTAAAAATTGAATTTTTTACAACATGGCTCTAAGGATTTCCTTGAAACTTAGTTGAATTTTTTCTCATAAGACAGACAAATCGAATGGCATCATTCATTTTTTGAGAAACCTCAAATAAGAGTCAAACCTCAATATGGGAGAGGGAGGCGGGGAAAATCAGGCAAAATACCCATTTCAAATAGTAATAAGACTGTAAGGCTTTTCTTGAAACTTGTTGAAAATATATACTCCTGAGACAGACACAGGAATATACTCAAGAATACTCTTTTACCAAGAACTCTTTACTCTCTTACTCTTTTATACTCTTTTTCCAAGAATATACTCAAGTAAGGGTAGTTAAAAGAGAGTGAGTGGAGTACATTGGGGAAAATATTTCTGAAAATGATACTTGGTGGGTTGTTGGTACCAATAATTGTTTTGGGTGGGTTATCACTTACTGCATAAAATTGATGCTAAGCTGGTACCTGACAAGTAATTTATTGGTAAGTACATCCAACAAATTAAAGGGCGTAAACCAATTTCAATAATAATTAGTGCGGCCTACCAATTTTTTCCCTCTTCAGTGCAGAAGAGCGCTTCCTTCCTTTTCCTGTCCATACTTAAAACTATAGTCTGCGGCACTCACAGACGTCTTTCAAGAAATTTTATGAATGAAATCCCCACGAAACACCGTAAAACAGGTCCATACAAGGAATAACATTTCTGGTTGAAATTACGGAACGTATTATTAATAATGGGGTAAAAAGAAATTCCTATTAAAATAATAAGACTTTTTATTGAACCAAAGATTCTTTCTTGTGATTCTTCTGAATCATCAAAAAGTTCATTTCGACCAATGATAATTCTCGTTGAATCACTTATTATTTTAAAAGGAAAATCTTTTTACCCCAATGGGGCAGTTGCATGGGTCTGAAATGTTGTGTTTTTTGTAAAGAAAATGAAAGTACTTGATGAGCTGAGGACAAAGATGCCTTTGGTTTCTAATTAAGTCCCATTGTTCTAAAGATGAGATTTTGTCCCAAAATACATTGTTTTAAATGGGAATTCCGCGTAGTGACGTCACTACGCTCACGTTTTTTTACAACTTTACATGTGTGTATCTCCAAAACCGGGACACTTATGAAAAAACCAAAGGCACCATTGTTCTCAGCTCACCAAGTACTATCATTTTCTCCATAAAAAACACAACATATTTGACTCTTGCAACTGCCCAATTTCTTAAGACGTTCTGTAATTTCAATCAGAAATTTTTCTCCGTGTATTAAGTTGGAGAGAAATTGATTCGGTAAATACATCGCGAAAAAATCGACAAAGGTTTGAAAGGTAAGCAGCTTTATACATACGAATATATTCGAAACAAACAAACGCCATCCGAAATAAAGTTTGAAAGTGAATGAAAAAAAAAAGTTATGAACCACCTGCAATTCCGATTATAGATCGATGGCTTCCCCGGTTTTATTCGCTTCCGAATCGATACTCCACGCAGTCCAGCCGAGTCAGTTAATTAATTACTCTCTTACGAGAGAGCACAAGCGTCGTCATTATACAAAAGGCTCACCCCAGGGCTCAATGGCCGGGATCCGCGGTGACTATAGAACTCAGTGCTGCCGTTTTGCGTATAATTAATGTCATTTTTTTAACTCACCGATGATTCCACCGGTTGAGAAAAGATGACACAGATCAGTTCAGTGTACGGGTGTACTGCACGAAAAAACACTTATCTGCAATCTCTTCTTCACCGGTGGAGTCGTCGATTACTTTAAAAAACGTGCGGATATTTTAATAATTTTAACAGCGATTGCACCGGTTGAGAAAAGATTACAGATCAGAGTATTTTCGTGCAGTACAGTCAAACACTGAACTGAACTGTGTAATCTTTTCTCAACCGGTGGAATCATCGGTGAATAGAAAAAATAGCATTGATTATACGCTTGACGGCAGTTCTGATAGAACTCTTTGTTTTCTATCTAGTTCCTACGTCCGATTCAAATTAGAGGCCGGGTATAAAACGGGCACTCGCCATATACCGTGCTTTAATATATTTTGGTTTATCAATAATAATTTGTGCGAGTTGTCGGTTCCACTGAAACGCAGCGGATCTGTCCGCACGTAACTGCAAGAAACAAAAAAAAGAAAGAGATAAAAGAAAACAACGAATCAAACAAAAAACCATTTTTTTTTTTTTTTTTTTCAAAACGAAAAAAGTTACCGAGGCCCTCGTTAAATAGATTCTATGAACCTACTAATTGCAGAGGGCGCTATGATGGATTTTTCCGAGAATTTTATCAAATGAGAACGTTTCATGCTCCTGGAGTGAGGAAACACCACTCCGTTGAAGTTTGACTTTAATTGAAATTGAAATTGAATAATTCAAATTGAATACATTATTTAATTGATTTTTTTTTTTTTTTTTTTTTTTTTTTTTTTTTTTTTTTTTTTTTTTTTTTTTTATTTAATTTAAATTGAATTGTAGTTTTGTTTTTTAGAGGTAGTTTCAGAAGTGTAGGCGGACCAAAACCATAATCTTTGGCGAATTTTCAACTTTCATTCCTTCAAATCAATACCGAATTTGCTCCTGACTTTATTCTTTTGTGTTTAAAGTTTTCCTCCTTGAAAAGTGAACTCTCAATTTCATTTTCATTAATTTTCATCGAGTAATATCAGAAATAATGTTGACAAATTCCAAAGATTATCGGTCTAGGTCCGCCTACACTTCTGAAACTACCTCTAGTAAATGTTTCAGCTCTTTTTACCGTTTTTCCGTTCAACCATCCTGTTCGTAATTTTTGGTTTTAATTTTTGTATTTTGTCTTAATCTATTCGTTGGGTCAAATTCTTGGATGAGTTCGTGGATGGTGTAAATCCAACCGTTAATTATTTATCGCACTATGGACCTTGTTTGAGTCTTAAAATGTGTTTTTTGGGTTTTAGTGCATGAGTATCATGCACTATTGTAATTGTTTTAAATCCTGAGACGCATGGTATCAAATGAACTATGCCATCCTCTAATGTTCAGCGTTCCACGGCTTGGTTCCAGTTTCGAGAAGTATTTCGTGAGGCGCGTTTTTTTTCACCATTCCACCAATCCTGTGCCAGTGTGATTTTTCTACGGCGGGAGTCTTGTGTCCAGGTTTGAGGTTACCGATTTTTCGAATGCAATTACGTTTGGATTATGACTCGGACACCAAAGATATTTCGTTTGTTAGTTCTCCGTATTATTATCTTAATTTTGGTATCAAGATTTATTGGTTTTCGCAAGAAAATATGCATTTAGTATACATTTCAAATCTCGAGGCTTGTTACTGTTGATTTTTTGGTTCTGTTTCGTGTGGGGCATGGACCGCTTTGCAGACTGAATATATTTGCCGTTCAGAAAACGTCAGAGCAGTTGCAATATGTGAGGAATGCGCAGTAATGCATATTCTTCATGAGGTCATTGTTACATCAAAAATTACTGAAATAATGCTGAATTATTGTCTGATATGTGAGGTGATAATAAGCCTTTTATTTTTGCTCATGATTTAACTTGCCAATTTAACTCAACGAGCTATACCTTTATCTAGAGCGAAAATAGTGTACACGCCTTAAGGGAAAAAAACCGTAACTGGCCTGGAGAAATTTTAAGGTTATGAATAAGCTAGTGCGAGTAAACAAACCGAATATCCCTATCTCCACAATTTATTTTAGCTGGTTTTCTAACTCTATCAGTGACTTTAAAATTTGATTTTTTTTTTGAACTGCGCGTGTTTTCTGTCAATCATAGGCTTAATTTCAGTTTCTACTTATAGAAACACTCGAATTCTTCGTAGCTTTTTATTTAATGTGTCAGTTTCTGCAGTGTATACAAGCCGTGTTACTACCTTATAATGCCGTAACTCATTGCATTTCTTGGCATTTTCACAAACTAGAGTGGTATGTTTATGGTGATGCATTAAAAAATGTTGTAATTTGATCTTTCATCGCAAATTGTCTTTTCCTGAGACAAATTTACTCATTTTCATCTCCCAAAGATGAGTGATAAGTAACTTTGTGAACGGATGATCGTATTCCTTGATCATTTTGAAATATTTGTGATTGCAGAGGTCTAAAGAGGAAAGTTACCGAAAAAAAAAACCACCTTGCATGTAGTGTTAGATAAAATCAATCATTTACTTTTAAATCAAGAATCGTCTCGGAGACACGAGCTCCATTGCCAATTCTTAATTTTCCATGTCGCAAGGCAATTTTATTAGTAAACTTCACCGTGCGTTTCCAGGCTGATTGTGTGTCAGATACCAGTTTTCATGTTTGATGGCAAGCTTTATGCAACAACCAATATAATTATTTTATTGCTAAAAGGATCTCGGAAATTCTTTCAGTTTGGGTGTCTTCGGATTAATTAATGTTTTGTCTTCACGGTAGACGGACGGTGAGTTCTCATGGAAAGTTAAAACCCCACTTATGCGCACCTTTAAAGTCTCTTAAGCACCCTTCAGCTGTCAAATTGTATGGTTCTTGTCCCACACAGCACAGACTTTCAATGCTGCTAGAAAGTCATTTTGCTCCTACACGGTTGCTTCACGCCATAGGACTCTTTCAGGAAGTTTAAAGATTACTTACCTCTGAAGTAAATCACTCAATTTTCCTAAATTATAACCTATAGTGGAATTTGTGAAAATATATTTTGACCTAGCATAGAATCTATTTCCTCTTCTCGGCCAACCGGGAGGGGGAGGCGTTTTTTTTTTTTTTTTTTTTTTTTTTTTTTTTTTTTTTTTTTTTTTTTAACTAAGTACTCGATTACCACTTACCGAAAGGGGGGGGGGGGCTGGCAACGTTTGATGGACGAGTAAGGGGTGTGCAAATGAAAAGGGATGGAAGTATAGGGTCTAAGGGCTAGGCCAGGGGTTAGCGGGCTCGGATTAAATTCATGGAGCGCATTCCGCTACGGTAAACAAAGCAAAGGCCCGCACGAAGCCAGCACAGGTCGCGATGAGCATACGCGAAAAGTTGAGGAGCGGCACGGGAAGGTGAGAGTGTTGTGGACGGACGGGAGAGGCGGAGAGGGAGGGAAAGAGGGAGGGGTGGGGGAGGGGGAGAGGGGAGAGGGGAGGGGGTGGATGTGAAATTGCTAATTACGTCAAAGAAGCGTCGCGCGCCGCCGTCGCCGGTACTCCCAACTTCATCATACAATCATTATTACCGTCATCCTAAAAGAGCTCGACCCGGGAGGATCCGGGAAGGATGCGATGCGCCAAAATTCACCCTGAGAGTCATAAGAATGTTGATGATGATCGAGGGGGGGGGGGTAAAAAATATATCTATTTTATAAGAAACATCCCGAATGAATGTTGCTGGATACATTGACTAGATAAACCACAGTGCGGTCAATCAATGGAATCAATGGGTATGTTACACTTTTCGGCTAGAGCGTTTTAAAGTATCAATTCATATGTAAAAAGCCGTAAAAATGACAATGACAGCATCAGAAAACACCAAAAATTATTGATAAACTCTCAAATTGCGAAAAACACTATAGGAACTATTCACCCCTGTATCTTTCCACCACGTGCACTCTATTTCGCGAGATTAGCGCGGCACTTTCAAATAATCACGGCTGACTTCATAAACATGTGTTCGAATTCTTACGTCCGAAGATCCTCAATTCCTCACAAAGGGTTGTGGAAGATACGGAAACCGATATTTGAGTCGAAAACTTATCAAAATGAAACCTTTAACACACAGGAGTTCCAAGGATGATGGAATCATGAGCTGAGAACAATGGTGCCTTTGATTTTTCCAAAGTGTCCCGGTTTATGAGATACACCCTTATGAAGTTGTAAAAAAATGTGTGCGTAGAGACATCACTTCGCGGAATTCCTAAACAATGTCCAACAATGTATTTTGGACCTAAATTTCATCTCCGGAACAATGGGTCTTAATTCGAAACTAAAGGCATCTTTGTTCTCAGCTCATCAAGTACTTTCATTTTCTTTATAAAAACCGTAACATTTCAGACCCTTGCAACTGCCCCATTATGTGAGAAATCGGTGGGATTTTTTTTTTTTTTTTTTTTTTTTTTTTTTTTTTTTTTTTTTTTTTTTTTTTTTTTTAAATTTGCGTCTGTTGGCAACACTGCGCACTGAGTGAAATATTTTTTTTCTACAGTGTGGCAACAACGCAGCGTCGAACTAGCGAATCGAAGGAAATCTGTGTCGCGTCACATTAATAAAATTAAATTCTTTGCGGATCAATGAGGGGAGGAGAGTTTTGAAAATTAATCTCTCATTGAAAACTCGTTATTCATAATCCGTCTCAGCTCCAACTTTTTTTCCGGCTGATCTGGCTCGGTAAAGCCATGACTGGAACAATTTATTTCAACTTGTGTTCGGTCATAAAAAGATAGAATTTTTTATTTCTCTTTATGTATAATTCACATGAGCCAGCCAGCAGTCTAAAAAGTTGTTCCAATGAATACGAATCTTTCTAGTCAAATATGTACTCTGTGCAGAGGATCAATATTTATAATTTATAGATTCGCATTTAAAAAAAGCCCATTCAAATCGGCTGAATATGGGGGAAGGGGGTTTCGAACTTTCATGAAATAAACTGGATCACAAACAAAAGATGCCGAGGTAAGCGAGCACAAAACATACGATGTACTAGTATGAGGGTATTGAGGGTGCATCTATTGGTTGTAAGCAATCTCCGATCTGGCCGCTTTGTTAACTATTTCTTGGGGAAAAGTGTTTGTTCATGATTGATTCAAAAAGAAATGTTGCAATAGTGCAAATCCTTCAAAAAAAAAAAAAAAAAAAAAAAAAAAAAAATCTATCGATTTCTGAGTCCAAACAGCCTCACCGAAACACTTGCACCTTCATTTCAAGCCAGCTATAGTTTCAAATGATAACGGAAAAAATGAAATGTATTTTATGAAGTTACAGGAATAGGCATATAAACTGGCAGCACTGTGGAAAAAACGCAATTTTCTTTCAAGATCTTTGGCTTTTCTGAAAATAGTGCATTAATTTCGTTGGACTTTCCTTATTTTTTGTTTTTTGTTTGTTTTTTTTTTTGTTTGTTTTTTTGTTTTTTCCAATTTTGAATATTGCACAAAAATTATATTCAAAGCTCATATATTACTCCAGTTTTCTCTCTCTCTCTCTCTCTCTCTCTCTCTCTCTCTCTCTCTCTCTCTCTCGCTCTCTCTCTCTCTCTCACTCTCTCTCTCTCTCTCTCTCTCTCTCTCTCTCTCTCTCTCTCTCTCTCTCTCTCTCTCTCTCTCTCTCTCTCTCTCTCTCTCTCTCTCTCTCTCTCTCTCTCTCTTTCTCACTCTAGAAAGTAAAGTTTGTGTAAAGCTATAATGGGGCTGTTGCAAATTTTTTCTGTGAGCAAATGCATTAATAGTCCAATCTCATGTAAATCAGGCGCAAAACACGAAAATCACACTAAGAAAAGCGTAAAATTCAGTAAAAGAAAGACTCTTATAACTGCTATAAAGGTAAGATCGTAATGGCGGTTCAACACAGCAGGTATCATGGTGGATCTCTGTTTAATTTGGCACTTTCTCTCTGGAAACACAGAGATATGTCTCAGTTTAGATAGGAATCTTCCATATGATTCCTGCACCGAGAGAATAAATCAATTCTTTAAAAACAAGGAAACACGTTTACGAGAGACGGTTTTCCTTGCGAGAAGTAAAGTCCTGATTGCATGAAAAAGAATCAGCGTCACAACAAGGAATCTCTTACTTTTGGCCGCAGACATTTTCTTTGGGTTAATGAATTCCCCCCTAGGGAATATTTCACTGCGCAGTTTCTTTAATACCTACAAACGAAATACACTTTGGATTGAAAAAATGAATCTCTTAGTGTGCGTATCTCCGCCATATAGCCCGATTTTGAGAGTGAATTTCTTGATTTTTCAGTGTACTCATCGTCATTTTTACAGGTTTTTATGCAAGAATCAACTCTTCAAATATAGTAAAAGTTGCAAGAGCCCTATTACCCTGGTAAAAATGTTCCATGAACTCTGTTCCAATTTTCCATGTGGACATGGAAATCGCCTTGATTTCCATGTAAATTAGGTTGATTCCCGTGTGAATTTACACGGAAATCACAGTGATTTCCATGTCCACATGGAAAATTGGACCAAAGTGCACGGAACATTTTTACTAGGGTATGTATTATGTTCTTCATCAACTGGCAACACCAGACAAAGGAATAAATGTATAAACTGGCAACACTGTAGAAAGAACTCAAATAGCACGGCGACGAATGAAATAGTCATGACGATGGTTACCGCGAGGAGTTAGAAAAGGAGCGCGTAATGAGAGACGAACACAAACAAAGACGCAGAGGAGCCGGCGAAGAAGGAGCGACGCTCGACGCCAGGCGCGGGCGGAGCCTAACACTTTGGATAAAAAGCTTTTACTGGCTGTATTAAAAAATTGAGGATGCAATTCAGGGAAGAACAACAAATGTACGTACATACACAAAACACATGTGTATGTGCGCATCACACCACTACATGCCCGCAAAAATACAAACACAAGAAGTAGTAAAATGCACCCACGTATACATAATTCATGAGCCGGGCCAATACTATTGTATGGAAGTAGTGTGAGTGTGGGTGTGGATATGGTGGTCTCGCGGCGGGAAGGTGGGAAGGAGGCAGTGGCGTCGCGTGCAGTTTGGCAACAATGTATTATATCCATTTAAACTCGTGTAAAAGATCAAATTCAGGGGGTGCACAGTGCACAAGGAAAATTCGATATATTTAACGGGTTTAAATGGAGCTGTTGGATTGTTGCCAGATGGCACGCGACGCCACTGGGAGGAGGAGAGATTCACATGACTAAGCCATTTGTTGGTTTCGAGGAATTATGGGTCGGAGAAGGTATGTGGATTGTGGAACTCTGAGGGAGGAGGGGATGCTCCAGATGTGGAGTTGGATCCGCATTCGACCTGTAATCTTTGGCTTGGTTTGTATTTATAATTATATTTATGGACAGCATAATTTTGATTTCGAAAATGTGAAGGTTTTGGCGAGGTAGAACAATGATTTTTCAAGATCCTTACTTGAAATGATCTGCATCGTTAGGGAAACGGACAAGGTTTGCAACTACCGCATACCGGGGGGACGTTGATAAGTTGGGGGTTGCATACCATCATTTTTTCCAACCACGGCCACTGGAGTGAGTCCACTCTATGTTCTTTTTGGTCTGTGTTTGTCGCTTCCGCCTTGATCATTGCTTTTGTCAGTTGCTCTATCACCTTATAGGCACTCACTGTGTTTTTTGTTTTTGTTTTTATTGAAAATGGACTCTCGTTCTTGTCCGAAACGTCTCCTCTTAAATTTTTAAGTTTCCTCAGCTTTGTGTCCCATTTTTCTACTTATTTATGGGTATATATAAATAAATGTATTTTTTTCTTGCCGGTGTAAAGTATTTAAATCGAAAAACGAAACTAAAACAAACGCAAAAGAAATCTTTAAAGTCACAGCTTCTGGTTTGAAGCTGTGTTCTGTGTTCTCGCTTTTCTTAAAAAAAAAAAAAAAAAAAAAAAAAAAAAAAAAAAAAAAAACAAGCTCTTTATTTCATAGTATTAAACGGAATATTCCGAGAAACTATACTAAAGATCACAGTTAGGTACAGATAAATTGGACACATTTTTACGAAACAGACCTACCAGTATTCCGACAATGCCATTATATTTCGAATTTTTAATTCCCTTCAAAATAATCTGATTGACAAAATTGCTAGTAATTTTCAGAGACAAGACTTTACTTAGAGAAGGAAAGCTCTCTTGAAAGTTTGGGTAATTTTTTGCACTAGGTCTAATTTCATATCAATATTAAAGTCAAGGAAAAATCGCACAGTTCAAAGTAGAGTAGGTTCCTTTAGTATAAATAAGTCCATTTCATCCTCGAATCCACACCTAACCAGGAGCATAGCGTGCCCGTGCACTTTGGCAACGTTGCATTTTGTCCATTTCAACTTATGTAAAAGGTCTAATACGAAGGTGCTCTCTGAGTATCCAATATTTCGATCTTTTTCAGGAGTTTAAATGGACGAAATGCAACATTGTCAAATTGCAATGTACGGCACTGAACCAAACATGAGTTGTATTATGAGAGAGCGGGTGCGTGGTTCAGCTGTTCCAATGCCTCAATTTTACAGTTGAGAAATAAATCGAATTCGTATTGATTATACAGTTTGGACACAGAAACAAGTCACATTAATTGACAAATCACGGATTTAGATGATTAAAAATGGGGGGGGGGTGAATTTTTCCTCTTCTCTTCTGGGGAAATTTGAATGCCGTCGTGAGATAGGAAACATTTATTCCACGCAGAAGCGAGACCACCGAGTGTTATTATACTACCCAGGGACAGACACGACTGCAAGGAAACGCTTGTTATTTACAGATATTTTACCATAAATCTTTTCTTTAATTTTAGCGTAAAAACGAGCACAAGGTAAGTCAGAAATGAAGGGCTGTGGGCAGTGTTGCCAATAGTATTCATATCGTTCGCAGGACTTCGGATCCCATTTTCGGACAAGTTTAATTCGTAAAAATGATATATTTTATTCGAGCGTACAACGACCAATTATTCCTATTTTCTCAAACATGCCTGATAAGACTCATCCACAATCACGATTACAACGAAATAACTATAATGGGTCTGTTGCATACTTTTTCTATAGCAATATGGAGGGTTAACTTTGGTGTAACAGTGCGTAAAAATCACATTGAGAGCATCAAAAAGTCTCAAAATTCATTCATAAACCCACCAAATACGTTTTCAGGAAAGCTTAAGAATGGCGGTTGAAAAGGCGAATCAACCCAATGCATACATACATGCACCACGAGCACCAAAAAACGGCCGATGACGGCAATGGGGCTCTTGCAAAGTCATGTTTATTCGGAATGCAGACTGAAACAATATGAAATAGATTGGAGGAGAATAACGAGTATTCTCGGGATTGGGCCATAATGGGTTAAGAGAAGGAACATTTTTTTCACAGCAATGGGGCTCTTGTAAACTTTTGCTATAGGGGATTGAAGAGTTGATTCTTGCATAAAAATCTGTAAAGATGACGATGAGTACACTAAAAAATCACGAAATTCACTCTCAGAATCGGGCTTAATGGCGGAGAGATGCAGGTATCATTGCAGATATCTAAATTGAGACACATCTCTGTGTTCCCGCAGAG
The DNA here is from genome assembly GCA_011764245.1 of Trialeurodes vaporariorum. Taxonomy (NCBI): domain Eukaryota; kingdom Metazoa; phylum Arthropoda; class Insecta; order Hemiptera; family Aleyrodidae; genus Trialeurodes; species Trialeurodes vaporariorum. The sequence goes on from VMOF01000320.1 coordinate 24,609,819, forward strand.
AAAAATACATAATATACAGGAATCTCCCATGATACCTGCGTCGAACCGCCATCACCATCCTGCCGTTATTGCAGTTATGTGAGTTTATCACTGAATTTTATACTTTCTTAGAGTGATTTTCGTGATTTCCGCTGGTCTCTACATTAGATTGGACTATTTGTTCGCTTATAGCAAAAGTTTGCAAGAGCCCCATTTGTATAATGTTGGTTAGAATGTAAAAAAAAACTTCTTACTTCCTCATAGTACTGACATTTTGTGTCATTCTGTGTGTTTTTCCGGGTAAATATTACTTTCTCGTTATTGTTTGTGCAGATTTACCATGTGGTGAATATATTACGTTCTGTGTCGATTTGCCCAAATTCTGATGAGGAAACGCCGGGCAAGTAGGTACCTGCTTTGTCGAGTGCCGTCGTCGGCCATCTTTGCTGCTCGTGGTACATTCATGCAGGGTTGATTCGTCCTATCAACCACCATCTTATAGGATTTCCTTAAAACGTCTTTTGTGGATTTATGAATGGATTTTGAGACTTTTTTATGCTCTCAATGTGGTTTTCACGCAAATTTACACCAGAATCAACCCTCTATAACGCTACCAAAAAAGTCCAACAGACCCATTCAAAGAAAAAAAAATCGATTGTTAAAGCAACAATTCAAAATTTGCTGATTTAACAAAAATTTAAAGTTGCTAAATCAACCAGGGTTTTCAGTTAAGTTATCAATTTATTTGTTGAGTTTACAAAAATAGTTGTTCAATCAACCACATAATGGTGTTCTTTCATCAAAATAGACAATGTCAATTTAGCAATTTGAAATAGTAAAAAAAATACAGACTTAACCCAATTAGTTGATCTGACAATTCAGCTTGTTATAACAGCAAAATAAATTGCTGATTTTACTTATTAACATACTCCAGCATGAAAATTTTTATTTTTACTATTTGATTTGCTGGTTGGACAAATTAGTTGTTAAGCTAACAAAATGAATTGATGATTTAGCATTTGAGTTGTTAATTTAACAAAATTATAGGTTAATATTTATCAAATCATTTTGTTCTGTACTTTTTTAACTAATTATTTTTTTCAGTGAAGACTCACGTTCTAAACACAGAAAGATTCGTTGCAATTTGTGAAAAGTCACAAAGCCGTTTGAACAAGCTGCAACGTGTAAATTAAAGAGAAAAGAAAAAAAAAGGGAAGGAGAAAGAGGAAATGCAAGCTGAACAAAGAAACATGACAAAACAAGCAAAAGAAACACAGAAAAAAGACTTTCATATTAAATTGACCTATTCCTTCAGTTTATTTAGTAACTAAGCTACGAAACCATCTCTGTATAGTATGCTCGTTAAATAATTTAAAATATTCCTCTAATTCGTAATCCGGTAGTGCCGTTTTGACGACAGAATTTTTCTTTTTTCAGAGTCCACTGGAGTGAGTGTCAGTTTAGGCTCTTATTACCAAAGATATATGTAGACGTTTTCGAAGTGATAAAGGCGGATAAATTAGAATCAATTGATGAAGTTGCTGGTTCTCAATTCTCAGAGATCAATCGATAAAGTTGCCAGTTCTGAACTGTCTCTTTCACTATCGTTTAAATCATACCTCTCTCTAATAGTTAAAATCGTTTTTACAGGGTGCCTCCGTTTTAACCTATAAGGGTCCTCGAAAGACAAAAAAGATACATGATGAACAATAGTCCAAAGACGCTCCGTTTCCGAGTTATGTAAAGGGTCTACACGTTGTCAAAAAATTACCGCATGGGAGAAAGAAAGGAGCCGAATATTTATTTCCCCATCCGGTAATTTTTTGGCAATTTTGACACTCCACAGCTAGGAAATTAAAGCGTTTTTGGTAGATGACTCAAGGAAATGTATCTGTCCGTATATTTACAGACAGGGTTAACACACGCAAGTGTAGAGATTTATCGAGAACAATTAAATAGGACTACCAGCATCAAGCCACCACGATCGCGCGCGGTAAAATTGTTTTATTAAAAAATGAATGAGTGAATTTCGACAGTTTCTTTAGTGCCACCAATAGTTGTTATTTTCGATAGCGCATGTATACTATTATATACCCATCATAGCTTCGAGCTTTAATTCAATAATGTGAAAAGCGTTCAACAACCCTATTGTTCGTGTCAGTGAGCAATGCACTGTACTCTCCGTAGTCTCGGATTAAAAAAAAAATCGGAAAAAAATTAACGAAAAAAAAAGTCATCTATAAAAATAATCGTTACCGACCTTATACATTAAATTTAAAACGTTCCAATGATGCATTTCCAGGTTGAAAGTACTTGTTGATTAAAGTGAGTTTTATGATCATATTTGGTCTTGGAAGTTTATAAATGAATGGCACATTCACATTGGGATGTTTTTGCCAATTTTTAACGATTTCAGCCAATATTGCAATGGAGCCGAGCACAACTGTATATTTTTTCTCTGAACAGCCCTTGATTCACCCAAGAGTCTCTGTATGTAGAAAATTAAGGCAAGAGGGTAGTCAACTTCTGATTGGTTATGAGTTTGTTGCTCAATGATGGACGCGCCGCCATTGAATGCATTTTTGTACAATTTGTTTACAAAAAATTTAGGGATCCAACAGTATTTTAGGGATGAAAGAGTTAGTTGTTGATGAAATTGTTAATTTTAATCATGATATGTATCTCAAGAATGTCTATAATTCCCAAAAGAATCCTTAAATGTGTTAAAATATGTTTATCAACCAAAACAGTGAAAGATTGCACCGTTAGAAAAACTCTACAGCACTGCGATCTTTGCTTGCACAGAAAAAAAATACTTCGGTAATAGGGCTCTTGCTAACTTTTGCTACAGGAGATTGAAGAGTTGATTCATGCATAACAACCCGTAAAAATGACGATGAGTACACTTAAAAATCACGAAACTCACTCTCAGAATCGAGCTTAGTGGCGGTTCGACGCAGGTATCATGGGAGATTCCTATCTAAATTGAGACAAATCTCTGTGTTTCCGTAGAGAAAGTGACAAATTAGACAGGAATCTCCCATGATACCTGCGTTGAAGCGCGCCTACGATCTTGCCGTTTGAGCGGTTTTGTGCGTTATTACTGAATTTTAGACTTTTTCATTGTGGTTTTCGTGACTTTTGCTGGTTTTTACATCAAAATGAACTATTCATTTCCTTACAGCAAAAGCTTGCAAGAGTCCCATTTCCATTATTGATCACCGAAGTTTGAGGTTGCAGAAACCAAAATGTTCGGTCGTTAGTAGGGAATGCTTTATTAGGAGATCCGAAGACTTTGGGAGGGGTGGACTTTGGGTTATATTTACCAAAGTCTTCGGTACTTCTAATGAAGTATTCGGTGCTAGCCTACGACCGAACATTTTGGAAACTTTGCAACCGAAAACCTATGATCAAATAAACAAAATCTTCAGTTCATTCATATAAGTGAAGCCTTTTTCTCTGTTTGGGACAAAAACACAGCAAAGACCCTCGGAATGTAAACCATACAAAATGGCATGGCGCCCGTGGTTTCACTTGTCTTTAACTCTCTACGGTTTACGGACATTTCCCCCCCCCCGCAATTTCCCCCCCAGACACTTCCCCCCGGTCATTTCCCCCCGAAGACATTTCCCCCCGTCGATTTCCCCCCCGGACACTTCCCCCCCGAAGACATTTCCCCCGAGGACACTTACCCCCCGGGCACTTCCCCCCCGGTCATTTCCCCCCGGTCATCCCCCCGAGGTTATTTTTAGCTAATCAAATAATCCATCAACTTTTCCCTCACACTTTTCACACGTTTGAAGGTTGTGTTTAAAAAGTTACATTATTTGTTTTTGTTTTATTTATTTTTTTTTTAAGATTTTTTCATTGTTGGTGTTTCATCAAAATTCTTCAAGAAGGGGTATAATCTACTAAACTAAAAAAATATTTTGGAGATCGACAGTCTGAAAGAGAAAACCAAATATTGCATTAAACTCAAAGAATGAAAACATATTATATCCTGAAATCAATTGAAAACTTGTTGAAAGCAACATCAGAATTTAAATTAGGGATCTCAAGTGGCCTTTAAAAGATAATGTTGGCAACTATTCCTACACTTACTCTCCAAAATTGCAGACACTTCGGATTGAAGGCTGCATTATGTCTAGAGGTGAAAATATTCGAAATTTGAGGGGATCTAGGGGTCCTCACTAGAATTCCAAAAGGGGTCCAACGGTCTCCCCCAGCTTTTTAAAGGGGGTCTGGGGGTATCCCCCAGAACAAATTGTGTGAGAAAGTGTTCGTAGAGTATGCCCTACAGTTTATTTTTTTTTTTTAATATAATTAATATTTATTTATTAATTTAATAATAATGATAAATAATTATTATATGAAATAATTTTAACAGTAATAATTTTTAATAGTAATTAATTAATAATAACTGGGGGGAACCCACGGGGGGGGGGAGTAAAAGGGGGAAGTGTCCGGGGGGTAAGTGTCCTCGGGGGGGAAATTGACAGGGGGGAAATGTCCCCGCGGGGAAATGACCGGGGGGAAGTGTCCGGGGGGGGGGAATTGCGGGGGGGAAATGTCCGGACACCACTCTCTACATACAGGGACTCTAATTCACCCTTCTATAGTTTCACTCTTTGACAACAATGTGAGACTGAATGGCAGAACACTCATTAAAAAAATAGCCCAATTTGGCAACCCTTTTAATTGTTCACTTCATGTTTTACAGGCGAAAAATGAGAGAAAAATATAATAAAATACTCCATTTTAATACGTACTGGTAGAGAAGTTGACGCGGACTGCTTGGATGTGAAAGAGGGAGGGGAGAGGAAGAAAAATGGCGGAATAATACAAATAGCGTAGGGAGAAACTACGAAAATGAGAGTAGTCAGCAACAGCAAAGCCGGAGAGAGAGATGGAGGGAGAAAGCTAAACCCGACTATTTCGAGAATAATAAATGAGATGCATTTGCTGGGCTTTTTCATTGTAAGCAACATTGTTATTATTATTTTTTTTTCTGCTTCTTTCCTCTCGTTTCTTTTGTATCGGTTCCCATTCCTACTGTCAAAGAGGAAGGGGCACAAGAGCCCCCCCCCCCCTTCTCTCTCTCTCCCTCTTTTTCCCTCCTTGTTACCCATTCAACGCGTTTCATTTCCTTCCCGTTTCCTTATGTTGTTAATTTTTCTCTTTCTCGTTATACCAGTGGTTCTCAACGGGGTCGGTTGGAGGCTGCCTAGGGGCGGTGGATGCAATTTTTGGGTGGTACGCAGAAAAAAAAACAACAGAAAAAACAATTTGGTAACGCTGACAAGACCTTCAGTAGAAAAATGACCCAGCAAAAGAGGTAATCAAAGATTTTGGACTCCTAACTATAAAGAACTTTTGCTGGGCGAACCAAAGATTTGGTTGGCTCAATTAAAGTATTTTGCTGGGTCAATTTCCAACCAAAGGTTATGTCAGCGCTACCACAGTAATATTGTTTTGTTCTTTTCGTGTAGGGGGCAGAGAGAAGGTTTTGGCAGTAGGGGGGGGGGGGGGGTGGTACCTTGGGTGGCTGGAATAAGACGATATTTGCATGTTTGCAGGAAATAGAAATAATAGTTAACAAACATTGAACCTAATGTACAATAACTGGATGATCGTCAATAACATTTTTGATCAATTATTTATCTACTTGTAAGTTTTTTGTTTTTTGTTTTGTTTTGTTTTGTTTTGTTTTTTTTTTTTTTAATTACATTTTTTTCAACTTAATACATGGTCTTGCCGAGTTTATAACAAGTCATTTTTCATTATTATTTAGTAATAATCTTTTTTTTACTCCCAAAAACCATTCATTTTTACTGAGATCCGTAGCTAGAATCGAAGAAATCCCGTTTTTTAATTTTGAAAAAAAAACTTTGGGGGCTGTAGCTCGGAGGGTGGCATATTCGGACACATGCTCATGAGGGAAAAAGTCAAAATTTGACCCCCAAAAATACGTGATTAAAACCTTTCCCTTGAATTTTAGTACGCCATGTATGTATGCATGTATATTTTTCCTACCCCCTCCCCCCTACCAAATTAGATACTTCTGAAGAGGGGGGGAGGGGCTGAACAGTTTTACACTCCTCAGGGGTGGGGGGGGGCGGCAGCGAAAAAAAGGTTGAGAACCACTGCGATGTACTTTCCAACAAAGGCAATGCCTCCGAAAGAGCCACATGAGAGAGTATCGTTCCATCGCGTGCATAATACAAAGGTACGCTAGAAAAGTATTGGTTGCAGCGATGTCTGGGCCCGTCTCAGTGGAAAATCGAACAATCGGAAACCGATATTTGAAACGGAATGACCAAGGTACCTAATTGCCTTTCCCGTGTCTACATTCAGCCGAATAATGAAAGCGGAATCGAAAAAGAAAGGTGCGCTAGGCGAGGGGCTTCCTCCTTACGACTGGTGTAATAGAATGTACTATGGCTTTCAAAAGAAATCAGCCTGGAAGGAATTTCATTCTCTCATTTCTCGATCAGTTTCACAATTTTAATGAATATTTTGGTTGGGTTAGCCAAAGTGCTAGGAATGTTATAAAAAACTTTGGTGATTAATTTACTCACATTTTTATTAATAATACTTCAGTCGAAGCTTTTCGGCATTGACGCCATCGTCAGGACTTGCAAAGTATCAAAGAACTCAACATAATATTCATTACGAAAATAAAACAAAACATTTAAGCAAATCTGACACAAAATCACAGGTGAAAAATCTGATAAGTAATCTATCTAAAGTTTACTTATCAGATTTTTCAACTGTGATTTTGTGTTAGATTTGCTGAAATGTTTTAGTTTCGTAATGAATATTATGTTTAAGGTAAACACCCCAGTCGGCACCCCTAAAATTTGCACCAGTACCCGGCACCTATTTTTCACAAAGTGAAAAATGTTAGATTAGAGGGCAATTTTGGTGTTTTGTGTATTTTTTCCGATTTTTCCCTCTTCAGGTCTCAGAAGAAAAGCACACACAATACCAGTATTACCATAAAACTAATACTTTTCACATTGTAAAAAATGGGTGCCGGGTACTGGTGCAAATTTTAGGGGTGCCGGCTACTGGGGTGTTTACCTTAGTTCTTTGATACTTTGCTAGTCCTGACGATGTCGTCAATGCCGAAAAGCTTCGACTGAAATATTATTAATAAAAATGTGAGTAAATTAATCACCGACGTTTTTTAAACCATTCCTAGCACTTTGGCTAACATAACCAAAATATGCATTAACAACAAGTGCGTTGAGCCGCCATTAAGATCTTGCCGTCATAGCAGTTTTCTGAGTTTATAACTGAATTGCAGACTTTCAGTGTGACTTTCGTGATTTTCGCTAGTTTTTACATCAAATTTAACTATTCATTTGCTGCACCCTCGAGTGATCGCGCTCGCATTTGTGACACGAAACGTCGCGTCGCGTGGATGACATACGTCATTCACTTTTAAAAATGGCTAAAAGTCTGCCAATTTAAGCCTAAAAATGCATTATGTATACTCAATCGATAAGAAAAACCCTCCTCAGTAACTTAAATGACAGAAGTTTCAAAAATTCCAACCCATTTTTTTACAATAAATGGCGAAAAACTAAAAAATGGGAAATTCAGATTTTGCCACTTTTGAAAATACCAATATATTTTAGGCTCAAAAGTTTTAATGGTGATTTCAAAGAAATATACTTTTTTTGTTGTTTCCCTCGTAGGATGTATATTCAAGTTCCTATTTCAGAATTTTGAAACTTGAAAAAAATGCTTTTGGATGTGTTCGCGTGGATGTCAATCGTCATCCAGCCACTTTGACGTTTAGTAACTTATTCCAGGGTTTAAAAGAAAACAAAAGAAAAACTTCGGAATCCTCTTGTCCCATCCAAGAAGGGCAGCTACTGAAAATCTCGGCTTTGAAAATTCAAAATTCGCGAAAATACTTGCAAAAACAAGTAGCTGGATGACGAACGTCATCCACGCGACCACTCGAGGGTTAAAGCAAAATTTTGCAAAGAGTTCCATTCTAGACTGCTAACATAGGGACTCTATTTGAGCCTATACGGCGTGATGAGGCAATACCGCCTCTACACTTACCAAGCTGCTTCTTTGAGGTTAGGGTCATCTTGGTATACAGAGCTTATGGAGAGTGCAACGTTGATGAAATTCAAAATCGTGATTTATCCTCTCTAAATATGATTTTCAAGTCTTTTAATACTTTATGTAAGTAACTAAGCCCAAAACTTTCATTACTGACGTGCTTTTCCAATTTTGGTTGAACTTCAAAAAACCAACAAAATACTCGATAACTCCATAACCTGGCCATAAGCTTACGTATACCAAGACGAACATAACCTCCCCGATCTCAAAACAGAGCAGCCGGGTATGAGTAGAGGCGGTATTGGATGAGGCCTCTAAATTTGGCTACACGGCAAACCGACGCGACATCGGTGAAGAACCCCGCTGAACAACCAGCACCGCGAGAGCGCGAAACTGCCTATAACTTCGTTTGTCTCGTCAGCAAACTGGCGACCGACAGCTGAGCAGATTTGACACTTATCTGACTTTATCTCCCGATTGCGTGTCATCCGTTCGTTCCATTTTGAGCTCTCATTCCTGAGAGCGCCGGCGGGACACGGGGACACCGCACACCGCACTCCATTCCACTCCGCACGTCTGCCTCAAAATCCTTGACTCTCATCTTTCCTCACTTTTGGCGGGAGCGGCTCCGGGCTGCGCAACGTGCCGCGGTCGTAGCTATAATAGAGCCATCGCGCTGTGCTGTATGCAATGGCAAAGTCTCCTGCGACGGGCGAAACAATTTCCTATATAGTTGCAGTAAGCGCAACATCGCAACAATATGCAAATTATGGGCCTCTCGCTTGTTATCAGGCTCGGAAACCGCAGACAAGCTCCTAAAGTCACTCCTGTCTCCTGTCATGCCGCTACAAGTGCAGGCAGACTGCCTGGCAGCCACGGAGGAGGAGGAGGAATGAATTGTCATGCCTCAACCTCCCCCTCCCTCCCGTCCACTCCTCTTTTCTAACCAAACATTCTGTTAAAGCCGGGTGCATGGGCGGTGAGTGGCCGAGATAACCTAAATCTCTCTATATACGTATACCTTTCCCCCGAAGTTGAAACTGCGGGAAAGTCGAAAGACGGCGCTTCAAAGCTCATTTGCAACTTTTCGACAGTATATAAGTACGAGAGTACAACTCTTGCTGTCGATGCCCGTCCCTCCCCCCCCCCCCTCCCCCCCCATCATCCCTTAGTCCGTTTCTCCGAAACGATTAATTCGGCTCTGTTGAAACATCGCGCGGATGTGGTATAACCGGCATAGAGGCTGGTATAGGAATTTGTCCCTCTCTCTCTCTCTCTCCCTCCCCCCTCTCTCTCTCTCTATCTATCTATCTATCTCTCTCACACCCACTCTCTCTCCCTCTCTCTGTCTCTCATTTCAGCGCGTGTGTTAGAAAAGAGCAAAAATAGGGACTAAGTCACACGATGGCCCCATCTTTTATCCTTTTCAAATACATATGTTAAATGGGAAGAGAGAGAAAAATAGAGAGAGAGAGAGAGAGAGAGAGAGAGAGAGAGAGAGAGAGAGAGAGAGAGAGAAAGATGGAGATAGAGACAGCTTGGAACGGTAGCTAGTTTTGTCACAGCTGATTGCAACTTATGAGAGTATTGTTGAGAAACCGTTGCGTTGACTTCTGCCAAGCCGCACTGAAACCGTCAACAGCTCTCTTCTTCATAGTGACATCACCATCAAAACAGCGTCCTTTGAGTGGAACCAAGCTCATGGTATTATGCTTGTCAGGTGATGAGTTCACTTTGTGCACGAAGCTTCAGTCGTACTTTGGTCATGTGCAGATAACGACATAACGTCGAATGAAGGATATTTATTCAAAATTACATTAATTGAAGTATCAACAACGATTCGACTGGCAATGGGCTTGAAAACGACGCGTGAATTTATTGAGATGGGTATCCATCACGGAAAAAAAACTACGGTGAAAATAACCATACGGATACCTGATTTTGGCACCTGCTAGATGTTATGGTATTGTTAACCAGAAGTATACTATGTTTTGACTAGGTACTAGGTGATGTGACCTGATTGCATGTCGAATTTACTCAAAGTATCGGTAAATGTACCATACTTCTGGTCAAGTTTACCATAACATCTAGCAGGTGCCAAAATCAGGTATCCGTATGGTTATTTTCACTTATCTTTTTTTTCCGTGATAAAGAGAGCGGTCAAAAGTGGAGTTGTTAAAAACGTTTGCCGCAGGCGAATTCATAGTCGATTCGGATGTAAAACCCTGAAAAAATGTCGATAGCGCACCGAAAAACATGAAATCTGCTCTCAAACTCATGTAATGCTTTCAAACGCCAGATCGTAATGGCGGCGATGGCCACCTTTTACATTGAACATATAGAATGCCCCAGCTGACACTTGATTGACCAGCGAAACAAATGACTATGATAATGGAGGCAAGGACTTGAGGTTATGTTGTGGGTTGCGTTAGCCAATGGGTCTGTTGCAAACCTTTGCTACAGTGCCATAGAGTGTGCAATCTGATGTAAAATCGCGTGAAACGTCCATTGATGGCATCAGAAAGTCATAAAATGCAGTATTGAATTCACGAGAGACGTTTAATGAAATCCAAGATGGCGGTAAAATATCGAGCAACCTGTATACATGCACCACGAACATCCAAGGATAGCCAACCTCACAATATCGATCACACCCAATCACAACGTAAATAAACACTGAAGCTGTGAGTTTGTCAACGTGGGCAATTCTTGTGGATGTTAAAGATGCATGCATACAGATTATTCGATATTCGATATACCGCCATATTGGATTTCATTAAACGTCTCTTGTGAGTTTATTATCGCATTTCATGACTTTCTGATGCCACCAATGGACTTTTTGGGCGATTTTACCTACGAGGAAACACTCTTTATCGTTGTAGCAAAATATTGCAACAGACCCCTGACCCATTATGGGTATCGGCTGGGGCCTCCTATATGTTCAATGTAAAAAGCCGCTATCACCGTCAATGCGATCTATCATTTGAAAGCATTTTATGAGTTTGAGAGTTGATTTCGTGTTTTTTCAGTGCGCTGAGTGTCACTTTCGCAGGCTTTTACATCCAAATCGATTATTGAGAAGCATGTAGCAAAAGTTAGCAACAGCTCTATTACTTCCTCTCTGTTTCCAAGAATAAATACCAACATTTACCGATTCCTTTAGACGTTTGAGGACGTTTCATCTCCGGAGACAAGTTTCATTCGTAAAAGTACCGGAAGAGCCGCGAGAACCAAGATAACTCCTTAGCAAGTAAACTTTTTTTCCGAATAAAAATCTCTATTCTAGGAATTTTACTTCCCCGTTTCACATGTACCTTCCTCCTTGCATAGGAGAGAGAAATCGATGGTCACTTCAATGATCATTAAAAGTTCTTAACTAAAAACTCTGTTGACAAATTGCAGAAGGAGTCACTATTTATATACTTAAAATTCATTTCCCATGGTTGTCAAGTAGTCACGCTAGAGCTCCTCGTAAACGGATTTTTACATCCAACTGAAATTAAGTGCGAAAGTAGGACTCCACATTACACTGTATCGCTTTTTTCGCACTCCAAAAGAAAATTGCTTCAACCGTCAAAAGTCCAATTTCCTTAGACGCCCTCGTCATTTAATGATACACAGAACATGATTCTATAACTTTGAAAAACGTCTGCCTATTAATCCTTTCGGCCACGAATTATGAAAGAAGTGTCACTGTAATGTGAAACTTATATCGTTCAGTTGAACGAACTTTTCTCATGTGATTTCATGTGTGAGTCAATTTTTCTGAATTTCCATAAGGCTCCATGTAAAATGTTCGTCCATTATAATGGACACTGTGACAAAAAGGGTTAAGAGACAGCTTGCGGTGCCTTTGACGCATGGAAAGTCGTCAGTTATTTGTTGCGTGGAAAAGGCTCATTAATGACGACAATGCCAATAAAGTTTAATTGAAAGGAGCAGGTTTAGAGTGAACAGGGAGAAGTATATATGAAAAACTGGTGAGACTGGCGGGGAAACGCTGAGAAGGGTAAGGGGAAAAAGTGCGACGGGGGAGGGGAGAAGGAGAGAAGGAATGTAGAGGAGAAGGGGGAGGGGAAGGAGAACAATAAAAAATGGTGAATGGATGGGGGTGGTGGCTGGTGAGGCTGGTGGCCTGGTGACCGGCGGCGCGGCGCTAGACGAAGCGACGTGGCAGGGTGACTCATCAAAGTGATGTCAATTCTTCTTTATAATCTGGTGACTCTACTGTACTACACAACATGGAATAGAATATGAAAGGGATATAGAGAGGGAGGGGGAGCTGGAAGAGTTAATGGAGAACGAGGGGAGGGGAGGGGATGACAAGTATATCGCTGTCGCATCGCTGCGCAGGTGAAGTACGCAGGGCATGAAAATATATGCCTGCGAGATTAAAGTGAAGCGTGCCCTTTGAGCGCGGAGCCAGCGTTGACACATCACTCGGTACAGAGCAGAGAGACAATAAAATAGAGACCCAGCACAAAGCTTGCGACAGGTGTCCGTTCCTCCGTCACAAATTTCGTTGGGACTAATCGAAACAACATCCAACAGTCTCATGATGTTGAGCGATGGACTTATCGGACTGCAAACCCGGTCCATGGCCGGATCCAGAGAGGGGGCCACTGGCGGATCCAGGAATCTATCCGTCTCTATCTTCTCCCATTAAAACGCGTATGATAGAAAAGGACAGATTAGGGGCAGTCACCTGATTTTCGCCCCCTCTTCTATCCTTTGCTAACACATGCATTCTAATGGGGGAAGATAGAGAAGGATAATAACTTGGATCCGCTAGTGGAGGGGGCCACGGTGGCATGCCCCCCCCCCCCCGTTGGACAAAAAAAAACAGTGAGAGGAAGAGAAAGCGGGGCAAAGCAAAAGAAAAATAGAAGGGAAAAACAAAAGCCTTTAAGTGACCTTAGGTATATTAGACTTGGTTTTGTGGGGGGATAGGGTCTGAATTTCATCCACTAGACATCCATTTTCTACAAAAATGCAAATAAATTAGGTAGCTGGCATTCCAAAATGTGAGTGCAAAGTGGGAGCCATTTTTAGCATAAAAATGAGGAGTGGGCGGTTGGAAGATGACTCAAATTGCGGCTTTAGAGAAGTTTAAATTTTCAAAATTTTCTAGGGGGCCCCAGACCCCCCACTCACAATACAAAAATACCCCCCTCCCTTGAGACTTTCCTGGATGTGCCCCTGACCCGGACTGGGACCAGAACCTAAACCGAAAAAAACCAGCAGTTATTTGAGAACTGGGAACCTCTGCATTAGCGAGTGTAGTATTGAAATCAATTACGATTCCGTGAAGGAATCATTTTGGTTCTAATATGTAACAGTTTTTAGGCCCTCACGGATCCACACTACACAGAACTAAATTGCATCGATTATTATATGTCTGTATCTTATCTCCTATAACGTGTGTCCCTACTCCCTTTCTCCGTCTCAAATTTCGTCTACCCTAATCGAAACAACATCCAACAGTATCATACTGTTGAGTGATCGCAGATCCACAGAGCTGAATTGCATCGATCATTATCTTTCTGTACCTTAGCTTCTTCAGTTTTTCGTCCATCACGGATTGATCATAATAACAATGATGAATTCGAACGCTATATTGTAATTTTGTCAAACGCATTTAACGAGTTTGTGAGAGTACTTTAGAACTGTTTGATGCTCCCCTCGTTATATTTTTACTCCGAAATATACCCTCTCTAAGTCTGAAGCAAGAACTTTGCAGCAGAGTGCAGACCGCCTTGTGTTTTTGCTTTAAATAATAATGCGCATCTTTCTTTTTTCTAGGACTTTGTCAGTCTCGCAACTCTTCAACTTAACTAGGACCATAACCAAAACTGAAATGAAAGCCAAATACGCGGAACCTGCGTGCTGATTGTTTAATTTTTCGTTAAACCAATGGTTAAGACGATATATGAGTGAAGTTATTGGTCGAGCATTGTAGGACTTGGACGTTGCTTTGGTAACAGCATTAGTAAAGTTTCCCATTCGTTCCCACAAAGTATTGTGAAGGCTGCTCATAGGTACTATGAGAGTTGCGACAAGACTCTCAAAATGAAGAAGAAGAAGCGGATCAGTGGAGCCCCCAAGAGGCAAATTGCAAATGGCGGACTCTGCACTGTTGCCACTATTTCGCTATCTCTTGTAGGTTAGGATTAGATTCTCGACAATAACGGTCGTTATTGAAAGAGATAATGTTTTCCATTATAACATTCAAGCAGAGGAAAAATTCACAAAAATTACCGCGGTCACTGTTACTTCAAATGTGTAATGAAAGCGAGTTCGCAAAAAGTAAACAAACTCTCCGCCATTTGCACTTGCCTCTTGGAGCTTTCTTGACAGCCTAAATCTGAGAGCCAATCAGAAATTGATTCAGCAATGGCGCAATTCTCATAGTATATAGGGACTCTACTCATAGGTAGCTGTTGAAAATGGGCAATTTAACTATGGTTACCACAGTAACGGTCAAGTCTTACAATGCTGGACCAATAGCGTCACTCATAGACAGTCTTTACTATCGGCATAAAAGTAAACAAGCAGTCAGCTGGACATAGGTTATGTTTTTAACATGAATTAAACTGACGTTTTTTTCTTTAAACAGAAGAAATGCTGAAAATTTATTTCAAATATTCATACATTTTATAAAGTTAAAAGGACCCTAAAGCAAAATGTCAAATGAAATAACAGTTGATCGAAGTTCATCATTCAACACAATGGTGACTGTTAGTTAGATGTTGTCCCAGCTACCCGAACAAAATGATCCTTTTTTACTACATGAGAAGTATAGGGTTGTGCTGGGTCTCTATTTCTCTCTGATGAAAAATCACCAAATATCAGGGCTACCCGGCTACGAACATATAAATGTAAAAATTGACACCATTTCCGGGAAAAGTCTCCATAAAACAACGGGTGTGCTCTTTTTGAGAAATTGGCATTGTAATTGAATGGAGACTTTTGTCAAAAGATCCCACCTTTTGTTTGATGGACCCTATTTCTTGGAAATGACTTCAATTGCTTTCTTCTCTTTGTACATTTAAAATACATGCGCGAAAAGGATGGAGGCAGGGGCTTAAAGTCACGCGATAGCCATTCATTAGAGTGTCCCAAAAAATCGAAAGTACTCGGAAGTTAGCTCCGGTGAGTTTTTCTCATTCTTTATGTCGATACAAAGTGACTGAGTCCATTCCGGGGTCTATTGGTGAAAAGCAACCCTTGCCTCAACCCCTTTAAAGTTTCATTGATTTGTCCATTTAAAACACATTTGGGTTTCCGAGGACAAACGGCACAAATTCTTCAAACGGCCGAAGAGCTTTCCCTGTTAAAGTATGCTACATTTTGACCATTAAAATCGAAAGTAGACTTAAAATTAGGTTGACATAGACTAATTTTCACATTATTTTTCAAAGTTTTTCCATGATTAAAAAGGAGGTCAAATCGGTGTTTTGCTCATGTTTGACCCCCTATCCTGATAATAAAGAGACTCAAAAATTTGTGAAAGATATCTCACCCGACCCAACTTTGCGTCTACTTTCAATTTTAATGGTCAAAATGTAGCATATTTTACATGGAAACCTCTTTGGCCGTTTGAAGAATTTGTGCCGTTTGTCCTCGGGAACCCAAATGTGTTTTAAATGGGCAAATCACTGATACTTTAAAGGGGTTGAGCCAAGGGTTGCTCTTCACCAATAGACCCCGGAATGAACTCAGTTACTTTGTATCGACATAAAGAATGGGAAAAACTCACCGGAGCAAACTTCCAAGCACTTCCGATTTTTTTGGGACATCCAACCATTCATAATATCCTTTTGTGACACATCATCCTAAAAGACAAAGAGAGAAAAAATCGAATTTTTCGATGCACTATTACCGAAAGATACAATTTATACAAGCTTAGTTAGTGCCAGGATTGAAAATCCGAGTTTGAGTCAATCCAAATTGCAATTGGCGTGCGTAGATCGCAGAGTTTATGCGATCCAACCAGCGGGCTGATTCTTGATATCATTGGATAAAAGTGGTTTACTTTGACTGAATGAAGGGTTAATATGGGTCTCAGCGGCGCGGCGCGGCGCCATCTCCTTGATTTTTTAGAGGGGGCAACAGGCATGGGCGGATACAGGGAATTGTCTTTCTCTTTCTTCCTCCATTTGAACTTATGTGTTAGAAAAGGACAGCAGAGGGGGCCATCGCGTGACTTTGGCCCCCTCTACTTTCCTTTTCTGACGCACATTTTCAAATGGGAGGAGAGAGAGAAAGACAATTCCCTGTATCCGCCCATGGCAACAGGTCAATATACATTATACGTAGTGTAAAATCCAGAGAAAATCACAAAAGTCACACTGAAAAAGTCTAAAATTCAGTAATAAACTCAAAACAGCTGTAACTGCAAGATCGTAATGGCGGAGTTACGTATAAGTATTATGGGAGATTCCTATCCCATTTGAGAGATATGTATGTCTCAAATTAGATAGGAATCTCCCATGATATCTGCGTAGTTCCACCTTTAAGCCCGATTCTGAGAGTGTGATGAATTTTGTGATGTTTCAGTTTACTCATTGTCATTTTTACAGGTTTTTATGCAAGAATTATTTCGTCAATCACATGTAGCAAAAATTTGTAAGAGCCTCATTGTTAGAGCAATCGATTGAGCGCTCCAGTGGAAGAACAATGAGGCAGTTGCAAGGGTCTGAAATTTTGTGTTTTTTTATGAAGAAATAAAAGAATGTACTTGATGAGCTGCGAACAAAGATGTCTTTGGTTTCTAATGAAGTCCCATGGTTCCAAAGATGAGATTTTGGCCCAAAATACATTGTTTTAAATGGGAAATCCGCGTAAGTGACGTCACTTCGCACATACTTTTTTTACAAACTTTACAAGGGTGTATCTCCAAAACCGAGACACTTTGGAAAAATCAAAAGCACTATTGTTCTCAGCTCATGAAGTTTTGTCATTTTCTTTATAAAAAAAAAAAAAAAAAAAAAAAAAAAAAAACACAAAATTTCAGACCCCAAACTAAATAAAGTATATAATAATTAATAATTAATAAATAATAAAAATAATAAATAAATAATAAGAATATAAATGAATAATAATATAATAATTATTAATAATTAATAATAAAGTAAATAATAATTAAATTAATTTTATTTAATAATAAATTAATTAATTAAATTAAATTAATACTTAATTAATTTAATAAAAATAAATTTTTCTCATCGATTTGTTTTATTTTTGGTCTGTCGATGTCGAAGTCTGGCATCAATGCAGCACTTGGATAAAACAGCATTCAGAACACGTTTTACCGAACATAAAAATGAGAGGGATCAGGAACTGAAGGATACTCGCGAGGGCGAGAGCGCGCAACGGCTCAATGGGATGGGTGAGAGAATCTATTTTATTCGGCAGCTCAGTTCGGGGCAATGGGTTATCCCTTCACCGGCGTCTGACAAATTTCAGTCATAAAATACAGACCTTTAGATTGTTAAACGTTACCAATCGGGACTAATATAACTCGCTGATAATTAAATTCCGGCTTTGAAGTATTTATTGAAGTTTGCAAGGGAGAAAAAACAAAAAACATCTATTTGCTTTCTACTCACAACAACTAAAATTTAAAGTAAATACCGCTAGCGTGTGCAGATAACATTCTGAGAGGGGCGAAAGTTCAATGGAGCTCTTGCAAACTTTTGCTATAAGCAAATGAATTATTAGTAAAATCTGATGACAAAACAAGCAAAAATCACAAAACGCACACTAAAAAAAGTACACAATTCTGAAATATACTGAAAAAAGTGCTGAGTTTAACTCTTTTTTTAGAAAAATACAAGAGCCAAGGTTGGAAAAAATACACATTTTAGCGGTAAATCACGTCTGAAAAGTTTATTAGGATATCATGAACATGTTGAACTTACGCAATTGATAGGGATGGAGAAGGATTATTGAATTCCCCTACCTGAAACAAAAAAATTATAATTTTAGTTTGAGCAAAAAAGGTTATCTAAAAATAAGCTGCATTGCGTAATTGCGTATGGTTATCATATCACTGAAATAAAATCTCAATGCTTTCCCCATCCCCCCGTCCCTGAAAAACCGCCGAAATTAGAGGGATAAAGGTGATAAACTGCCGATCAGTGTGACGACAATAATTCATTGAATTATTGAGTGTAGAACTTGAATTCCTTTGAACAGGAATCCATCGCAGGTGCGACAACGTAAGTCATTCGTGCCAACCTATGTCACAACTCACAAGGCTGTCGGCGGTGCTGCTTCTGTCGGATGTCAAAGCAACCTAAGTCATTCGTGCCAACCCATGCCTCAAGGTCACAACTCATCCTCGAGTCTCTCCTCCACTGAAGAACGCGCGCTCAACGGCATAATCGCGTATTCGGTACTGCTGCGATGCGTTGCGGTTTTGGGGGTCTATTCGAATATTGGTTTGAACGTGGGTGTTTAATTTTTCTTCTTGCATCGCATTACTCTCGATAATCTGGCTTTATTAATGGGTCAGTTGCACTAACTTTGTTTTAATTCATAATATGAAGGGGCTAGGTGAGCTGAGTACTCGGGAATTTTTCAAATTTTTTTGGTAACTGCAAAAATTGGTTTGAAAAGTCGAAAAAACGCGGCGATTTGAAAAAGCCCCCAAACGTGGCGGGAACAGATGGATAGGCCCTCTTTTGTTTTCATCCGTATTTACAAATGGCGAACCTTAACCTCTTCATTCTGAATCGTACGAATTGACAGGAATGCTTCGATGGACCGATGGATCGATGGATCGATGGACCGATGGACAGATGGACTCAAGCGGTCCCAGCTATATTCTCGATGGATCAGTGCGCTGTATGGGGGGATGGGGGAAACGCATCTATATAGCTACATTTTTTTCAATAAATTGAGTCCATTCGTTTATTTGCTATGATAAACCTCCTTTATTTGATAACTGTCCTCATGATAACTCTAATGGCATCATTTCTTCCGTAAAATCTGTACGTACAAAAAAAAGAAAGACGATCTTGGAATTCTCAGTAATGAATGATGAAGTTTATTGGTTTGACTTTTCGCCGAGAGCTCCATTCCATTTTAATCGTGGCTTGGATGAAGCTTGAAGGATCGGATTGCAGCGCGGCGCACTGTGGTCAATGAGATCGAAATAAAAAGTGGCCAAAATAAGGAGAAGAAAGTCACCAAAAATCAATGACGAATCCAGCAATCTGGCAACTGCGTACACTGAAATAATTCTTTTTTTAATCCAAGGTGTATTTCGTTTGTGTCAAAGAAACTGCACAGCGATATATTGACTAAGGGGAAATTCTTTTAACCCAAGGAAAATGTCTGCTGCTACAAGTATAAGATTCCTTGTTGTGACAGTGATTCTCCTTCATGCAATCAGAACTTTACTTCGAGCAAGAAAACTGTCACAAGTAAACGTGTTTCCTTGTTTTTAAAGAAGTGATTTTTCTCAGTGTATCATTTCCATTTGAATGCATGAGAAACAATCGATTAGTAAAAGGACCATGGTCCCCTCAAGAATCGATTATTTCTCATACGTTCAAATGGGATGAAATCATGGTTGCCAAATTGTTAGACCAGCCCATGCCAAATTAAATTAGAATCATCAAAAAGTCTATGTTGGTGAGAAAAGGAAAGGAAAGGAAAGGAAAGGAAAGGAAAGGAAAGGAAAGGAAAGGAAAGGAAAGGAAAGGAAAGGAAAGGAAAGGAAAGGAAAGGAAAGGAAAGGAAAGGAAAGGAAAGGAAAGGAAAGGAAAGGAAAGGAAAGGAAAGGAAAGAAGGAAAGGAAAGGAAAGGAAAGGAAAGGAAAGGAAAGGAAAGGAAAGGAAAGGAAAGGAAAGGAAAGGAAAGGAAAGGAAAGGAAAGGAAAGGAAAGGAAAGGAAAGGAAAGGAAAGGAAAGGAAAGGAAAGGAAAGGAAAGGAAAGGAAAGGAAAGGAAAGGAAAGGAAAGGAAAGGAAAGGAAAGGAAAGGAAAGGAAAGGAAAGGAAAGGAAAGGAAAGGAAAGGAAAGGAAAGGAAAGGAAAGGAAAGGAAAGGAAAGGAAAGGAAAGGAAAGGAAAGGAAAGGAAAGGAAAGGAAAGGAAAGGAAAGGAAAGGAAAGGACAGGACAGGAAAGGAAAGGAAAGGAAAGGAAAGGAAAGGAAAGGAAAGGAAAGGAAAGGAAAGGAAAGGACAGGACAGGAAAGGAAAGGAAAGGAAAGGAAAGGAAAGGAAAGAGAAATTTACTTTCTTATTTGTTGCCACTTTTTGGTGATCTCGGACCAAAGTGTGGCGTGACGGAGAGTTTTGATGCTCGGAGAACGAGAACCACGGACGATTCAAAGAAATTCCGATGGGAAAATGAATAAATTCATCCGATTTAAAAGAGTTTCACAAGTTTATTCTTTTCTTCATCTTCCATTCCGCTTTAATTGAACTCTTTTCGAAGTTACAGTCTTCGGTTTCCTCTTCTTCTTCCCATCGCAAGAATTAAAAGCGGAAAGACGATTTCCATAAGTTTGAGCTCTTTAAAGAACCGTTTTCGCGAATAGGTTCATATCTTTAATGTTTGAAATCAAAAATTCCCGGATAAACTTTTTTTTTCTGAATTCTTGCTAGCATTAAATTGAAAACTACGCTTGGCCTTAAAGTGAATGGTTGGTACGGATAAAGGAAAAGAATAAGGAAATGAGTAAAGAATTTAAGAAGCAGCGAAGGAACGGTATGATAAGTATTCATTTTACTTTTTAATAAATAAATAAATGAAAGTTCTTCGAAAAGAACCCTTTCATACTTTTTTTTTTCTTGACTTAATATTAGAAGGAACAAGACACAGGTTATAGCATAGGGCTAATCCCTTAACAAGTTTCTGCAGCATATCTTTGCTGACACTTCTATCTCTGCAGCGCGGAGAAGCTCAGAAATGGCTAGCTCCTGAAAAGAAAGGATGATTGCGAATTTACTTGTTTAAAACCAGTGAGCTATAAAGAGGTCACGAAAGCTGTCTATTTGAAGACACCGAGGAAAAGTACAATTTTTAGCGAGGTGCGCAATCCTCTTTTACTAAGCTTTAAATTAAAACTTGGAATAAAGTGAACCAGAGCTGCCATTTTGTGTGTATATTTAACTACGATTTTGCTCAAAGATGATTTCCCTGGTTGACCCAAAGATTATACACTGTTTAATTTAGTTAACCGAAGCTGCGTTTTTTTGAATAATTGGGGACGACTTTTACTCACTGATGCGAGTCCTCCGGTTGACCAAAAGATTACAAGGAAGCATCCAAAACGACATAATGTGTCCACGACATTCACCATCCATCCGTGTTAATTTTACTGATTTTTAGTGTTTTAGAATAATTCTCCGCCTACATAATTTCACTTCATCGTCGCTGTCAAATGTATTTTGAGACACTGATCTCAAAAAAGCTATCTGTTTTCATTAAATTGGCCTAGATTTTACGTAAATTTGAAACTACGTCTTCATAGCAAAATATTCAAAATTCTGGAAAAATAATGAGTTTTGAGTGAAAACTATAAGGCAAAATTTTAAATCAGCGAGTCAAATTACATGGCATATGTCGCGTGAGGGGTAAGAAAGAGGTATTTTATGATGAAAAAACCTGGTTTTACGTTCATAACAGCCGGACACACTGTGTCGTTAAGGCATAAAAATCAAAGATTACACTGTTTATTTGGTTTATGACTATAATGTCTATAATGTACAAAACTCCTGGACTCAATAAACGCTTTTATTTGTGCGAGTGTAATGGTAGCGTAGGCAGTGGCGTCGCGTGCAATTTGGCAACAATGTATTCTATCCATTTAAACTCATGTAAAAGATCGAATTCAGAGGGTGCACAGTGCACAAGGAAAATTCGATATATTTAATGAATTTAAATGGACCAATTGCATTGTTGCCAGATGGCACGCGACGCCACTGAGCGTATGGCAGTAATAATGAGAGATTGATTCCCACACCTAATGATACTGTAACTTCATCAAGAAGTGACCAATGAGAAGACTTTCATTTGAAACCGGACACCGGCTGCAACGACAAACATTAGCCTACTTTTGAGTGGTGAGCTCAACGAAAGGCTGTGATTGGTCTGCGGTCCCGGTAACGGATACAGAGTTTGCTTGGCGAGTGCAAACTACGCGCTCATCAGTCAACAGTAGGCATTTGTTGGCTATTCTTTCGATGAGCTCCGACCAAAATTGAGATGGAATAGTGGACACATGTTGCAAGCTTTGTGCTGCGGGTCTCTATTTGCCTCTGTCCTATCAGTACAAAGCTATAAGTAGTCCACTAACATTCTCTTATTTAAGTTACCCTAAAACTTGATGAATATTCCTACTCTGCTGTACTCTTTTTTGTCTACTTCGTAAATTGAAGGGGCTCAACGAAGCACTCTCTCGAAATATCCAACTTTTTTTTTTTATTTTCAGTATCATGAATTGAAACCATGTGAAACGGATTAAAGGAAACGAATTTTGTGCGGGCTTGGTACTTCAAAGGTTAATTTAAAGAAAGGAAGGAAGGATAAAAGAGCAAGAAAGCCAGAAATAAAAAAGAGACATAAAAGTTGTCATGTCATTTTTATCAAAGCTGCTCCGAAAAAAAGAGAGAGAAAGAGAGAGAGAGAAAAAAATAGGAGAATAAGCTGGGCAAACGTGAATTGGAATGATTCGATTAACCAAGTAAACACCCGACCTCAAAATAAAATTAACTTTGCTCAAGCTTGCGTGAAATTTACTCACGTTATCGGTAATAGCGCGTGAAGGGGTTTGTCTTTTGAGGACAAGATGTGAAATGAGTTCTCAACTTTGTATACTCGAATGCTTCAGCGAGAAAGGGAATCCAATTGGAGCCTATTCAGAGCTCTTGAGAGGAAAGAGAGGAAAGAGAAAAGAAAGGTGCAAAAAGGAGCGAGCATATTTTTCCGTCAATTATGATGTTGCGAGATTGTTCCAAAGTTGGCGGTACTTTTAAACGGTACCTGGTGGGGCAAATCGAGGCTGTGAGACAACCACCGCAATTAGATGGTGGGACTCACTCGAGCGGAAAAAACAGCTTCAACTTGCTCGACTTAATCTCGGATCAAAGATGGCGCACTGTGTTGTCAAGTGTTTCTCTTTCTTCCTTCCTTTCTTTATTTCTTTCTTTCTTTTCTTCTTTCTTTCTTCCCTTTTGTTTTCTTTATGCTCGAAAAAGAAGGGAAAAAAGAAGAGGGCGTACTTAAAGGTGCCATTTTTCCTAAATAGCTTACAAGACTTTATGAACTGTTTTAATATGAACTTTTAATTGCATACTATATACTATCTTCATTCACATTATGCTACATTATGTATCCCAGTGGTGGCTAATGCTATTTGGCAACCATGTATTTTGCTATATTTGAACCAATGCAGAAGTATCGATTTCAAGGGATTCAAAGAATCCTCTGGAGATCGATTATTTTACGTTGGTTTAAATGAAGAGTATCCGTTGTCACCTTAACCCTGGTGAAAAAAGATCGATTTAATCGGTAACTTGCGAGTCTAACCTCAGACTAATTTGCCAGACATCGCAGACCGACGCGACGTAGGTAAGTCTGATGTCAGACTGAGCAGCCTGAGATTAGGGTGATTATTTTACGAAGATTATAGTCTACAAATACTTGTTTTGTGCTGTTATTACAGGGAAAAAGTTAATTCTGTATACTGAATTGCGGTTCGTATATAAAGAACGCCAATTTCGGTTGTAATTACCAAAGATTTTCCCGAGTACCAAACTTCAGTTAAGGGGCCTAACACTGGGGTAAGTTAGGCCAGTACAATAACCAAAATTTTGAGCTTCCCGAAGCCTTCAGTATACTCCTAACTAAAGTTCGGTACTCACAAACGAAAACTTCGGTTTCTGCAAATCGAGACTTCAGCGTTCCATACAAACCGAAGTTTTCTTCGCCATCATAAGTATACAGGTATCTCTGAATCGGACCATTATTGCTTTTATAAACGAGAGTGAAGCAACTATCAAGTTTGCGATACTAATGTGAACCCACAGAAAATAAACTGTAGGAAATGCCCCTACGAACACTCACATAAAAATTATTCTGGGGGGGGGGGGAGCCGGACCCTCCCTCCCAGACTCCCCTTTATTACCCTAGGGGAGACGCCCAGACAGCTTTAGTATTTTGGAGGACACCCCTAGACTCAATGTACTTATATTTAACAGGTATGCTCGACTCGCTTCCCGCGTCATCTTCAGTGGCGCGCAGTTTAAAATCATCAGCGAAGATGGTCGACAAAAGAAGAAAACAAACCGACTCTCACTCGGGTGACTCCGAGTTTCGCCGACCTCACTCGGGTGACACTCTCGGAGTCGCCCGAGTGAGTCGGTTTGTTTACTTCTTTTGTAGGCCATCTTTGCTGATGATTTTGAAATGCGCGCTACTGAAGATGACGCGGGAAGCGAGTCGAGCATATCTGTTAAATATAAGTACCTTGCCCTACAGACCCCTCTCAAGGGTTTAATTCTACAGTATGCTGGTTGTAGAATGTTTTTGCAAATTTTCATCAAAATTTGAACAGCTATATTTGAAACATTTCAATTTTCCCTACGTCCACCCATTTTACCCAAATCTCCATTAATTTTGATGGAAACTTTTTATCCTCCATAACTTGCTTGCAATTTAAATTTAAAACAAAAAACAAAAAAGTCCCTCTGAGGAATATGGTCCAAGCAACTTGTCCGCAAAATTTTGACGCATATGGACGATGGTTCAAAATTTATGCTGGGATAAAAACAGACAAACATATCTGCACCATCGCAATAATTTCTCAATTTCTAACTATGATAGTTGCGAGAAAATAAAAATAAATCTTCGAGAGGTTCCTCTCGTTCATTTATCTTGTCAATCCTCCGATTTTAATAATCTGACAATTTTGTTAAGGAGCCAGGGAAAATGAAGAGGAATTCAACTGCATGATTCGAAAATTATTCCACCTTTTCATAGAATCATTGAGTTGAGAGTAAACTTGTCACAAAAAAGTCTTCTGAGCGGATTCATAAAGTGTTTGCTCGTATACTGCCACATTTACAACTTCTGAGAAATGGAGCTCTTGCAAGGTTTTGCTGTAGACAAATGGCCTATCAATTCTGATGTAAACTGGTGCAAAAATAACGATGAGACCATTAAAAAAGTCTAAAACTCACTCCTCACAGATCAAACGTAACTTGAAATTTCGAGTGACCACCCTTGCATGTATGCACCAACCTTCATGGATTCGGACCCTAAACAAAAGAACTGGACATGAAATTGAGTGTCGTCTTCCTCGTTTATTACGCAACGGAGAACTTTTCTGTAGTTATCACCGTTCTCCTAGTGACAAAATGTGTATGAATGGACCTTTAACTCCTTCAAATTTACTTTTTGAAAGCAAATTCATTAATTTCATAGTTCTAATTTGTAGGTTAAGATTACAGTGGAAATCTGAGTGCTTTGAGCATGGATGTTTCAAGTCCTCTGTTGCCTTCTGACATTAAACAAACATTCACTCACAGACATTAGTCTATAGTTGGCTGTAGGCTCCTTGACTGGAGTATAAGCCATAAAACAAGCAAAAAAAAAAAAAAAAAAATTTGTAGGTTATGTTCTTTTGTTTGGGGTCCGAATCCGAGGTTGGTGCATACATGCAAGGTTGGTTACCCAAGATTTCAAGTTAAGTTTTCTCTGCGAGGATGAGTTTTAGACTTTTTTAATGGTAGCATCGTTAATTTCGCAGCATTTTACATTGGAATGGATCTGTTGCAAACTTTTGCTACAGCGCTATAGAGTGTTCAATCTCATGTAAAATCGCGTGAAAAGTCCATTGGTGGCATCAGAAAGTCATTAAATGCAGTGTAAAACTCATGAGAGACGTTAAATGAAATCCAAGATGGCGGTAAAATATTGAGCAACCTGTATGTATGCACCACGAACATCCAAGGATAGCCAACCTTACAGTATCGATCACACCCAATCACAACGTAAATAAATAAATAACCTCTGAAGCTGTGAGGTTGTCAAAGTTGGCAATCCTTGGATATTAAAGGTGCATGCATACAGATTGCTCGATATTTGACCGCCATCTTGGATTTCATTAAACGTCTCTTGTGAGTTTATTATCGCATTTCATGACTTTCCGATGCCATTAATGGACTTTTCGGGCGATTTTACATACGATGAAACACTCTTTATCGTTGTAGCAAAAGTTTACAACAGACCCATTGATACTCCATTTGCCTACAGCAAAACCGTGCAAGAGCTCCATTCAACTGCAGGATTCGAAAATTATTTCACATTTTCATAGAATCTTTGAGTTGAGCGTGAACTTGTCACAAAAACGTGTTCTAAGCGGATTAATACAGTGTTTGCTCGTATACTGCCTCATTTACAACATCTGAGAAATTACCGGGCTAGTTTTCGATGTCTCGATTTTAACGGTATAATAGATCAAAGTACATAGGAACGCCTTTCTCCTTCATGAGTCGAGTCTAATACCGAGAATGCAGGGATTTCAAAGCACCGGTGGATCCAGGAATTGGTCCTACTCTCTCTTTTCCAGAGCTGCCGTTTTGCGTATAATCAATGCTATTTGTTTTCTATTCACCCATAATTCCACCGGTTGAGAAAGATTACACAGTTCAGTTCAGTGTGTGACTGTAATGCACGAAAATACTCTGATCTGTAATCTTTCCTTAATCGGTGGAACTCATTTAATTAATTAAAATATCCGCAAGTTTTTTAAAGTCATCGACGCCTCCACCGGTTGAGGAAAGATTACAGATGCGAGTATTTTAATTCATTACAGTAATACACTGAATTGAACTGTGAAATCTTTTTTCAACCGGTGAAATCATCGGTGAATTTAAAAATAGCATTAATTATACGCAAAACAGCAGCCCTGCTCTTTTCCCAATTAGAGTAGGTACATGTGTTTCAAAAGGACAAATCAGGGGCAGTCACGGGATTTTCACCCCCTCTTCTATCCTTTAATAATACGTGTGTTTTAAAGGGGCAAGAGAGAGATGGACATTTTCTAGAATACGCTATTGTTTGCAAAGAAGGCTCATTGCTATCAGTTTATTACGAAAATATTTGGAATGTATAATTGAAATTGGTTTCCTTTCAAAACCAGCAATATCCATTGCTACGCTTTTCACGATTGTGCAGCTTCTGCATTTGTATATAGCTCTCAATTTCACCCTATCTGCCCTAGCACTTGCCACCCTATTTGCTCGGCAGCCATCTTGTGTTTCAAAATTCTTTAAAATTGAGCAGAATATTAAATTTTACGACCTATAAGACTGCCATACAGTAGTGCAACGAGAATTTCTTCATCTCTCTCCTTTCACCATTAAGAACCGTATGTTAGACAAGGATGGACAATGGGATAGAACCCCCTCTTTCTGTCCTTTCCCTACTTATACATTCAAATGGGAAATGAGAGAGATGGAAAAGATCCTGGTTGCGCCAGTGCTGCCATATATTAATTTCTATCGAATTTTGTCAATTAGATGCGGAGAGAGAACTCTTTTAGGCCTCGTTGCCTTCGCTAAGAACGCCAAAATATCGATTTTTGAAACTTTAAAAATTCGTAACTCAGAAACGAAAAGTTTCCCCCACATAAGGTTTGGGCGAAAGTGTAGCAATTTTTTTTTTTTTTTTTTTTTTTTTTTTTTTTTTTTTTTTTTTTAAAGAATAACAAATCTCATAGAGATCAAAATCGTAGGGTGCGTTCTTCAGAATTTCTAAATTTGTGGAAATGGACCCAACAACAACAAAATCACAAATTGAAAAGTATTGGTTGAGATTTTGCGGGGAACATAAATGGGTAGTCGAAAGAAAGAATTTTTCATTTTGTTTTGCGTTTTTTCGCGCAAACCACATTTCAAAAGCATTATTCGTTCGCGAGTTATTTGAGTTTGAAGGTTTCAACTCCCCTCTCCCCCCACCACCCTCTAAAAAACATTTTTTGGTCGCAAAATTTTGGGGATCTACTATTAATGGTAAACCCAATCGATACCCAAAGTTTCGTCAAAAACAAGCTGTGAGCGAAAAAAAAAAAAAAAAAAAAAAAAAAAAAAAGATTTTGCATTAACCCCTTTCAAAAATCGCTGTACTGTTCTTAGCCGGGCCGGGTCTAAGCCAGGCTGTTGCACGAGCATCTCGGGATGGCACATTGGTGGTTAGGGTCAGCCGGTAGCTTATTAAATCCCGCTTCAACATTACTTAACGAAGATAGCGAGGGTGTTGGACACACAAAGGCGGCTGGGGACTCAGCGCTGCAGCTCAATCGGTGTTGCAACATTAAGCGTTCAAATTATCTCCGACTGAAAATTAAAATTTCCTTTCTTCTTAACTTGATTTTATTTTAATGCTAAGTAGCTGATTGTTTTATTCACGGCAAAAAAACTACGGTTAAAATAACCATACGGATACCTGATTTTGGCACCTGCTAGATGTTATGGTAATGTTAACCAGAAGTATACTATGTTTTGACTAGGTACTAGGTGATGTTACCTAATTGCATGTCGAATTTACTCAAAGAATCGGTAAAGGTACTATACTTCTGGTCAAGTTATCCGCATGGTTATTTTCACTAATCTTTTTTTTCCGTGTTGATGACTTGGGTTAGATAATTATTAACATGCGTAAAGAACAGGTTACGTTCACTGATGAGCAATTGGTCACTCCAGACCAATGGATCTGTGGAAACAGTTGAACTCACCCCCCTCCCCCCCCTCCAGGATTACCACCAAGGATTTTGACCATCGTCTTGAAGACAAACAGCCTTTTTATACCATTGAGTTATATTTTATTCAACTTTGTGGATAGACGAAATTGAAGAGAGAAGGATTACTTTTAGGATGGATGAAAGCTTACGATAAGAGGAGAGAAGGGAAAGAAAGAGAAGAGAAGGAAAGGGAGGAGAAGAGAAGACAAGAGAAGATAAACATCCATGTCTTCATCCTTCGGCATTTAATTTGGCAACGCTGCAATTCGTTCATTCAATATTGATTCAAGAGAGCGATCTGTGCATCTCTAATAATTCGACCTTTTTCGTGCGTTCAAATGGATCAATTTCAGCGTTACCAGACTGCACGCGACGTCATTCAATGCCATCCATGTAAATCTAAACATTGACTCGTTTTGAAACTACACAAAATAAGATTATAAGATCACATGAATAGCAGGTTTCCCCCCCCCCATCCAAACTACCTGTTGAAAATACGTTGAATCCCAAGAAGGGGGTCGAATTTTCATCCCACCGACTTTCTTACCGATGCACATTTTTTGTAGAGAGCTTTTTAAGAACCCTCATCGAGGAATACATGAGAGAATGAAGTGATCTATTGAAATTTTCAGCCTGTCATCTTTAACACACTGGCTTAGGGTAAAATTCCCCCCCCCCCCCCCTTTTGGGCACACCAGGGTTAAAGATGTACAAAACGACAGCAATAAAATAATCTGCCCAGTAAACTTGCCGTATGGAAATTTGGCAACTTGCAAATTGGACACGTAGCGGTGACAAGGACAGTGTGCTAGCAGGAACAAGCTTTTGAGAGTCGTGTACATAATATTAGTCCCCTCTCATCTTTACATAAAACTTTCTCGGCGACCTACCATACCGCCGACCGAACCGACCGTCAGCCGGACCGGACCGGACCAGGCGCGGGGGGCGCGGGGGCAGCTACCTCCTCCTCTTTCCTCCTTTCCTACTCACAGCTTCTCCCCTGTTCCGAGCCCCCATGCATATTTAAAGAGAATTATGAGAGAGAGAGAGAGAGAGAGAGAGAGAGAGAGAGAGAGAGAGAGAGAGAGAGAGAGAGAGAGAGAGAGAGAGAGAGAGAGAGAGAGAGAGAGAGAGAGAGAGAGAGAAAGAGAGAGAGAGAGAGAAAGAGAGAGAGAAATAGAGAGAGAGAGAGAGAGAAATAGAGAGAGAGAGAGAGAGGGGGGGGGGAAGAAAGAAGGACTCACGACTCACGCTCCAAAGAACTGTTTATAAATATAATTAAAACTTGCTCTTGACTCGTACCTTGTTTCAAACACCCTCGCCCCCCCCCCCCCCCCCACTCCCTCATATCCCCACCCCCTGTCGATCGATTGAGCATCGTGTTGCCTCCGCGCTTGTTGTGTATATATTAACCAGTTTTGACCTTTGCGTTAGTTTTGAGTGGGATTCGAAACAAGTTAACTTGCAACTTGTCAAAACATAAACATCAATTTTGACTCGAGAAAACAAGATACTAAGTGGGCGACCGACAGAGACAAGCAGCTGCTCTCTATATGTATTCATCAGTCGTTTAGTATTCATTACACGAAAAATGGCATATATATTAATAGCTCCTACGAATTTATGTTTGCGTCCTATGCTCATTTAATGAAAGTATCCTAAGGAATGTTGATTGGGGATTACGCATAGGTATTTAACCCTTTGTGTGCATCTGTCTCCGTTTTTTTCAATCTGTTTAATATGCTTAGAATGGGGTTTGCTGCACGCTTTTACTACAGGCGATTATATAAGGGTCGATTTAGAGGTAAAGAACTTCGCGAATAACTATGTTGGCAGTAGAAAATTACAAAATCAATCCGGGGCCCTAAACGCATGGGTTTTTCCTAAGTGTGCCGGTTTTTGCGATGCACACGTGTAAAAATGTAAACAATCGTGTGCGTAGTGACGTCACAACGCGGAAATTCCCATTTAAAACAATGTATCTTGGACCGAAATCTCATCTCCGGAACAATGGAACATAATTAGAAACCAAAGGCATCTTTGTTCTCAGCTCATCAAGCACTTTCATTTCTTTATAAAATGCACACAATTTTAGACCATTGCAACTGCGCCCCATTATCGGCTAGGTAGTTCTTGATAGAGTGACATATAGTTATTAGACATTTATCTCCCATTATTAGGCATTACAATCGCCCGATCAAAACATTTTATAAGTTTAGAAGTGATTTTCGTGAGTTTTTAGTGCTATTATATTTGTTTTTGCAACTTTCTACATCTGAACGGACCCTTCAATCGCCTGTAGCAAGAAAGTCAGTGGCGTAGCCAGGGGGGGGGGGGTCCAGGGGGTCCAGGGGGTCTGGACCTCCCCATGACACCAAAATTTGTCCTAAAAAAAGGTCATTTTTTGCGTTTTCAGACAAATTTTACCAAATTAGTATCTTTGGACCCCCCCCATGACAATTTTTGGACCCCGGACCCCCCCTAGAAAAATTCCTGGCTACGCCACTGAAAAAAGTGCAACAGTGCCATTACATGGGCATTCTTTTAATAACAAAGTAAGAACCGATGAATGAAGGATATTATAGGTGCACAAAGGGTCCACAAAACAACAGCTATATGCTATTTTTGTTTGTAATGAGCAATGAGCATGATACTTGTGCACATAAACTAAAGCCGATCTCAATCAAATCGCATATCTAATGTTTTGTGGACTCATTGTGCTTTCAGCGGCTAATTAAGAAGTAATTCCTCTTTGAGTGCCTTTGATTGTCGATGCAGGCAAAAACAAGTAATCGTGGAGTAGGAATACTTATCTTTATTATTAACTTGATTTGAACGAGGCGGGGAGGGGGGAGTTGATAAGCTTAGTACTAAAATGTTGTGTTTTTTATAAATCCAATGTAAGTACTTGATGAGCCGAGAACAAAGATGCCTATATGGTTTCTAATTAAGTCTCATTGTTCCATAATGATGAGATTTTGGCCCAAAATATATTGTTTTAAATGGGTACTCCGCGTAGTGACGTCACCACGCACTCGAGTTTTTACAACTTTATACGTATATTTCTCCAAGATAGGGAGGAACACTTAGGAAAAAACTAAGCACTGGCGCAACCAGGATATCTTCCATCTCTCTCATTTCCCATTTGAATGGATGAGTAGGAAAAGGACAGAAGGACGGGGTTTTATCCCCTTGTCCATCCTTGTCTAACATACGTTTCTTAATGGAGAAAAGAGAGAGATGAAGAAACTCTCGGTGCGCTACTGAACGACACCATATTGTTCTCAACTCATCAATATCACTATCGCATTTTCTCTATAAAAAACTCAATTTGTCAGACTCTTCACTGAGAGAATTTTTTGTTTAATCCAAAGTGTATTTCGTTTGGGTTAAAGAAACTGCTCAGTGAAATATTGACTAACGGGAAATTCCTTTCACCCAAGAAAAATGTCTGCTGCTACAAGTAAAAAAATCCTTGTCGTGAACAGTCATGGAAACACGTTTACTTGTGACAGTTTTTCTTTCGTGAAGTAAAATTCTGATTGCATGAAGGAAAACCCAATCAGAATTTTACTTCACGAAAGGAAAACTGTCACAAGTAAACGTGTTTCCTTGTTTTTAAATACGTGATTTCTCTCAAAGTTGCAACTGCCCCATTAGGACCCTTATTTTCTTTAATTTTCTAGTTTTCTTCAAATAGTCATGTTGGCGAAAAAATCATAAAAAATAAACACTGAATCAGCTCTGCAGATGAGTTATTTGATGACATTGTTTACATCGCAATATGGAATCGCGCACATCAGTTTAGTTATGTGTACATTTACAGGAAAGCGTTAAAATTCTGGACTCCAAAACATAACATCTCTTGCTCAAAAAAAAAAAAAAAAAAAAAAAAAAAAAAAAAAAAAAAAAAAAAAACCCGAAGGCAGAACAGTGAACAGTGAACATAAGGAAGCATATGAATTCTTGAAACTGTAAATATTGGGGCCATTGAGTTTGAGGGAGGAACAAACAATTACCTCTCCTGAGACCGGATGTAAAGTACACACACACACCCACAGTAGCGTACTCAGGGATTTTTCTTTCTCGCTCTTTCCCCATTTGAACACGTGAGTAAGGAAAGGATAGAAACAGGGGCTCGAATGTGACTTCAGCCCCTATCTCTTTCCTTTTCTAGTACATACACTCAAACGGGGAAAGAGCGAGAGAGACTAATTCCTGCGTACGCCATTGCACACACACACAATACGGCCACCATCCTCACCCTCTTTCCCACCGTAACAGGCTATTTTAGTTAAATTTTAATTTGAAATAGCGCGATGACGAGTCTCCTGAGAAGTCGGGGATTACTCCATCTTCCTGCAATGCTGCCACGTGTGGGAAGCTTTTCTTTCCACTAAAAATACAAGGGTCGTTCAAAAAGTAAGTTCACAAGTCCAATAATTTTTTATCTATTATATACAGGGTGTCACAAGACTACATACGCTAATTTTCAGGGCGTGTTTTAGAGGTAAAAATAATACTTTTTTTTTCCAATAAACATGGCTCGATTTTATTTTGCGAACAAGCTCGTTATTTTTGCAAACATATTTTTTCTTCTTTTTTAAAAAAAAATGTTGATGTCATATGTGTGATATTTACAGTAAATGGATTTATAAGTTCATTTATTTGTTTCGTGAAAAATCCTCTTTTCTGCAGAGCAATGCGATTTTCAATCGGCAGTCAGCTAATCACAACGCGAAGAAGTCAGAGAATTATTTCACACAGTTTCATAGAACCCCTCAGAGCCAATAATAAGAAATTCAAATCTTTATCCATTTCTTAATATTTTACTTAGTTTTATGATGGAACCCCCCCAAGAGGACAAATTATTGAAAAGAAGGCAACTTTTAAAGAGCTTCCCTTGGAGAGTTCAAAACGAATCCGGAATCGTCAGATAAACGGGCATTCTTAGGATGTGAGTTTTGGAATACCAAAAATGGGGCTAACTTAATGTTTCAATCTTCCATGATCACAATACTTATTCAACCCTAAGAGGAATAATAAGCACTTAAAACGACAGAAAAAGAACTTTATACTTGCTCAGCTAGATCAAAAACCTCCAGTAGAAAATTAGTGGAATCTATGTTTGCTTTCCGTTAAATTTGGCAATGGTTGGAAAAGACAAGAGCGTGTTGTGATGAAAATTGCTTCTCGCGCTGTACTTGTGCTGTGTCCCAAAGTGGCTAGAAAATTAACTGATTGAGAGTACAGTCGGAGACAAGAATTTAAGACCTTCATTAATTAGTGTGCGTATATATTACAAGCTTTTTATTTGTCCGAGGCGTCTCCTGAGATTGCGCGAGTACAGAGGCAGGATTTAGACGTGCATTTCTTGATTTGGTTCGACAGACGTTCGATTACAATAAAAAATGCTGAATCCTGAATTCCTTGACATGGTAAATTAGTCATGAAGTAAATATTATGCGCAGTAATTTTCTATGTAAGATAATAGAAGACATGTTCCAAAATAGAAACTCAAATAGAATATGAGTTTTAAGTAAAACAAATGTCGTGTCATTGTTACCTCTTATGCACGGACACTGCGTAAATAAATAGTCAAATCAAACCTTTGTGTAGAAACCACGTATTACGAGAATACCAACTTTTCAAGAGAATGGCAAGGTTCTATTTAACACTTTGACTGGTCCCGTGTAATCCTTCATCAGTTAACTTTGTTATGACCTCTGAAAATTGTAGTATCTCTATCTTTAATTCAGAGACTCTACAAAAACAACTTCCGTGAGATGACCTTCCCTTGAAAATTCTTTGAGATTTTTCCATTTAAATTGTGTATAAGGATGCTGGATCTACATTCTTTGAGTAGCAATAAAATATGCGTTTTGAAGCACTATTCCAAGATATAGCTTCTAAGATCTGGTACCTATTTCACGTCCAAGCGTCAACCATTAAAAGTCGAAGATACGTTGTTAGTGCAACTGATCCATAAATAATTAACATCAAGTTTGTTTCAAATAAGTATAACAATAACTTGTATTTAGGTTTTCTTTGTCACATTTTTCTAAAATATCCACGACGATATCGCGTTGATGACTTAATTAGAAAACGTCAAAGATAGTTTCGGCACATTATTTTGTCTTTTCCCCGCTACTTATTCATATTGTATTTTCGACTGAAATCCAATATTTTCTTTTTCATTCAAGCAATCTGACTGAGCTGAGAAGGCTTTTGACTTCTGACTTTTGCAAATTAGACGACTCATTGCAGTGACGAAGATTGGAGAGGTTTTGGGAGCTCACCCCCCCCCCCCCCCCCATTTCGGAAGGAGAGCTTTTAAATAACGAAAAAAAAGGGAAAAAAGAACAACTCCTTTAAACACCATAAAAAAGAAAAAGAAAAAATGAAAATCGTAAATTCTTGACTTTACAAGCCCCTCCCAGGCACCCCCTTTTTTTTACCCACAGACTGCCACTGACTCGTGGCTGACTCGTTTTGTAGTGAAATCTAAATCCTTACTTCTATCAGCTTGTCTTATTTTGTGTGTCTTTGCATGGTTTTTATACGTTTAGTATACATAGGTCCATGCCTAATCTTGGTTACAGTATAGATGTGACAACAGAACTGGTCCTCTGAGCCTCCGGAAAATCCTTGAGCATTATTGTCGATGCTGATATGTGTTTGTTTGTTTTTTGTTTGCTCGTATTTTTTTGGTATGGGGTCGTAGAAACGCATAGTCTATTTAGGGGGTCCGATGCGTGATAACGTTTGTGTTCGAGCCGGAACACGATTCACGATACGCGATAAACAGGAGTGCAATAACGCCGCCCAGCCCAGGCCCGTCCAATCATGCGAGGGGTCGTTTGCAAAAATGTCTCCATCTCACTCTCTCTCGCACGATGATAGACGTTTCCTGGTTAGCTACGAAATCTCATCAACCCGCAAAACGTTATTTATACTAGGGCCAACGCTCCGTCGCACAGCTATCTGAATTTCGTGAAAGTGGATTCTTCGCAACTTTAACCGTGAGCGTCGAGTAACAGAGTAAATATGTAGAATGCCAAAACCTGTAAGCTGACTCGATTCAAGCTATTAAATTAATTACTAAGTTTTTAATTAGCTCGATCTTTTTTGCTCAGAACTATGATTTTTATTTCAATGGAATTATATCCAGAAAATTCCATATTTTTATGAAAGTAAACTTTAGGATCATTTCCATTAGATCTGATTCTTCTGCAACTAATATTATGGGTGACTTTGCTCGAT
This sequence comes from Trialeurodes vaporariorum, assembly GCA_011764245.1. Classification (NCBI taxonomy): domain Eukaryota; kingdom Metazoa; phylum Arthropoda; class Insecta; order Hemiptera; family Aleyrodidae; genus Trialeurodes; species Trialeurodes vaporariorum. The sequence goes on from VMOF01000320.1 coordinate 24,645,902, forward strand.
ATCAAATAGGTTGATCTTTGAATCAATATATAGTGCCGTTTTTTACAAAGGATTTGCACGATAAAGAGATCACATAATACACATGACATGAAATAACATGAAAAGTAACTTGAAATTCCAAAGGAACAAAAATTTAAATTAATAAATTTAATTTAAAATTCTTCACAAATTTAAATAAATGAAGAAATAATATAAAAAAATAATTTCAAAATGTGGAGAGAGCCACTACTCATATGCACAGTAAACACAGGGAACTTTCAACTCTTTCGAGATACCGAAGTTCAAAATTTGCGGTAAAAAGCCGAGAAAACTTATTTTACGCGAATTAATCTATTTGGGGTCATTCCCGGAAATAGGGCTTATTGAACAACTGGTGTGCTTTTTCTGAGAAATCAACATTACTAATGAATAGAGACTTTCGCTGCATGGAGAGCGTGCCTTTTGTTTGATGAACCCTTTTTCAGGAAATGCCTTCAATTATTAAATACATACTCGTTATATTTTATCAAAGTTTGGTCTCGACCAAAGTTCAATTATTCATCCCCCTCATTTCTGAGAGCTTTAACCCTCGATAATTGAAAGAAAAAATTATATCTACTTGGTGTTTGTGGCAAAAGTTTGGCTAATCATGTCCTTCTTCCCAACGATTCACAAAGTAGGGTATTATGATACTGTCAGTTGACATTTTTGGATTTACACTGAAAAAAAAAAAAAAAAAAATCAGCTAAATTTAACTAATTTCAACTTAAAAGTATGGACACCACTTAAAACTGTTAGTTTGACTATTTTAATTAGTAAAATTAACTCCGTGCCATGTCAATTAACACGGTACGGAGTTAATTTTACTAATTCAAATAGTCAAACTAACAGTTTTACGTGGTGTCCATACTTTTAAGTTGAAATTAGTTAAATTTAGCTGATTTTTTTTTTTCAGTGTAGAGATCGTGACCCTCATCTCTGCTACCTCCCCCCCCCACCCTGAAGGGCCTCAAAATCGGCAACCTCCTTAAACAGGTGTAGAAATGAAGTGATGTAGATCAGTAAGAGAAAATTAAACGTAAAATAAATCTTTAAGAGGAGTGTGGTCCATGATATTAGGCTAGCTCTAGCTTCCAGAGAACTCCTTATTTAACCAAAGATACAGATTTCTTCGAGAGATTGAACCTAAATTTTTATGAATCTCCCTCCCAGCAACTGCCTTTTTTATGAAATGAACTCCACAGAAAAAAAAGTACGGTACAGTTAATAATAAGCTTAGGAGATTTTAGCGTCTGCCAGAAAGTATATGATAAACTTTACCAGAGTAAATATTACCAGATAGAGGTTGTTTCAGAATTGTAGGCGCAAATAGACCGGTAATATTTGGAGTTTCTCGACATTCTTTCTCGTGTTACAAAATGAAAAATTAATGAAAATGAATCGGAGCATTGGCTTTTATAGTCGAGTAATGCTTTAGAATCGAAAGTTTCAAATTATAGGGGGGAAAGTTTTGTTTTGATTTGAAGGAATGGAATTTGAAAATTTGCCAAAGATTATGGTCTAGGTGAGCCTACACTTCTGTAACGAGTTCTACAACACGAAAAAAAAAGATAGAATTTACCATCTGCATAACTGATTTTGGAGTATGCTAGCAAGTATGGTAAATTCTACTAGACTATGGTAAAATGTACTAACATGTAACCTTAGTTTACCAGAAGGTACGTTACATTTACCATACTTTGGTGAAATTCACCATACTTGCAAGGAGACACCAAAATCAGCTATGAAGATGGTAAATTCTACCAGTCTTTTCCCGTCCAGGTAGAATAAGTTATCAGCTATTCTAATTTTACCCCAAGTTACGTAACATTTACCATATACTCTGGTAAAGTTTACTATACTTTCTAGCTGACTCGAAAATCTGTTATGCGTATGGTTAATTGTACCGTACTTCTTTTTCAGTGGCGAAGAAAATTTTATCAATCCGTCCCAATGTGCGTCGACTTTCCGCCCGCAGCCATAAAAAAATAATGGTTCGGCCCCTGCACACAATTGCTATTTACCAGCCTCCCATTGTTGTCGTTGCGAAACTTCCTCTTGTTCACCATGGACATAACTGGGTATGTTCATTGTTTGCCTTTCCCAGAAAAAAAAAAAAAAAAAAAATGTTAAATAAAAATGTATAGAAAAAAATCAAAAGGGGAAAGGAAAAATGGAACGTTTTTGTTTGTTTAATTAATTTTCTGTTAGTCCCCCCCCCCTAGTGGACCGACGGCCGTCCAGGAAACGAACAATTATCGAAATGATATAGTGAAATATCCTGAACGGTTGTTTCTCATCATTTCGTAACAATAATCGTCCCCTGAATCTTAATTTACACCCCTAAAGCTCCAGCCCCTCCCTCTTTTTAACGATAGAGAGAATCGAGCATAGGTCGTAACTATTCGTCCATAGATTACCCTGTGGCAAAATAAAACAAAACAACAAAACCGAGCTCTTTTCCAGAACAGTCGTAATTTGAACTCAGCACTCATGAATGTAATTTACATTCTTACCTTACCCATGCTCATTTTTACAGTCGTTTCATTTGTTATTTGGGCGATTACTGCACACGAAAAATAGCTTAGAATTACCATTTGTCTTGGCTTGAAAAATGGGCGCCTAATTTTCATCGTAAATTTAAATCAAGGTTTTGGGATTTTAAGCAATAAAAGTTAATAACTTTAAATCATTAACCTTACTCTAGAATCATAACATTTTGGTTCGATGGTGTCACACAAACATCCATTCATTATCCGAACCAATTAATGAAACGAAAGTTTCGTCAAATGAACTCTAAACGAAATTAGATTTTTGGAATTGTTGGACTTTCCGGTCACAAACTCCAATAATGCATTGAATTACCTGGATCGTGGAATGAAGTCGCAAAAATTCACGATTTTAGTAAAACGTGACTCCGGTCACTGAGCCAGATGATACCAATTGGTCAATTTAAATCATCCAATCATAAAACTCATCTGTGATTGGTCAGTTTATGTTTGTCACCCGTTGTGCTCTATATCAATTTTTATTGAATTTCATGATCGAACATGGTTGGTATCTTTTATTAAAACAGTAGCATCACCAGGATCTCTTCTATCCCTCTCATTTCCTACGTGAGTGTATAGGTTGAAAAAGGATAGAGAAAGGGGTTTTTATCCCCCTTGTCTATCCTTCTTTAACATACGTGTTTTTATGTAGAAGAGAGAGAAAGAGAGAGAGAGAGAGGGGGAGAGAGAGAATTTTCAGAATGCAACCAGGATTTCCTCTATCTCTCTCGTTTCCTCTGTGAGTGTATAGGTTGAAAAAGGATAGAGAAAGGGGTTTTCATCCCCCTTGTCTATCCTTCTTTAACATACGTGTTTTTATGTAGAAGAGCGAGAAAGAGAGAGAGAGAGATAGAGAGAGAGAAAGAGAGAAAGAGAGAGGGGGAGAAAGAGAGAGACAGAGAGAATTTTCAGAATGCAACCAGGATCTCCTCTATCTCTCTCGTTTCCTCTGTGAGTGTATAGGTTGAAAAAGGATAGAGGAGGGGGTTTTTTATCCCCTTGTATATCCTTTTCTAATAAACGTGTTTTAATGGAGAAAAGAGAGAGAGATATAATTTTCATAATCCAACCAGGATCTTTTCTATCCCTCTCATTTCCTACGTGAATGTATAGGTTGAAAAAAGACAAAACAAAGGGTTTTCATCCCCTTATGTCTATACTTGTTTAACATACTTGTTTCAATGGAGAAAAGAGAGAAACAGAGAATTCCTCGCTGCGCTGCTGATTAAGATATTCAGCACATTGTTGTCCAGCAATTCATTTCTGTCGAAAGCTATTCCAGACAAAGTCTTTTTTTACCCAACCATCGTAAAGTCTTGATAAAGAAGATGAGAGAGAAGTAGTGGTGGCTCGTGCAATGTGGCAACAAAGCATTCTCTCCATTTAAACCTACGTAAAATAATCGATCTTCGGGGGATGCACTGAATCCCTGAGAAATCGATACTTTTGCATAGGTTCAAAAGGCAAAAAAACAAAAGCATAAATACCAAATTGCACACGACGCGACACCCCAGGAGATAGGCAATCAAGAATGCAGCTGTATAGATGATTGGCGATTTGCTGAAAGAACGTATCGAAAAGGGATCGAAAAACGGTTAACGGAATGACACCAGTGTTGCCACATCGAGGGTAAGAAGCCGTATCGTCCCCATTTAAATCAATGTAAAACGTACGGCTTTTTCACCCCAATCTGGCAACACTGAATGACACACATAGCAAGAAGATTGCTCAAAAGTAAGAAAGAGCTCTACTCAAAAAAGGCAGATGGACAAAGCAAGGTCTTAATTTAGTCTCCAATTTTTTTTTCTTGATCCTCCATCGCACGATATGTGCCGAAGGCACTGGCGCATTCAGGATCTCTTCCATATCTCGTATTTCCCGTTTGAATGTATAAGAAGGAAAAGGACAGATAGAGGGGGTTTCATCCCGTTGTTTATCCTTGTCTAGCATACGTTTTTTAATGGAGAATAGAGAGAGATGAAGAAACTCTCGGTGCGCTACTGACCGAAGGAATGACTATATGACCCCTAAGAAAAAAGGGCTCCAGTCGGCCCCTAAAGTCTTCGATTTATTCTTAAAATTTCTCTTTCGTTTCTTTCTCTCTCAAAAAAAGGAGGGGGACTTGAGCTCCCAAAGCCGCTCACGGACGGACCGCCATACTGTCCTCACATTTTAGTTTAAATTTAATTTTATCACTTCGATGTGGCAACTTTCACCGGTCAGAAAGCAAGAAACCGCCAGTAGATCATGCGGGAATGTCAGAAACTCGGTGAATGGTGCAGGTTGATGGATGTTTGCGGCGGCTGCTCCACGTTTTCTATATGGCGTGCTAAAACTCACCTTCCTCCAGCGCATCCCTGCGTGCGATTCTAATTATCGCGAATTAGCTCATATACCACGACCGGTGAGCGCAATCCTACCGCAAATTATCACTACTCTTCTTATGCTGACCATTTCACACACAAATAACAGGAAATTCGCGCATACTTGTGATCATGTACTCGTGCCTGCAGGCTACCTCTACGAAAGTTTACATGTTTTCACAAAATGCTTAATTATTCGTCAATCATCATGGCATACCTACTATATCCGTGCTAAAAAACTGAAATGAAGTTGTGTTCATTATTATTTTAATTGAGGAGTTCTCTGATAAAACCACATATAAAAAAGAGGGTATGCTTGTTCCGAGAAATTAATATTTCAAAGTGTTATTGCGTGTGTGTTCCTGATGAGTTAAACGGATTGTTCTTTCTTATCTGACAATTGGAGCTAAGACCATTCGTCAGTTACAAATAATAGCCATACTTAACTCATCAGAAACACCCACAGTTACACTTTGAATTTTAAAATGTTAAGGACGAGCATACCCTCTGTTCTATACGTGGTTTTTACAGAGAGCTCCTCAATTATAAAAGCTAACACGCCCCTCCAAAATGCATTTAATATTTTCCCGTTAGTTGGCCGAAGCGATTTCCTTCGTTAGCATGCTGATTTTAGGGTATTTCAAGGATACCCTGATTTTTTTTTTGTTTTTGTTTTTATCAAAAAAGTCGTCTAAGAGCGTCACAAATTGAAGTTTAAAATTAGAGGAGAGGGAATACATTATCTCACTTGCCTTCCCTCCCATATTTGCTCTGCGCCGGTCTTTGTATAAAGTCTCCCCGAACGGAGGATACTACATGGACATAAATTTTAACATAAAAGAAGCAGGGTTACGGAAAAATACTGGAAAACTCGCCAACAAATTTTGGTGAGGACGTTGCGGCACAAATTGCAGCTATTTTCAACTTAAAAATTGTAACAAAAATAATTCAAAATCTGGAGAAACCCACTACTCCTACACGCTGTAAACACAGAATTAAAAACGTCTGCTCTTTGCGCAAGCGTGACCAAACGAAGCATAGTGGCGTGCCGTGCAATTTGGCAACGTTTTACTGTGTCTATTTAAACCCTTATAAAAGGTCGAATGCGCAAATGTTCACCGAACACTCAATAGTTCGATCTTTTTTATAGGTTCAAATGAAAGAACTGCAACGTTGTCAAAATGCACGCTACGCCACTGTGAGGCAATAATAAAACAAAAATGCGCCATCACAGTGTACGGAAGCAAAAATCCTTGCAAGCAAACTTTATCGTATATAAATCCTCACCGATGTTTGTCTCCGATTCGCTGACCGATGGCTCTGTATACATATGTTCCATTGTTTTCCATTCGATAAATGACACAATAAACCAATAAATTCAATCGACTTATATATTTCCGAACAACCGGATTGTCAAGCCCTCATTGAGATAATTTTAGAGAATGCATGCGCCAAAAAGGTCGCGAGAATGCACAGAATCAGAGCTGAAACTACCATAATGTCCAAAACTTGCGGATCATTCATTAATGATTTTCAGAGATTGGTATTTTAAACTTTAACATTTGAATATGATTGTGATCTTTTCGGCGCGAGTATTCTCGAAACTAATTTCGAGGGCTTGCCGATTTTTTTTTTTTTTTTTAAACATGAAAAATCATTTAATTTATAAATGCTCGCGACATTGATAGAACGGTTGCGATGACTCAGTCATCAATCGCAGCTAATCTGAATATGTATGTACATCATCGAGGACTCACGTTAAAAGTAACGAAAAAAAAACACAGAAAAAAATAAATAAATGAATCAATAAATATACGGATAAATTAACCAATAGGTATGTAAATAAATGGACGAAAGAGAATATTTGAAATGAAATTGAAGCATAAGCATTGAAATGATATTCTAAATCGATGAATAAGAAAGCAAAAAGCGTGCGTGAAATTAAATAAAATGCATAAAAAAATAAACAAACGGATGAAGATAGGAATAACTTATTGAAATTCAAAATCTCCACAGGTATTCTGTTTACCTTTGAAAATAAATCTCCTTAATTTCATTCGCCATGATTCAATTTGAAATAACCTTCATGCTCGAATCCGTGAAATTTCCCTAAAATGTCTATTATTCAATTGAGAAATTCATAAATGGAAGGTTCTTGCTTGTGCTTTGTTGAAGCATGCTTTGACTGCGAGGAGTAACGTTTAATCGCGCGCAGATGCTCGATTCGTAACTCAATTTCAAGCCTCTTGTCAAACCGAACATGTTCCGATTCGATAGATATTTCTCAGGTCGGGGGAAAAGGCACCGCGTATACAGGCAAGGGGGTGCAAATGGGAATGAGACCATGAGAAAAAGAAGTTACGTCTCGGAAGATAAAGTTTTCTGCTCTTCAACGCTTCAGGAGGCGGAGGAAAAGGAGGCAAAAAAAAAAAAAAAAAAAGACAATAACCATCAACTACTCCAAAAGTTCCACGGCAAAACTTCAAGTGTATAAACTTAAAAGCAAAACATCAGGCGGAACCGGGAGCTCTACCGAACTTTTCCGCGCTTCTTCGCTCAAAGAAAAGTAAGAAAAGAAAAAATTAAAAATTTTCGTCAATTAATGTAAAGACAATACTGAACTTTTCAAAGCCTAGACACGCGGTTGTCGGGTTGACGGGCAAATTCAAAAGGCTGTGTCACTCGATGACTCCAGATAAATCGGTACAAGGTCTATATATACTCTATTGGTTCGGCCAGTATAGTGCCAAAGAGGGAAACCCACTGTCTGGGAACGTCGTTTCCCGAATTCGCCACCATCTTGAATTCGGCTATCCCGTCCCGTGAAGTATGCGCATTGCCGAAAAAATTAACAAATTGCAACAGGGCTGTTGCACACTTTTGCTGTTAGCGATTTTAAGGTCAGTTCAGATGCAAAAACTTGAAAAAATAACGATAGTAGCACTAAAAACTTACGGAATTTACTCGGAAACTCATTAAATGCATTTAATTGCGCGAGCGTGATGGCGGCGTATGGCACGAATAATAATGTCACTCCATCAAGAAGTGACCAATAAGAGACGACTTTCCTTTGACACCGATATCACGGTACTATTAATCGGATACGGATCCCTACTCTGGTGTCTAATTACTCTGTGAATTTTTCCTGTCAACATGGACCTAGAGACGAAATTAAGATAGGAATCTCCCATTATTACTGCTGTACGCCACCATTACGCTTGCGCAAATAAAAGCGTTTATTGAGTTTAGTGGTAGATTTCGGAGGTTTTTAGCGCAGCGATTGTTATTTTCGGTCGGAGGTTTTTCCACCAGAATCGACAGTTAAATCGCTTATAGCAAAAGTGTGCAAGAGTCCCATTGAATGTTCGGAGTTGACTGTTTTAACAATTTTAACTTTTGAAGAAGATTACAAAGGAAACTTAGAGTGTACTTTTTGTTATCAAGAGGTGAATAGTTGCGATTTTAAATGAATGAAATGTGGCGACGCAGGCAGCAGGTCTCTAATGTAAACAAATTCAAAACGCGCGGTTCTGATTGTAAGTTCTAAGATCGTGAGTACGTCTTCTATGCTAAGGGGTTGCCGAACAATGGACCATAGGAGGGCGCTAAAGCTACCAGCCAGACCTGACATATATGGATCTTAGATCGATGGATCTTAAATAGATGAAAGGACTGTTGCCAAATTGCACACTTGTAACGATGCCAACTGCCAACGATGTAATTTTAAGGAAACATAAGCCTTGCCGAACGAACCTTAATGTTTAGTCATTCTAGATGTGTTCATTCTAGATTCCTCTCACATTTTTTTTTTTTTTTTTTTTTTTTTTTTTTTTTTTTTTTTAAGAGAAACCCTTCATTCTATTAAGGTGCTCGCTTTGAAAACTTTTGACCATAATTTTATACTTATAAACACTGAGTAAAAGTAGCTGTGGTAGAGTTGATTTGAAAGTTAAAACTGAAGAAAAAAGTATAAAAGAAAACTAGTTTTCTCAATAGATTGATGTGAAAAATATTGAAAAGTTACTTATTTTATCAAAGAACAAATGTAATCCACTTCACAAAATACAAAAAAGGGGTGGGAACTTCCAAATTCAAAGCACTTGAATTTTAATTGTAAATATAATCGAAACCCATTTAAATAAGAACAGAGCTCATCTCCAATTTCAGAATTCCTTTGTGGAAGGTATGAGACAAGATACTTAATGAGCCTTATTAACTCATTTTCACGTTTGTTTGGAATTTCCGATAGTTAAAATTTGCGGCTCTTAATCAAGGAAATAATTTTATGGATAGAGTAAAGTTGGAGTCTTTCCAATTTGTACTCTACCATCACTTTCAGCTGTAATCAACTTAGTTCTCTTTGTGTTAAATAATAATTAGAGTTGCAAATGGTTACGATTGGTCTATATTGTGATACTTGTGCAATGTATTGAATAACTTTTACTCTGAATTGAACTCTTAACAGCCCAGCCCACGTTTCTTCGGGATTTAAATCTCACAGTCTGTCTCTACCCAGGAATCATGAGTGGCGCGGCAAGTGGCGGTACCCACCAGCGAGCTGATCATTTACTTCATCGTTTAAGCGATAGTTAAAACTGTCTACGAGTGATGCTATTGGTTGGAAATTGCAAAACTTGGCTGTTGCTATGGTAACCATCGTTAAGAGTCTCGTTTTATAACGGCTATTCATGATTAACCTTTAAAAAACGGACACTATAACGATGGTTACCATAGCAACGACTAAGTTTTACAATATTCGACCAATAGAATCACTCATACACAGTCTTAACGATCGGTTTAACGTTGAAGTAAATGATCGGCCCGCAGGGCAATAATTTTTTTACTGCAATCTTTGCTGAATTCTTTCAAATTCCAATGTTATGACATTTTTACTTATTTTATGTGTATACAAATTTAAGCTGCATTTGAAATGTTGAGCCCACTTTTACAATACGCAGGGTTGTGTGTTCCAGCTTTTTTTTGTTTTTTGTATATTTTGTTTTGTTTTGTTTTGTTTTGTTTTTTCTTTTTTTTTGTGCTACACAAAGAATATATAGTGAATCGGCTGTCAAAATTTTAACGGTGCCTGAAGTGACTTATTTTCACAGAAAAAACAGAAAAAATATTTTAGTAGAACTGACAAAACCTTTGGTATAGGAAAATGACCCGCATAGCAAAAGACTTATAAGTTATACGTACAAAACCTTTCGTTGGCTCAACCAAAGTCTTTTGCCGGGTCGATTTTCTAACAAAGGTTTTATCAGCCCTTCTAAAATGTTTTTTTTTCTTTCTTTCTTTCGTTCTTTCTTTTCTTTTCAGTTTTATCTATGTTCTCTTCGTGAGAGCCTCTTACTGTGAGAAACTGATTGAAAAGATGAAAAGTTCCAATGTTTCGTGGAAAGCTTCTCAATACCCTTATGTAGTATAGCATGGAAAGTTGAATGTGATTCAATGAAACAACTGCTTTTCATTTTTAAAAAAACTGCTCAGAAAAAAACAAAACAAAAAACATTTTGGTAGCGCTGCGACCAAACCTTTGGTATAAAAACGACCCAGCAAAAAGACTTTAGTAGAAATAACCAAAGGTTTTGTACGCCTAACTAAAGAGGTTTTGCTGGGTGAACCAAATATTTTAATGGCTCATATCTTTTGATGTCACTTTAAAGTCTTTTGATGGGTCATTTTTCTAACAAAGGTTTTGTCAGCGCTACCAAAGTGGTTTTTTCCGTTTTTTCTGTGTGGCATGGGGTGGAAACTGACCCCCTTAGGTACCATCAAATCAATTAAAGAATGGGACTAAAATACAGTAGCGGCTCGTGCAATCTGGCAACAGTGCTATTTTGCCATTTAAATCTGTGCTAAAAGATCGATTCTAGGTGAGGCACAGCGCCTCACCAAAGAATCGATTATTTTACATAGGTTTAAATGGAGGGAGTCCATTGTTGCCACATTGCACGAGCCGCCACTGCTAAAATATGTGGTTCCTCGCGCGATAAGCGGCCGAGCACATATATTTTAGTACCATTCTTTAATTGACTGATAGTACATAAGGCAAGGGTCATTCTACAGTAAAGTGGACATGATATGCAAAAATTTAAATTTAAAAATTAGTGCCTGGCAGTCTTGTTTTGCATTAAAATGCAACCAGAGGCGAAAATATTATCTAAATCTAATGAGGTCAAACGTTTTGATGTTACAGCAGGTTTGATATGTATTTTCAATGACAAAATCACGCGCGTCCCACCCGTTACAAAACCTAGCTGCCCAACCCGTTACGCTACTTTTTAATTTTTTAGAGAAAAATAATTTAGTAAATGAAAAAAAACTTTACGTAGGATCAAAGCTTATACCCTCACCTTTACCATGTATTTTTTCCAAATTTTTATCTCTTCAAAACGCACAGTTTCAACTTTTTCTGGTGTGATTCAAAAACCTTGTCCATTTTCTGTCCCACCCGTTACACCCTTATTTTGCTCTTTTCTCAGCTTTGGATAGACTTTTTTTAAATTTTGAAAATCCTATCACTTTCAAGAAGTTAAGACCTTTCTGTTGGTGGGATAGTTTTTTCATTTAAATTATTAAAAAGTTGAAAAAAAGTACTTCAAAGTCGTCTGAATGTCCCACCCGTTAAAAAATATAATGACCCATATGGGAGTTAGTAAACTTATTAACATGCATTCGCATTCCAAATTTTGGATCCGATTCTTTCTGGGTAACTTCTTGAGAGTGAGCTTAGGGCGATCATTCGTCTGTACCCAATTTTGATCGCAAAATAATCACTACAGATCGGTCTCTCACGGTTCCAATACGTGGTAATAAGGTATGACTATATCTAATTGCTCATAGAGGCGCGGTCAAACGGAAATGTGACAACGCTAGAGCGAGAAGTTAATAAAGGAACTACAAGAAGAACTGAGAGCGACTTCTCAGTACATTGTTTACATTAATCACTGCCGCACCGCGCCCACCCGCAGCCTCCCCCTCTCTACTTCTTCCCCTCCTCCCTCCCATCGACCGCTGAGAAGACACAATCTTGTAATAAGGAAGGAGCTGAGGAAGAAAAACAAAAGTACCGGTACTAAGTTGCTTGCAAAATAAATGTATTCAGTGCTTTACTTCGCTTACTTATCGCTGTAACCGCTCATTCTTCATAATTTGCTTTAATTACGTAAAAATTGCACTATGAATAATTTTTACCGGCAACAAACTTTATAGGTATTCATGAGCGAGGAAGCTTTCTCCAGCCATGCTGAATTTTACTTAAACAACCTGATGGTTTCAACAAGCTTGCTCTAATAGTATCAACGTACAGGTTTATCTGTGTTTGTATGATACAGTGAGTGTGTGCTAATTAAAGTGAGACAATAAGTGAATACAGAATGAGGATGAGTCTCTTTGGAGCAAAGTCTCTCGAGCACAATTATTGCGTCGTATATATTTCCGATTCGGATTTATGATCAAACGTGTTTTAAGTGCGAAGTGGATTTTTATCGAGCGCGTCAATGGAGCTGATGCACACCTTTGATATAAGCGATTTAATGTAGTCAATTCTGGTGTAAAAACCCCCAAAACTAACGATGGCAGCACTAAAAACTTCCGAAATCCACTCCTAAACTCAATAAACGCTATTATTTGCGAGGGCGTAATAGGTGGCTGAGAGCAGTAATGATGGGAGATTCCTATCTTAATTTCGTCACTCTCTCTATGCTGACAAGGATGATTCACTGAGTAATTAGTCACCAGAGTAATGATCCACATCCGATGAATGGTGTTGTGACACCTAGTGACACTGGTGTCACATGAAAGTCGTCTCTTTTTGGTCACTTCTTGACGGAGTTCCAGTATTGTTAGATGGAAATCTCCCATTATTACTACCCTCAGCCACCATTACGCCCTATCAAACAAAAGCGTTTATTCAGTTAAGGAGTGGATTTCGGAAAACGTTAGTGCTACAATCGTGATTTTTGGAGGGCAGAATCGACTATTAAATCGCTTTTAGCAAAAGTGTGCAACAGCCCCATTACATGCATGTTATGGAGGTTGTTCAGAAGTGTTTGCCGTTTACAAAGCCTATCTACACATGCGTGGAGGACAGTGGCGTAAAATTCAATTTGGCAACATCTCAGTGATTTGTAATTATACATTGTCAGGTTATCTTGACCAAAATTTACCCGAAACTGGTTGTATTGACGGCAACATGCGCGAACGACGGTAAAACACCCCTCAGCGCATGTGAACAAAGAGCTGTGTGAACGACAAACTCTTCTGAGACGACCTCTATTATTTCTGAAAGTCGTAACAGTCAAATTTCGCACCGCAGACTCGCAATATTACATTTTATCAGGGCTGAAATTTTAGCCAAAAAAAAAAAAAAAAAAAAAAAAATGAATCGACAACAGTGTTCGTCAATCGGAGCACTGGCACTACCAGATCCAAGGAATTGTCCTTCTCTCTTTTCTCCACCTTACCCTGGTAATAAAAAACCTCAGAGAACCTCAGAAAATCCTGAGGGCACCCTCAGGATTTCTGAGGGCTTCTGAGGTTTTCTGAGGGCACCCACAGAATCTTTGGGGGCGCCCACAGAATCTTTGAGGGCGCCCACAGAGCGCTTGAGGGCGACCACAGAGCGCTTGAGGGCGACCTCAGAGCGCTTGAGGGCGACCACAGAGCGCTTGAGGGCGACCACAGAGCGCTTGTGGGCGACCACAGAGCGCTTGAGGGCGACCACAGAGTGCCTTGAGGGTGACCGCAGAACGCTTGAGGGCGCCCACAGAGCATCCCGAATCTTTTGAGGGGCCCTTACAACTTTAGAAATTCTGATCTGAAATCTTCGAGGGTGAGCTTCAATCATTTTGAAGACGACCGGAACCAGTGGCGCCATTTGGGAGATGGCAGGGGGGCGATCCCCCCCCCCCCAAGGATTTTCAACGTGGCCGAAAAATCAAGTCAAAGATTTTTTTTTGAAGATGCACGGCAAAAAAAAAAAAAAAAAAAAAAAAAGGTCATCCAAATTTTTGGAGGGCCTCCCCCCCCCCCAAGGAAAATCTGAAATGGCGCCCCTGACCGGAATAACATTTTTACAGGACAACAAACTCGCACTCAGACTTTTGAATCTTAAATGTTTTAGAGGTTATTTTCAATATAGTAACTCGTGCATTTCGGCAACATGTTTTTATCCCAAATCATATGATTCCATGAAAAACAATCGATTGCTTATCTTGTATTCAAATGGAGGTAAAACATTTTTGCCACACATGGCACAAAGCCACCACTGGTTAAGAAATTAATAATAATAATAATAATAATAATAATAAAAAAATCTATGGGTTTTTTTCAATGTTTTTGCTTGAGCATGTTCTTTTGGGCCTATAGTCTATAGGTCAGGAAAAAAAAAAACAAAAAATAATTTTTTCATCGGCTGGATCCATTTTGGCACAAAGAGGGTTAAAAGTCCAAGATCAAACAAATTCCTGATAAACCAATGCATTGAGCGAGAAATTCTCATATTATTAGATATACATATTATTATTATTTTCTTTTTAAATCAATTAAAACCTATAGTTGTTAAAAATCTAATAAATAATTTTTGAGGTTAATGTTATTGCACTGAACAAGTAATTTATGTACTAAAGTCAGGGCCCTTACTCATTAGAAGGTTAAAACAAATTAAATTATCAATAACAAACGGAATTTTTCTAGGTCCCATTATAAAAACCTTAGCTGCAAAGAAAATATCTAGGCCCTCAAAAAAGTCTGAGCGTAATTTGAAAATAAGGGCTCCAAGGGCATCCTCAGAAATCTTGAGAAAATGCCCTCAAAAGTTTCTGAGGGCGCCCTCAGAGAATCCTGAGGGCAACCGCAACATTATTATATTGAGAAATTCTCGCCCCTCTGTCATCGCGGGCAGTGTAGCCTAGTGGTAAAGTGCTGGACCATCAATCGGGAGGTCGTGGGTTCGAACCGCACCACGGGCAAAGTTTCTGTGCGGACTCTAACTTCTCCGGCTAGACAAAAAGTGAAAAGTACACAGCCTACGTGATAGGAACAAGAATTTCTAAAGATAACTCGACTAGGCTTTCCTAAATTTAGTTTTTTAGTTACACAGAAATACTTGATGGCCTTACCTCAGGACCTCAGGACCTCAGAAGTCTGAGGGTAATTGGAACATGAGGTCCTGAGGGCACCCTCAGAAATCTTGAGGGCGACCTCAAAAATTCCTGTGGGTGCCCACAGAAATTCCTGAGGGTGCCCTCAGAAATCCTGTGGGTGCCCTCAGGACCTCTTGTTCCAATTACCCTCAGACATCTCTGAGGTCCTGAGGTTTTTTTTTACCAGGGTAGAACGCATGTGCTAGAAAAAGACAGAAGAGTGGAAGCGAAAATTATGTGACTGCCCTTGATCTTTCCTTTTCTAACACATGCATTCTAATCGGGAAAGAGAGAGAAGGATAAATTCGATCCGCCAATAAGCGCAAGCGGTATCGGTTTCGTGCAATTGAATCAAGATTATCTTATTAGAATTTAAAATTTATCTACGTTGAGAGCTGAAGAGCTGAAGAATAAAGAGTGTGGAGAAGGGAGCCGGGGGGGGGGGGGCTGAAAAATCCGCGGTTTTCGCGATTGAAAATGCGAATCGCACCCGAAACTCTTAACGAGCGCGTTTCAATTCAGCTGCGGCGCTGATGAGACTAATACCCTGTACCCATATTTCAAAGTCCGTCCGTGAAAGGGAAGCAGCACTGAAATCTGAACAAAATTGTCCTAAGCATGGGATACAGGAATGCGTTCATCTCTCTCTCTCTCTCTCTCTCTCTCTCTCTCTCTCTCTCTCTCTCTCTCTCTCTCTCTCTCTCTCTCTCTCTCTCTCTCTCTGTCTCTCTGTCTCTCTCTCTCTCTCTCTCTCTCTCTCTCTCTGTCTCTCTCTCTCTCTCTCTCTCTCTCTCTCTCTCTCTCTCTCTCTCTCTCTCTCTCTCTCTCTCTCTCTCTCTCTCTCTCTCCCTATTTGAACGCGTGTGATTAGAAAAATACGATTATAGAGGCTAAAGTCACGTGATGGCCCCCTCTGCTGTCCTTTTCTAACACATCTGTTCAAATGGGAAGGGAGAGAGATGGACTAATTCCTGTATCCGCCTATGTTCGAAGCCAATACCTTGCATTCACGCCTTCAACCCTTGTCTGCTTGAATTCAAAGCAACTTGGATTTTTTTTTTTTTTTTTTTTAATGCTAAAGCTTTTCTGGCCGGTGCGTATACGCCCTGGACCTAATTATATAGAATTAAAAAAAGAGTGCATGATTCAATTCAAATAATTTAAAGCGAGCAGTATAAATGAGACTGTGGCGGTACTTGAGTAGGTTCAAAAGAGGGGGGGGGGGGGTTTCTTGAAGAAATATGTGATGCCTGTTATGTTTTTTGATGTTTTTTTGTTTTGTTCTTGTTTTGTTTTGTTTTTTTTTTTTTTTTTGGCTTCTCACTTTTTCTAAGCCCTTCTCCATATGGAAGAGGGGGGCTTCAGGTATTTAAGACCTTTGTGATTCCCTTTTCCTGTGTCCTTTTCCAAAAAAGCGGGGCTCGGACACCCCCCCACCATTGGCGTGATACGTGATAATGCTTTTGAAGGTCTCTTTTTGAACAGTCCTTTTTCTGCAATTATAATGCAGGGACCTCCTAATTATGATCCTAAACATAAAAAATTAAATAAATAAAAAATAAAAATAAAAAAGTGGATGTATAAACAGAAACTAAAGGCTTGTGGACGCTCCGCGCCCATTTTAGGCGATATTTTTTTATGTTATTTTGCACATTTCAAATTGAATTAAGTATTTATATGTCAACACAAACCTGCAAACGTTGAAATAAATGTTTAAATGTTTGTATATAAGGCCTGACGTCAATGGTAAAGTCTCGTCAGAATAAAATAAAAAACTATATTCATCACTACTTCGTCGGTCTTGTCATAAGTAAAAAAGGTTTTATTTCGGTGAATAATGTTTACGCTGTTGTATTCTTATATATTTTTACGCAATTTTGTAGAGCCACTAGCTTGGAGTTGATCGAAGAACGTTCCTGAATTCTAAGAATGAGCTAATTTTACTATTCGGATGGAGCTGAATATTTTCACCCGAACCAACGGTTGTGCGTTTTTTTTTTTTTTTTTTTTATCGCGCCCAAACTGTGTTTGTTCAGCAACGATGGATGACATCGCAACTCCCAAAACATCCGAATTTATTCTCCCCTCTCGCTTGGCTAAAGCGAAAAGAAAAACTCTACGGTGAGGGACAGCAATAAACAAAGCTCCTGCTCATGTTGCCGAAAATATTTACTGAATCTTTCAAAAATGTTTTTGAAATATGTGAATGCTTATGAAATTTTTTTGTGGCAATAGTATTTTCAAAATATTACCGACAAAGAAAACTTTTTTTTTTCAAAAATCTGATCAAAAACCGTTGTTGTAAATATTTTTAAAATCATTCCGAGGTCTTCTTCAAAAATGTTATAGTTTAACCTCTTAAAAAAATAATTTTTAAATATTTTGAAAAAAAATTTTAAAAAAATTGTTTCGGGTAAGTATTTTTAAGTGAGGTTTAGGTGAGACAATTAAGATGGGTGAAATGTTGAAAACATTTTGGCAAGACTACACATACTTTAAAAATGTTGCCAAAGTCTTGTTTCAGATTAATTAATTCAATTTTAAATATTTCTATACCACTATCGCCGGTTTTTTACGATTTCATACTCAAGCAACAAACTTTGAGCGAAATATTAATAAAATAACTTTCTGGAGGAAAGTTTATATTGAGGATGCGAGATATTCAAAAACCATTAAAGGCATAGCAATTATACTCTCATAAACGTCATTGAACTAACTTGAATCATTTAAATTCAAAATCAAATATGTTTATGGAAAAGAAGCATCATTTTTGCAGCTGTATTTTTTTTTTTTTAAATTTATACACGTACAGAGGTTGTCCAAAAATGAATGCAACGATTGATTTTTTGAACGAACTAAAAATGCTATCAAGTTTTTGTTCACGGATTTGTGTTGTCGGCGTGAATACCGATAAATGAGACCTTGTTGAGCTCATTTTGGTCAAAAATTGACCGAAATACAGAGTTTCTCCCGCGGCGTTTAGCGTAACTCCCTCCATGATTTTGGGGTACTTTTTGCATTACTTTTTTTACGTGACTTTTTGTCAGCATTAAGTTTGATCTTGTACGAATTGCACTCGAGATAAAGTTGGCAACATAGAGGGAGTGCTTGGCAACATTGCTTGCCTAGGTGTGAAGCGATTACCATGGAAATCTCGAGTGCAATTTGTACAAGATCAAACTTAAAGCTGACTTTTTTGCAAAAAGTACCCTAAAATCCTGGGAACAGTTACACAACACGCCGCACCATGTGATATTTGACCAAAAAAGCTGGCATAAACTCAAAAAAAAAAGTCACTGTTGGGAAAAACTGTTGTGATATTCGGAATCTACATAGATTTTTGCATTAGAAACTTGTATTTAGCGGGTCTAAACTAGATTAATCCACCTAGAATCCACCAGGGGAAAAATCAGTTTTACCACCATTAAATTTAGCCTCAGCACGAGACTATAATCAAAGTAAAAAAAAGTGTTTCAAATGAAGCCAGAACAAAATTTTTGTACATGGATCGTCTTCCTGAAGGTATTTTCAATCAGTTTATGCCTATTTTATTCAAATTTAATTTTAATTTGATATATTTTTGCTGCTTCAAAGTTCTTAGCTAAAAACGTAAATTTTCCGATTTTCAAGAGAACTTAAGTTCAAACATCCTGCCACATCCCGCGGGTATATATATGAGAAATGGTAGTCCTTAGTGCGTACTAATAGGCCTTGAAGTCAGAAGTTGCGGAAAAATGCGGCTTTGCCGGGAAAATTAGTTCGAATTTTGCGTTTTTGCACGAAATTCTCGTTTTTACGTGTTGTAGAGGCGACGAGTGAAATTTGGCAACACCGTCCAAATGACTTTAAACTCACTATCCACGGGTACTTTTTAACGCTGAATTCAAGTTTTGCATCTGTTTTTCAAAATTTGAAAATCCAAGATGGCTGCCGATCGATTAGCCGAAAAAATTATCGGCAGCCATCTTTGATTTTCGAATTTTGAAAAACTGATGCAAAATTTGAATTCAGCGTCAAAAAATACCCCCACATACCAAATTCCAAGTCATTAGGACTGTAAAAACAGTTTATGCCAACTTTTCCGGTCAAATACCTGATAGTGCGCCGCGCCGCGGGAGAAACTCTGTATTTCGGTCAATTTTTGACCAAATGAGCTCAACAAGGTCCCGTTTTATCGGTATTTACGCCAACAAAATGAATCCGTGACCAAAAACTTGATAGCTTTTTTCGTTCACTCAAAAAATCAATCATTGCATTACTTTTTGGACAACCTCTGTATAAAACACACGCCAATGTAGAACACTGTTTCGTCACTTTTGACTTTCGTGGCTGATTGTGAGTTAACTGCAACGAAATACTTGTGCGAAAATAAGGACGCTGATGTTGAATGTTGATGCTTGAAGTTTATTTAAATAGAGCACGATCGACACAGATTGAAGAGTAGAAAGGAGCCAAACCAGCGCAGCGCAGCACACTAAAATATTAAAGAAAATCAAACAGTTTTTCAGAAGTTTCCCTCTCACACAAACGGACCTATTCACGAATGCGGTCAAGATGAATAAAAAATAGATAAAAAAAAACGACCGTATAGAAAGGAAATTGTTGAGAGGAGAACTTTTAAAGTTGTTAACTCAACGGATAAAGGAAACTCTTGACGTATTTATGAGGTGAACTTATTTCAAATCTCTCCAAATAAAGACTTTTTTTTTTCTCAAACGGGGTGGACGAAATGAAAAGAACCTTTCGAATAGAAAAAGCTTAATATCAGTGGGAGCATTTAGAGTGTGACGTGACAATTCAATTCATCGGAATGAGATCTTGATCATCATCCAACGAAAGAAAAAAAAACCTCCAACGGTCGGCTCAACGGTTGAAAGACGATAATCTGTTTATAAGCAAATTTTAGCGATCGAATATCATTCACCGTCGTATGATATTCGATGGATTTGCATTTTATTTTGATGATATTCGATTGTTTCGTTGGTCTCACCTGAGACCGTTGAATTCCAACGATTGGAAATTTCGAATTCACCTCCGGAGGTAGATTCGATTTTCGAATTGTTGCAACCGTTGTCAGAAATCTCATCTTCTATCCTTTTTGACTCCTTTCGCCACGATGATTTCGAAAATGCCGAACTTTTCGAATGATGTTTATTGTACAAACCATGCGTAGAAGTCATTTTCCTATGAGACAAACATAATTTTAGCTTCGAAAACGCTAGTTTTTTCGTTAAAAATGGCCATGTCATTCAGAGCTGATTTAGAGGTTATGTTATTGAATATTATTATCGCAGTTTTCATTTTCACGAGAATATCATTCAGAAGTTCATTCTCGACTCTCATTGGCTAGATTTTTCACCGATCAGCAGCATCAGTTAGCAATCATCAATTCTTGAATTGAATGGTATTCGATCGCTAAAATTTGCTTTATACCAAAGTGGTTCAGAAAAATGGCCAGGGGAAAACAGGAGAAGATACCAGCAATATGATCGGAGGCTCCCGCGATGTTCCACTCCGTTCGCAAAATAAAAAAAAAAACACGTGAAAATCAGCCAACTTTTTTCTCTGTCCACGGTTCACAGTATATTTGCATGGAGTCTTATATGGAAGACTGCATCAATGGCGGAGCGTGCTATCTGGCAACACAGTATTTTGTCCATTTCAACCCATAAGAAAAGTCAAATTCGATGCTCATTGCCGATTCCTAGAGGTTTCGAAATTTTTCATGGTTTTAATGACTTGCAAGCTTCGCCACTGAAGTTTGTGAGCGGTTGTGAGCTGGGAAGGGGGAGAACGAAAAAATACAGCTCGTTTGGTTTTTTTCGGGCGCAGTTTGTCGAGAACATTATTTCTTTTGAGCACAATTTTCCATGTTTTTTTTTTTTTTTTTTTTTTCTTTTGTAAAGTTTGAGCCTCGTGCAATCTCGCTAACTGTAGAGCGCCATGTTAGTGATAGTCTCTAACCAGTGGCATCATTTGAAAGGGAAGAAAAGAATATTGTCTGAAAAGTCTTTCAAATATTGGCATGAAGGACCAAAAGAAAATAGATCAAAGGTCATCAGTCCCCCCTAGAGTCCCTATATGTAGAGAGTTAAGACAAGTGAAATCATGGGCGCCATTGGATGCGATTTTGCACATTTGTTTACATTCTGAGGCCGTTGTTGTGTTTTGCTCCACAGCAAAGATTACAGTTCCGCTAAGTTTGAAACGATGTAATCTTTCCCTGCTTTTGTTGATCGACATGTATTAACGCTTTTTAATGATTCTTTTGAGATGTATGGACATTCTTGTGGTGCATTATGATTAAAATTAACAGATTCGTCGCAAATTAACTCTTTTATCTGTAAAAGACCGTTGGTAAACAAAACAAAAGTGCAAAATCGCATCCAATGGCGGCGTCCGTAGAGCCTAAAATTCATCGACCAATCAGAAGTTGACTACCCTCTTGTCTTAACTCTCTACATATAGGGACTCTAGTCCCCCCTCTTTCCCTAAGGAAAGTAGCAAGGCGACGCTTGTAATGTCTCTAAGAAACGTTCACAAATGACTTCGTAACAGTACCGATACCTATTTTTTAGAGTTTTTATAGAGTTTTAATAAAAGGCTGACTTTAACGCAGACATTCCTTATTTTATCTGTTGAATCTGGATCATAAGCTCCGTCGCCTCGCCACGTTGAATGTAGTAACGGGCTGAGGCTGCGTTAATACTGTAAGACTCGGTTAGAGCCATGCCCTTCTCAAAGCGCCTTCAAACATCTGCTTATGCAAATCCATCACATTCGTGTACGAATAGTTATCTCAATATCTTCGTCGTCAATCCGTCCATCCATGTAAAATAATTCAGTTCATTCTTTGATACATTGGTTTTGAATGAAATCTATCTTCTTGAGCCCCCAAGAAATCGATACTTTTAAGAAGGTTTAAATGACAAAAAGCAATGTTGCCAAATTCGCAAGCCGTTATTTATTGCGATATATGAGCGTAATTGCAATGAAAACTGATATCCCTGGTAGAAATAGAGATTTTTAAAGGTTTTGAATTATAGAGCGGGGACCGGGGTTGCACAGGTAACCAAATCTGTATTCCTTTTTCAACAATTCAATTTAGTCATCAAAATCAAAAAATGTTTGGTAATAAGGAATTAAAAATGTTATTTTATGACAGATTTTAAGGACACAAACATTACAATGGGCTTTTAATTTCTACTTTATAATGAGTAAATTCCCATTTGCTTATAGACTGTTTTAGTAGAGCGATATATCGTATCGATTGCCGTCTAAGGACCTCTGGTTCCAAACGAGCTCTGATTAGATGTATATTTCCCATAAGTGCCAGTGGCGTAGCGTGCAATTTGGCAACATAGCATTGTGCCCATTTAAACCCATTTAAAAAGCCGAATGCGAAGGTGTTCACCGAGCACCCGATAGTTCGATCTTTTTCATAAATTTAAATAGACAAACTGCGACGTTGCCAAATTGCACGCTATACGCCACTGATAAGTGCACATTTTTAAGTGTCCATTTTTGGACAGAAATTCAGGCTGTTAAATCTGTATTATAATGCGACCTTTTTGCGATTGCTAATTCTTAGTCCTCGAAAACGCTTAATTTTGTCTGGTTCCACGACTAAACCTGCCGAAAGCAACAATATGTCGCAGAATAAGCGATGCATTGGACGTTGAAATCACCCGAATTCTCGCCGAATTCCGTCAATTCCACAACAGCAATAACATTTGGGTGATTCCAACCTCCAAATGCATCGTTTATTCTGCAATATCTTGTTGGTTATGGCAGTTTTAGTCGTGGAACTTGGCTTAAATAGGCAGTTTTAAGGACGAAAAATTCATTCTTGTATAACTTTTGAAAACTTAACATGTCGTAAAATCAAGATGGCGGTGATGTCGCTTTTCAGACGTGGCCACGCCCCTTGAGCCGAGTGTTTTCCGTACCTGTTCTCCATCTATAGAGCTCGGTTCAGAAGTGTAGGCGCACCTAACCCATAATTTTTGGCGAAATTTCAACTTTAATTCCTTCAAGTCAAAACCGAACTTGCCTCTGACTTTATTCTTTGGCTTTTAAAGTGTTCCTCATTGAAACGTGAAAGCTCAATTTCATTTTCATTCATTTTTATCGAGTATTATCAGAAATAATGTTGACAAATTCCAAAGATTATCAGTCTAGGTGCGCCTACACTTCTGAAACTACCTCTACCTTGTGACTGCCCCTGATCTGTCTCTTTCTAACACACACCTTCTGATGGGAGAAAAAAAGAAAGGACATAAAGTCCTGGATCCACCAATGTGGATTGAGCGATCGATGTAGCGGAGGAAAAGACTCGCAGCTCAATTGCCGCTTGAAGACGCCATTCTTCGGATATTATTCAGAAGGAAACTGCGAGTAGGGAATCCGGTGGAATAGAATTAGTGTGACGGGCGACTGTCATCACGTCGCAGCGTGTGGAATTTTCCACGGCGCGGTTCGGCAGTATACGATGAGCCGATCGGAGCCTCCGCGCAGGAAGAAAAAGAAGAAGAGGAGGAGAAAAAATTTCATGATCAGAGTTTTCTTCCTCCTCAAACTGCAATGAGGGAACTTCCTTCAGCTCTAAAGTCCCCAGCGCGTGATTCCAATTTGCGGTTTTCATTTCGAGGAATCGCGAGAGAGAGAGAGAGAGAGAGAGAGAGAGAGAGAGAGAGAGAGAGAGAGAGAGAGAGAGAGAGAGAGAGAGAGAGAGAGAGAGAGAGAGAGAGAGAGAGAGGAAGCAACCGCGGATCTACGCTTATCAGCCGAGTTTTCTCGTCTGCGCGTTAAATTGACCCGAGTAGTCAATTTGTTCACACTTGAGACTGTTCCTCCTAGTAGATGTGAGTGAGTGAAAAAGAGAGAGAGAGAGAGAGAGAGAGAGAGAGAGAGAGAGAGAGAGAGAGAGAATGAGAGAGAGGGAGAGAGAAGGATGGAGGGTAAAGAGCAAAGAACAGATGAAAGGAAAAAGAGTTCTTATTATTTCGGAGACGGTTTTTCTTGTCGCGCTCATTGGAGCAACAAAAAGAGTTCGGAGAAGAGTTTTAATTTGCTCGAATCTCCTTGCTCGAACGCTTTTGGCCTCCGCCGTTCGCGCCGAACAGCGAACGGAGCGAAGGTTTGTCGCTCCCTTTGCCCTACCCACCCACATTCTTTGCGAAAAGCCCGCGTGTATTAACCGTCTTTCAGGATGATAAAATTAAAACGAGGATTCCTGTAATGTGACGCCCGCGCCCTCGCGAAAATTAAGGATTTTAATCGGTTGACGTTCCCTAGTTGCGTTTTAAAAGTTGTATACCTGTCAGGTGGTTTTGAGAGAAATGACAAGAACCGACGATGAGTTAAATTATCGGATCAGTGATTTTAAATTCTCGCGAATAATAGACTGTTTCAGTGAATAGCAGGGAATTCATAAAATCCAGGAATCTGATTTGCTGTGATGCTTTTTTTAAACTCGGAACCAGTGGCGTAGCCAGGAATTTTTCTAGGGGGAAGGGGGTGGGGGGGAGGGGGGAGGGGGAGGGGGAGGGGGAGGGGGGGTTCAAAGATACTAATTGGGTAAAATTTGTCTGAAAACGCAAAAAATGACCTTTTTTAGGACAAATTTTGGTGTCAATGGGGGGGGGGTCTAGACCCCCCGGACCTCCCCCCCCCTTGGCTACGCCCCTGCTCGGAACCAACATCTAATTGATCAATTTTGAATTTTTCACTTCTCATCAAAACAGCCTATCTAAACTGTTTTAGTTGATCGATATATCGTATCGATTACCGTCCAAGGATCTTTGGTTCCGAACAAGCTCTATGATTCAATACATATTCTCCATGAGCATTTTTTTGAACGAAACTTTTTGCTGTGAAATCAAACCATTAATGCGACCTTTTGCGCTATTATGAAATCTACGTGGACCTCAAAAACACTTCTCTATGCCTGGTTTCCTATGATTAAAACTGATGAAATCAAAGAGATATTACTGATTAAACAATGCATTTTTGAATAGAATCATCCATATGTTATTGTTGTTGTAATGGAATGGGCGGGAACCAGGCAGTAATCCCGATGATTTCAACCTTCATAGATGCGTCGTTTAATCTAATATCTTGTTGATGTTGGATTTTAGTCAGGGAACCAGGCATGTTTAAGTATTTTCGATGTATAGTCGCTGAAAAGTCGCAGACGCATTTGAAGGTTAGAATCGCCCGAATTCCCACCCACTCTACAACAAACATTTAGGTGCAATTCTAACCTCCACATACATAGTTAAATCTATAATATCTTGTTGATTTTGGCAGTTTTAGTCGCGAATTCAGGACAATAAGCATTTTCGAAGTCGGAGAATTCATAACTTCCAAAGGTCGTATTGATACCAGGGGTGTTCAAAAAATAAGGCGCTTTTGTCTATAAAACGAGAACGAATCAACGAAAAATAACGAACGAAAGGCAAATTAAAGCAAATTTAATACTGTTTCAACTTACAAACTTATATTTTGTCATAGTACCTAACCGTTTACAGTGACGCATGTCTATATTATAGACGTTGAATCCATTTTTGCATTCCGTTGAAAAAAAAAAAAAAAAAAAAATCCTGCGGTTGTGATCTGATCTACGAGTATTTGGCAACCTCACATCTCCGAGACTCGAAAAACAGAGATACTGATAAGATAAGCGTCTCAATCAGCCGATCAAGCGTTGACCTAAAGGTTGTCATCTAAAAGTTTCATCAGTATCAGGTCAGTACCGTAGCTGCGACATCATGAGTGAAAATTCAAAAAAGCTGAATCAGCTCAAAAAATCATGTCGACTATTTTTTGGGATGCAAACGGGGTCATTCTCAAGGAATATCTGGAAAAAGGGCATACTGTCAACTCTCCAAGATACTGCGATACTATGCGAAATCTGAAAACTCGCATCCGAAGAATTCGACCTGACAGGACAGCTTTCCTGTTGCATCATGACAATGCAAGACCACATTGCAGTGCAGTAACAAAAAAGACGCTGGTCAGGCTGAAGTTTCAAGTGGTGCCCCCCCCCCTTCCCTCCTACAGTCCAGACTTAGCTCCGAGTGATTTTTGGCTTTTCCCAAAGCTCAAGGAAGCCGTGAAGGGTAAACTGTTTAGCTCTGATGATGATGTGCAGACCGTTGTGAGCGAATGGATCAGATCACAACCGCAGGAGTTTTTTTTTTTCAACGGAATGCAAAACTGGATTCAACATCTGCAGCACGCGTCACTGTAAACGGTGACTATGACAAAATATAAATTTGTAAGTTGAAAGACTATTAAATTTGCTTTAATTTGCCACCTCGTTCGTTATTTTTCGTCGATTCGTTCTCGTTTTATAGACAAAAGCTCCTTATTTATTGAACACCCCTCGTACATCACAATAACCAAAATTTCTGTTAAAAAATGAGCTTGTAAACGGGAAAATTACATTGAATCATAGTTTGTTTGTAACTAACCAGAGGTCATCGGATGGTAAATGGATACGATATCATAAAAGGCGTTAACCGCACAGGCCCAGTCAGAAAACACACGTGGGAGGGTACATATTGCTGTACAAAAACATTCTATTTGCGGGTTCAAATGTCGAGTTCAAACGACTCAGATTATTTAACCATGCATATGCCGATAATGTGCTTTGCTCGACCCCGGGTTGAAATGAGTCGCGGAATTCGAATGGAATATTTTGCTCGTCGGAGCTGAATCATTCCATAGATTATTGAATACTCATTGATGTCACTAGAAATAGTGAGGTTTAACATGAACCAGCAGCCATCTGGAGTGGAGATTCATGAGCCATTGCTGTCAGATTCGTTTTCGAAACAAATTAAGGAGGATAAACAAGGAAAGCCACATCATAAACACCACTTTCGATTCCTCACTCGCATTCCCGCATGATTGAGCTCAATCCGCGGTTTTAATCCGCATAGACGAATAGCTAATGTTCAACGGCTTCAATCTATTATTTTAGCACTCTGAAAAAAAATGAGGGGCAAAGGTTTCTTTTGCGCTTTACCACCTCGGTTTTACTCCACCAAACTTCAAACCACCAGGCTTACCGACCAGAGCTGCCGTTTTGCTTATAATCGCAATGCTATTTTTCAATTCACCGATTATTCTACCGATTGAGAAAAGATTACACTCTTCAGTTCAGTGTAAGACTGTAATGCACGAAAACACTCTGATCTGTAATCTTTCCTTAATCGGTGGAAACTTCGTTAATTAATAAAAAAAGACCCGCAAGGTTTTTAAAATCATCGACAGCTTCACCGGTTGAGAAAAGATTACAGATGCGAGTATTTTAGTTCATTATAGTAATACACTGAACTGAACTCAACCGGTGGAATCAACGGTGGATTGAAAAATAGCATTAATTATACGCAAAACGGCAGCCATGTTGCCGACCTTTCGGAACGCCGCACATAGTAACATTATTATTAGGCATGCTTTATTGTCGACGGTTTTAGTGATGACGTCATCCGATAAAAAAGTTCGTTGAGCGCTCCAAATTATACCTAGTCGTTTTTTATTTAGTTAGGTGAGGGGGCATTACTTTCAAAACACGGCCCGTATGCTTAATATGCATTTTTTTTTTTACTGTAGAGTAAGTCATCCATATCCAGTATGTCCCAAAAGTTCTTACCAAACGCAAGTCAAAAAACATACGTCACATCAATGAACAAAAAAATCCACTCGTCGGCTTATGGTTGAATATCATATTATTTAATAGAAAAATTTGCTGACGTACTTCTTTCTGACTGAAACCTGGTAAGGACTTTTAAGACATATATACACGCAAAAAACAAAACAAAAAAAATTAATGTAGACTAAAAAGAAAATTCTTTTAGAATTAAACTGGAACTCTCGATAATTCTCTCAATTAAAGAAACATATATTTGAAATCACCAGCGAGTTCTTACTGATCCTATCGAAAGTTGTAATATATAAATTGAAATTTGCCAGAAATACTTGTTGAATATCGATAAGAACTCTGTTTACATTAAAAGGAAGTTCTTATTAGTTCTTATTTAATGGTACATTCCGCAATTTCAAAAATAATTTTTTCACCGTGTGGTTATATTCGTTAGACCATTCTGAAAGCGCTTGTGTATTTCGGAGGCTCCTCACTTGTCTCCTCTCTTCGCGGACAAGTTAGTCGGCCATGGCAACTACCATTAATCCATCCATTAACCAATCGGGGGTTTAAAAACCCGCAAGACTTATCTTGTGTAGTATAAACTAGATTTGTACACAGACTCAGAATCTAAAACTAAGTTGGCACCGGGCAGGGGTAGGGAAAAAACAAAACAAAACAAAAGCGATCCAGGAAAAGCCGCATAATTCAAGTCTAACCCTCAAAAACAGTAAGCTGCAGCCATGAGGAGCTAAGCCACCATCGCACTATGGTCTGAGATTCTCAAAAAGTAGTCAAAAATTAGGGAAAACAATTTCTCAACAATTTATCAATTATAAACTTCCAAGATCAATTCGATCACAGAAAACACATTTAACATGTAGTTCAAACATAGAAAATAAATAAATGATCAACGATAATTTTTCTATGATTTCTATCCTATCCTCTGTTTTTTTGCCATTTTTTTTTCAACTACAGAACATAGTGCGTCGCAAAGTGGGCAAAAATGACAGATTGGGCGGTTAAAAATCAGAAAAAAAATTACCTAAAGCAATCGTTTTTATTGAAAGCCTCCCAGGACAAAATTTTACTAGCTCGAACCACTTCTAACCGGAATGTTTCTAGCTGGGAAATGTACACAGAGAGTTTAAAATCAGTCCAGTTTCAGAATCATAGCTCTTTAAGACAGGGCTTTGAACCAGAAACGATTTCGGTTCGGTTCGGTTCACGGCTCGGAATTCGCAAACGAAATCAGTTAGCGGTTTGGTTCGGAGTTCACGGGGACAATGGGTTGGGTTCGGTTCAAACCGGTTCAACGAGTCTTAGCCCGGTTCAAACAAACTTGGAAAGCAAATTTAAGTGAAAGAATACTTTCACATTTTATACTTCTTTTTTAACAATTTAGCTGCTTTATTAAAAAAAAAAAAAAAAAAAAAAAAAAATCCTATCAGGAGCAGAACATCATCGACTAAACATTATATTTTTTTTCTTATGCATTTTTATTTTTTATAGATTGATGTCTCAAGTTATGAAAATATTCTTATTTAGAGTCTACAATCATATAGTAATAACTTGAACCGCTTTTAGAAAACTCTCGAAATGGTTCAAACACGGTTCAGCCCGTGCGGTTTGGTTTGGCTCGCGGTTTAACCCTTTCTTGGATAGTGGTACACATGTGTACCATTTTATGTAACATGTGATTCAATGGAATTTAAAGACATTTTTCAAAAAGTTGTGTGACCCATCAAAGTTCTTAAAAAAGTGTCCTCTTTTGAGCGGTCTAAATAAATCTCAAAAAAACTCAAATCCCAAAATGTGTGCATGAAAGGGTTAAGGCATTTTATGCAAAATAGTTCGCGGTTCTGGAGCCCTAATTTAAGATTAATTTAATTTGCTAAATTTTGGCCTCTAATTGCAAATTTTTGCCCATTGCGCGTCAAAACTCACGGGTGGGTCGTCCGTCCACGGCCACGATCCTCGCAGCCTGCATTCGTGGAGAGTGTGGTCGACACAGCTTTTCGGACGACCTCTCGGTTGAGGTCAAGTAGCACCCCCCCCTTTATTTCCCTCCCCCCTTTCCCCTCCAAAGCACCCACCCCACCCGTGTCGCCGGTTGCCTCAGCCCCGTCATCGTCAGTCGGAGGGATTACTCGGGCACCGGAACTTCGTGCAGTTAATCCTTGAAACTTCGCACATTATTCTTGCCCCGCCAGCTCTTCTTTCCCTTTCTTATTTTTGTGGATGAGTCCATGAGTCCAGATATCATACCAAAAACGAGACTGCAATCGCCGCACATTGGAGCGGGTTAATGGGATAGGCCGGTCATAGTGTCAAAACTTTAAATGCGTTTATCTTTGTTAATAAACATAACCTTTGAAGTTCGAAAGTGGAATCAATGATTTTATTGTAAAATTTTCTTCAAGAATCACCCTTTATAGTTTGTTTTTTTTACTGTAAAAACATTGAAATTTGCATTTTTTATCACATATTCCTTGTCCAACCCCTCCAATTGACTCGCACTACTTTGCGCCGCGTCGTTGAGATAAGCTTTGAATCGTAGCCGATCGAAATATGAATCGCTATTCGTTGGTCTTTTATTTAATAGGTCCTCCCCTCCGCGAGTCAAAATACACGCAGTTTTTATGACTGGGGTCGAGTTGAAAGTTAATGTTCAACAACATTATTTTTCTTTTATTTTATTGAGTATTCGTCAGCATATAGAGGAGGCTTGTACTATCGACAAATTAAAGATTGCAGTGAGATACTACTTAGTTACTACTTAGGTAAGTTTCGCCTTCAAGGTTCCGGCTCGGCCACTCTTTATACTCCTCACACCTTGCAGGTGAGTGGCCAGTGCGGGTGGGGCGGGAAAGCAGTGGCGGCTCGTGCAGTCTGGCAACCGTGCACTTTTGCCATTTAAACGTATGCAAAAAGATCGATACTAGGTGAGGCGCTACGCCACACCAAGTAATCGATTATTTTACACAGTTTTAAATGGAGGAAATCCATTGTTGCCACATTGCACGAGCCGCCGCTGCGGGAAAGCCGTTGCAGATCAGTCCCGCCCTATCACCCATAGTTTAAAATATGTGAAAACATCATGACAATCTTTAATTCGTCGATAGAACTATTTGACAACCATGATTTTGTGAGATTTGAATCCACACAAAAGTATCGAATTTTCAGAGATTCGGTGAATTCCCTGAGGATCGATTATTTAACGTGCGTTTAGATGAAGAGAATCCACTGTCGCCACATTGCACTAACTGCCGTGCTGTTCGTCGGCACAATGCTCTTACTTTATTATTGTGAGCCCGAGGTATTTTAAAACGTAGATATGTAGGTAACTTGGGAGGAGGTTCACTAAAGAACCCAAACGATCTTTAACTTTAGAGGCTAGGGGTTTGTTTTTTCAATATAAGTATTTTGAAGTGATTAAGTACTTCCATCCAACGACTGAATTTTTCAAGACTATTCTTTATCATATTTTCCCTTTTTTCGGGTTCTTATACAGGTATTTTTCTGCACGACATAGTTCCAAAAAAATTCAACGATTGAGAAAAAATGCTTCAGTAATTTTGCTTTTTTCCTTATTTTCCAACAGACTATAAAGAATTGAACCACTAAAAAGATCCTAAAAAGTCGCACAATTTCCTAAAAATTCAAACATTAAACCGGTTTCTGTCAACAATCTGGAAGCATATAATAGGCTTAAAAAAGTCTAATAAAATTACATAATACCATAGTATCACAATGCCTAGTAACGCGTCTATAATGTAAATTTGGAAAACGTGAAAACTTGCACAAAGGTGGCTGAATTAGTACCTTGAACGTCGTAAAGCCCAAAAAGGTTTATGTAAGGAGAGAGAGAGAGAGCGAGAGAGAGAGAGAGAGAGAGAGAGAGAGAGAGAGAGAGAGAGAGAGAGAGAGAGAGAGAGAGAGAGAGAGAGAGAGAGAGAGATGGAGAGAGAGAGAGAGAGAGAGAGAGAGAGAGAGAGAGAAAGAGAGAGAGAGAGAGCTAGAAAGAGAGGGAGGAGAGATTTGCGTCAAAAAAATGGCCTGGGGTCGATTTTGACTCCTCCCCTCCCCACTGGGCTCACAAGAGTTTCTTGGGCTATTAGCTAATTGCACCCGCCCTCTTAGCAGTTATTTGTGACTAAAATAATGAGGCGTCTGTCTGTCAAACTTGTTGCTACTCAACTTTTCCTTGGCTCTTTTTGGCTTTAGGTGTGCATTAAGTAGAAGAAATTCTAGGGCTGAACGTAGGTTTCCGTTTTACAAACTACATAATTTGCACACGAAAAAGCAAAAAAACAAAAAACAAACAAAAACTAAGTAACTGTAGCTTACTAGTTTTGAGTGAGCTGGTCAAACGGATGATCTGGCAGCAACCCTACATGTAATATTTGAAGGAGGTGAAATAATTAAATGATTTAAAGGCGAGAGCGCAATGTTGCCAGATTGGGGTGAAAAAACCGTAAGTTTTACATTGATTTAAATGGGGACGATGCGGCTTTTTACCCTCGATCTGGCAACTCTGCGAGAGCGCTGAAATAGGCAGGGCTGCCGTTTTGCGTATAATCAATGCTATTTTTCTATTCACCGATGATTCCATCGGTTGAGAAAAGATTACACAATTCAGTTCAGTGCATGACTGTAATCAACTAAAATACTCGTATCTGTAATCTTTTCTCAACCGGTGGAGTCGTCGATGACTTTAAAAAACTTGCGGATATTTTAATTAATCAACGGAGTTTCCACCGATTAAGAAAAGATTACAGATCAGAGTATTTTCGTGCATTACAGTCATACACTGAATTGAACTGTGTAATCTTTTCTCAACCAGTGGAATCATCGGTGAATAGAAAAATAGCATTGATTATACGCAAAACGGCAGCCCTGGAAATAGGAGCGAGAACGCCGACTAGAACCGTACGTATGTGTACATACTGTACCTCCTTCAATATTTGTGACTCGTATGGCAACGATGCGAAATATTACGATTTCTCGCTGGGGCGCGATGACTCCTCGTCGGTTTGTTGTTCTATTATGCGGGTAGTAATTCAGTCATCGCTTCAATATTTTATGCTTGTTGCGGAATCGGATGGTTATACCGACACACGCCTACCAGTAACGGTATCCCATAACCTCGCATCCACATGGAACTGCGAAAGGTATAGGGTATGGGGATTCAGATTTTTGCCCTTTTGCCCTCGGAGCCTCGCGTGGGGGCACTGTTAAATTAAAATTTGCCTCCCCGTTTCCCAGCTCTAAAGAGAGTTATTTTGCCACTTTATGGCCCCCGGTTACGGTGCTTTTATCACCGACCTGCGACCGTCCCCTGGAGCAAGTGTGCTGATATTTTTATAGTTTTGCATTCGTTTGTTCCTTCGTTAAAAATTATGGATTTCGGCGCGCAAATTGAAGGCATTTTGTCTCTCGTCCGTATGCCTTTTACATCTTTCCCATACAGTCATGGGTTTTGAAATCAAACGATTGAATCCACAATCCGTGGCAAGGTTTGTAAATTAATCCGTTTTTCGACGAAGTAGAATCAAGGGCGTAGACTGGGGGCAGGAAGCACTGGTGGCTCGTGGAGGTGAGGCAACGAAAATGAGAGGTGCACAGGATTTTTTTGAAACGCTTTTGACCTAAACTTTTTTGAAAATTCTGTGTTTCATTCACACATTTGGACTATTGAAACAAAGAAAGATGGAATAATAACCATTTTTACCTTTAAATGTTATTTTTTTTAACTTTTTTTTCTTCCTCCTCCTTCAAAAAATGTGAGGCGATGGCTCCCTGTCACCTCTCTTGCCTCACTTGGAAAGCCGCCACTGGCAGGAAGGGACACTTGCCTCCCCTCCCAATCCCTGAAATCAGCAAAATTAAGAAGGGAGAATTCACTAAAAATGTCAAAAAATGGGCAAGACTTGGACTTTTGCCCCCATCCTCCCCGAAAGTTTTACTTTTCCTTTTTTTTTCCTTTTTGTACATGCACCCTTGCACCTTTGCACCTTTATTGAGGGAGGCGCTTGCCTTTTATAACCTTTCCTTCCAATCCTTAAAAACGCAAAAATATGAAGGAAAAAGGCGATGAAGATAGTTTGCCTGAAAAAAATGTCGAAAATTGGCAAAAATTGAACTTTGGTCCCCCCCCCCTTTTAATATTAAATGATCTCCCGGAATTTTTTTCTTGAATGGGATAAGTTTAGGTACGCGTAACTTTCTATGGGGCACCATAGCTGTTTCCACTCCCCCCTTCCGTTTAAAATCCCAAAAAATGTCTTCCCTCCAAAATTTTCCGCCTTCTGCAGAAGCCTGGTCTACAAAACGGGAAGTATGCCCCAGAGAAGGCTGAAGGCCTGAAGGGTTAAACCTCCATGTAATGGAGGACAAAGGAAAGAAAAGGGATGCCGGGCAAAAACGCGGCATCGAAAGAAAGAAAGAAAGGACGGTATCGGTATGGAGAGGAAGAGGAGGGAGGGAATCAAGATAGACAAGACAAAGGTGAACTCGACCTGAAACAGATTTACTTTTATGTTACAGTAATTTTTCCTGCTTTCATCGCAAGCTTTTAGTCGGAGCCTGAAATATTGACATTCATTAGCGTGAATTCAAAAGGAGAGGAATGGGAGGGGGGAGAGAAAAGGAGAGAGAGAAAAAAGGGGGATGTTCAAATCAAAGAGGTTCGGTGTCTGCGGAGATTGAGATAGCGAAAGGCGTAATGGTATATCTGGCTCATTCATTTTCTTTAGCCCCCCCCCCTACTCCCCTCCTCACCCGCGTTTCCGCCGGAAGTGATGATAGGGGGAGAGTGGTTTTTTTTCCCTGTTTTACCTATTCGGAGGCGCACAGAATCTTTCACGAGCAAGATGTCCGTATTCCGGAAGCGCTGAAAATTTATCGAGAGGGAATATTCAAACAAAATCACAACGAACGTATTTAAGTTCAAACAATTTCGATGCGAAAATATAATTAAAACAACAATTCGCAAACCCAAGGGCTGAATATCTTAGATGTGCTAGGCATTAGAATGGTTAAACAATCTTTACGCACCCTTTGGAACTAAACTCGAGGAAGCTGTTTTAGCTTTCACACTTTCAGTGAAAAGTTTACCTGGACAATTTTACTCAGTTTCCGTTATAACCAAATAGCAGTTGTTCCAATCGTCGTATGAAAACAAGTGTCTTGTTTCTAAGAAACCCTTGTTTGTTTCTTGTTTGCCAAAAAATGAATATGAACATCTAGCACTGTGAAGTGAACAAGGAGAATGGGTGGGTATGAGAGGAACACCTACAGTATACCTACTTGTTTGCCTGACAGTTGTCTCTACTCAAAAGAGAGTAAAAACTAAATCATTACTACGCATACATACAAATATTGCGCAACCTAACTCTTTTGCGTGTTAAGTAAATGCTGATCAAAACGCCGCGCCGGCGGTTATACCAGAGATTACTAAGCCTAAGAGATATGGCATAACGATTCAAAAGTGTTGTTCGACTCCTACGAAGTATGCAATGTGGCGTACGCTGGTGACCGTAAACATTGTTACTACTGTTGTTGTTTGAATGAGATTTGACAGCAACGCCACTAACTAAATTAATAAGATTAATAAAGTGTTTGGGAAGTTTAATGAGCTCTGAGTATATTTTGTACGTGAATTTGAAAATCTAAGTCACTTTAATCGTCCCATCGGCCATTAAATGACAAACATTTAGATGCCGCAGAGAATCTAACCTCATTTCCAACAACATGAATAACAACAATGTTTACGGTCACCAGCGTACTGCACGTTGTATCACGGCCATTCTGCAGGCGTTTTTTACGGAGCCCGGCCAACGGTTTTTGAACACGGCGGAGATAGGAAGTGCCATATCTCTTAGGCTTAGTAATCTCTGGGTTATACATAGAACCTGGAATACAGAGGAGATCATACAAATTACAAAAATCTGGCACAAAAATAAAATTACATTAAAGTATACAAGGAGTAATGACAGCGCTATGACAATTTATAAAAGCAGGTGTAAGGTCTGGGAGGTGGAATGGACGTTATCTGCGTCGAGGATATTAAACTATTTCGGGTGTTTTAAAATTAAAGTGTTTTACGGAAAAAAAATATATGAAAACAGATGGTTTGCTTGAGTTCACAAATGCTTACTTCAGAGTGTTCATGGGACTCTGGAGATGAGTAGTTAAGAGTCAAACGTATATGGTTTTCTTGTGATATTTATCATATGCATTTGAAGGCAACACACGTGCATTAGCCTGAATTTCAATTTGAAAGAGAGAGAGAGAGAGAGAGAGAGAGAGAGAGAGAGAGAGAGAGAGAGATTTAATTTGATTTGATCTTGATATTATTTAACCTGGCTCTAATAAGACTTGCAGTAGTCCTTTCTACCCTAGAGAGAGGATAATTGAATATACAACTAAACAAATAAATAATATACAAAAATAATCTTATAGATATAAAAAACGATCGAAAAGACAAAATTAAAACGCAAAACAAACAAAAAAACAAAATAATGAAAGAGTAAATAAACAAGTTAATAAGCAGATAAATAATTAAATCTAAACACAGAGAAAAAAATAAAGTAAATAAATAACATACATAAATAAGTAGATACATTCATAAATAAAAAATACGATAATATTTAAATAACTGGTTGAGTAGATACACAAAGAGAGGGAGATAATTAAAGATAGAATAGTATGATGGGGGAGAAAATCAGGCGTACGTTCCTAAAAGGAATCTTTAAGTAAATTTACATTTTTTTTTTTTTTTTATTGATACATGATTCGTTTCTTAATCCTTCAGGGATATTATTTAAAAGATTAATGGAAGAAATGAGGAAGGACTTACTACAGATAGATAGATAGATAGATAGATAGATAGATAGATAGATAGATAGATAGATAGATAGATAGATAGATAGATAGATAGATAGATAGATAGATAGATAGATAGATAGATAGATAGATAGATAGATAGATAGAGAGAGAGAGAGAGAGAGAGAGAGAGAGAGAGAGAGAGAGAGAGAGAGAGAGAGAGAGAGAGAGAGAGAGAGAGAGAGAGAGAGAGAGAGAGAGAGAGAGAGAGAGAGCGAGAGAGAGAGAGAGAGAGAGTGAGAGATACGGAGAGAGAGAAACACAAGTAACAGTGAGGTTGAGGGTATCTGAAGAGTTACTTACGGGAAGGAAAAGAAATAGAGAGGAGGCCCACAGACCTCAGAATCGCTTTGCAATCAGTTTTTACTCTGGCAAAATTTAAGCTACCTGAAACAAAGAAGAAACGATGGATGAAGAGAGCAAGTAAAATAGAGGAATTTT
The DNA here is from genome assembly GCA_011764245.1 of Trialeurodes vaporariorum. Classification (NCBI taxonomy): domain Eukaryota; kingdom Metazoa; phylum Arthropoda; class Insecta; order Hemiptera; family Aleyrodidae; genus Trialeurodes; species Trialeurodes vaporariorum. The sequence continues at coordinate 24,682,962 of VMOF01000320.1, forward strand.
AAACGAAGCTGGATTTTGAGGCGTACCAAATCAACAAAATTCATGTTTTCAAAGCAAACAAATAAATAAATCTATCCATACCCACGCACAGTTTCATTTCCGGCCTCTCGTTTGCGAGATACAGACTACAGAGCTCCACATGCAGCTCAACGAATTGGTGCGGATTGCGGAACTCCAACTTTCGCTCCCGTTCTCAACACTGAATTAAATGCAACTGTTGCCAGATTCCTGACTCTGAATACTTGAACATGTTGTCATTAGAAAGTATTTCAATAAATTGTGAACACTGTACCACTTCTTGACTTTATAAAAGAAGGACGTTGATGTCGAACATGAGTTTTTACTTTCTGTCGTATAGTATAGTGGCAAATGTGCATCCGTGGGATGCTTCGTGAAGAAAGTGTGGGAGTGGTCTCATTCTCTTCGTTTTGATGCGTAGAATCCGATTTTCGATGGTGTCAAGTCCAGAAATCGATCCGGTGACCACCAGAGCCTAAAAACCAAAATGGCGGCCGTTCGGACGACCTACCCTCAGTTATCGCACGATATATTTTCAAATATAATTTTTTCAGCAATTTCATGTAAAAATTCGTGTTCCTCGTAAAATTTACCATGGAAATGATATGCTTGCGTGACCTTACTAACCGTTTCATGGCCTCCAACGGCGGTCAAAAGCAAAATGGCGGCCATTTCACGGCAAATTTCGCACGCTTATCACCTAAAAAAGTTTCAAACTATAATTTTACGGACAATTCCACCCAACAAACGTTAATCCTAACTTCAGCTTAGCCATAATTGGTCAGAGCATCAATTAAGGGGGGAGGGTGGAACCCCTCCCCCTCCGGCCCTCCCGAATAGCCGGACATGTCCGTCCATAAGCTTGAAAATTATTGAAAAATCAGAAAGCCGTGCTATACGCTGAGATGGTATTCGGGAGGTGATCCAGGCATGATTACAACCATGAAAGGAGTATTTTAGGGGTCTATTAAGGCCCCTCCCCTCCCCCCGACGATCTAAAAGAGGGTGCGAGACCCCCCTTTTCCTCCAAATTAGAAGATTCATACACGTTTCTCATTACGGTTTTCCTCAAAATGCGTCGAAACAACCAATCTGACGCTAAAATTTGACTGAGCTCTTTCTAAAGAGGATAAAATTTCCTACAAGGTGGTTTAGTCAGATATAAATTTTATTCGCCTGGCAGTCGAGAAACAGCTGATTTTCTTCTCGCGGAAATTCGCAAAATCGCAGATAAAACGCGTTTTTCTGACTTTTTTTCGAGTAATTTTACTTTCGAGGCGTCTTGAAAAGCAACGACTGTGAGTTGAACGTATAGTAGGCTCCAAGCAAGTATTCTGGGGGTCTCTATTGAGTAAAATGGTGTTTCGGGGGGGGGAGGGGGGTGACCGCCGACCCGCTCTCAACACGGAACAAATAGCGTCAAAAATCTCGATAAATCGGTGAAATAATTCCCTTATTTCTCATAAACTTCCCGGCTTTGGATCAAATACCGACCACCCCCCCCGGAAAGGCTTGACACTCGTGAGTGCCAAATTTTCCTCCTTTTTTCCAGGAATTACGCACAACTTTTCGATCAAGAAAGAACCAGAGCTGGATACAGCCTTTTTCTTATAATCCCACGCTCAAAGATCAAAAAAGAATCAATCCACAATGATTTTTTTTTTAATCTATGAAACCATAATCAAAAAAACTGATTTCTCCAAGTGTCGGCTCCTATTCGAAATCCGAATCGCTACATTCAAATGCCTGCGCTATGAGAGGGATTCTCGCATTCATTGTCTTGGAAAATGGTACAGCCATTAATGCTGTGACGGATCCAGCAATCAGGCAGCAGTGTGTTCTTCTCGTTTGACTGTGTGTCTGTGTGAGAAATAATATATTAGTCACGGGGATAGCCCCTTCAATAACCGATTGTTTATATGATACATTCAAATGAGAAGAATGTGCAGTTGCCAGATTTTTGATTCGCCTATGCGGCTATGCATGCACATCTATGTGCACGGCAAACCCAGTTTGTTTGCAGCTGCAACGCTGCTTCGCGTCGTGGCTTTCATAAGTGCAAGGTATATGGAGAACAGGTATGGACAACACTCGACTTAGGGGGCTTGGCCACTTTTGGGGAAAAGCGACTTCTTCGCCATCTTGTCTCCTATTTACACCGTGTATCTTGCATTGTTGTTTGTGGTTAGGTTTGAAGGGGAATTTTATCTAAAACAATACTTTATTTATTTGAACAATGAGATGTAATTTTATCTTTAAATGTTAATGTTGTGACTATAGAATGGACTAACATCGTCAATTACGTTGTTCACTTTACTTTTCAAGATGTGAAATCTAAATTTGAATCGCGTGGTTAGAGAAATGGCGGTGGAGTCGCTTTTTTCACAACCAATCAGAGCCAACCTCAGAGTGTTGTCCATACCTGTTCTCCATCGAATCTACCTTGTCATAAGTGGTGGAAAGAAAGTGTTGAGCATCCGTGGACTAATCTTTGAAATCGGTAAATAAAACTAATATACTGGATAAATAAACGGCTCCCATTGGTCCTTCTTGCGTGTGAATTGACAAATACCCTGGTAAAAATGACCCATGCGAAAAGTCCAAATTTGCATGGGAAATCATGAGTTCCCATGAGAAATTCATGTGAGAGCATGGGAAATCATGACTCTCCATGGGCTCTTCATCGAAACCCATGTGAAACCCATGATTTCCCATGGGCTCCCATGGTTTTCTATAGGGTTCCGTAATTTTTCCTTGGATTCCTCATGGGTTCTCATGAGAAATTATGAAAATATTCGTACTTATACCAGGAAATCACGAAATCTTCATGGGTTCACATGAGAAACTCATGATTTTCCATGCAAATGTGTTCATGATTTCTCATGAGCCATTTTTACCATTGTATATGAGTACATGTATACCTCTGTAATCAAGTACCTATCTCTCCGCTTCATTCGAGAAGCTATCGGTAGTCAATAAGCTATATGCAGCCAATACCTATAGCTTATTAAAATTACATTAAAAGCTTCTCGAATGAAGCGGAAAGATAGGTACTTGATTACAGAGGTATACGTATATTTGTCGATTCACACATAAGAAGGACCAATGGGAGACGTTTATTTATCCAGTATATTAGTTTTATTTACCGATTTCAAAGATTCGTCCACGGATGCTCAATACTTTCTTTCCACCACTTATGAAAGCCACGACGCGAAGCAGCGTTGCAGCTGCAAACAAACTGGGTTTGCCGTGCACATAGATGTGCATGCATAGCCGCATAGGCGAATCAAAAATCTGGCAACTGCACATTCTTCTCATTTGAATGTATCATATAAACAATCGGTTATTGAAGGGGCTATCCCCGTGACTAATATATTATTTCTCACACAGACACACAGTCAAACGAGAAGAACACACTGCTGCCTGATTGCTGGATCCGTCACAGCATTAATGGCTGTACCATTTTCCAAGACAATGAATGCGAGAATCCCTCTCATAGCGCAGGCATTTGAATGTAGCGATTCGGATTTCGAATAGGAGCCGACACTTGGAGAAATCAGTTTTTTTGATTATGGTTTCATAGATTAAAAAAAAAATCATTGTGGATTGATTCTTTTTTGATCTTTGAGCGTGGGATTATAAGAAAAAGGCTGTATCCAGCTCTGGTTCTTTCTTGATCGAAAAGTTGTGCGTAATTCCTGGAAAAAAGGAGGAAAATTTGGCACTCACGAGTGTCAAGCCTTTCCGGGGTGGGTGGTCGGTATTTGATCCAAAGCCGGGAAGTTTATGAGAAATAAGGGAATTATTTCACCGATTTATCGAGATTTTTGACGCTATTTGTTCCGTGTTGAGAGCGGGTCGGCGGTCACCCCCCTCCCCCCACCCCGAAACACCATTTTACTCAATAGAGACCCCCAGAATACTTGCTTGGAGCCTACTATACGTTCAACTCACAGTCGTTGCTTTTCAAGACGCCTCGAAAGTCAAATTACTCGAAAAAAAGTCAGAAAAACGCGTTTTATCTGCGATTTTGCGAATTTCCGCGAGAAGAAAATCAGCTGTTTCTCGACTGCCAGGCGAATAAAATTTATATCTGACTAAACCACCTTGTAGGAAATTTTATCCTCTTTAGAAAGAGCTCAGTCAAATTTTAGCGTCAGATTGGTTGTTTCGACGCATTTTGAGGAAAACCGTAATGAGAAACGTGTATGAATCTTCTAATTTGGAGGAAAAGGGGGGTCTCGCACCCTCTTTTAGATCGTCGGGGGTGTAACGAAGATTTTTGGTGAACAAAAATCTCCGTTTTAAGTTATCCTAGTTGTAAATAACGCATCTTAATCTGTAGTTTTAGACCTATTTTGTTCATTTAAACCCCTCCCCCCCTTTAGAAAATACGATTTATTTAATTAATATGGAATCGCACCTGTAGCCATAGTTCGTAAGTTTAGACCGATTAGCAGTTTTATTTCGTTTGTTTATTTTGTTATAAAGAGCAAGAGAAGGAGAAGTATGTTGAGTTGAGAGTGTGTGAGTGTGTGAGTGAGGAGCGCACGGAGTCGGCGCTGGCCAGGCCGACTTTCTGCTTCCTCCTTGGCGCGCAAGCTCAGCGTCGCATAGAGGTTCCCCCTTTTCCCGTTAGATCGCTCCACCGTCTATTCTTATTTATTGCTCCCGAAAGTTCCCCATTTTGAATATTAATGTAATTTAAATATTTGTTATAGTTTTTTGATTATGCTCACCATCTGGGAGAATTCAGCCCCTTTTTAGTGATGTAGGTTTCGTCTCTTTTAATTGTATATAACTATTGTGTTTTCATTGTTGAAAACTGAAATCTCGTTGTTTTTAACATTTTCCGTTTTTATGCCCCTTTACCGTGTACGTTTTTAAGTTGCTTGACAGCCGGGCGTACGTCACGGAGCATCTACTTCGGATATCGTCCTAGTTAGCGGGAGCACGCGTTGAGTCGCATCCGCGCTAGGACAAATGATCCGAAGTTGGTTCTTTGACTTGCCGCCTCGAATATTTTTGGGCGAATTTCGTTTAACGATAATCGCATGAGTTATCATCGGTTGAGGTGCACGCGTTGAGTCGCATCTCCTGATGAATACTCTTTCCTTTCTTTTCAGGTTGCCCCCCCCCTTTAAATGAGTCTTAAAGGGCGAGTTTTGATTACTTATTGAACTTACTGAGAAAGTTCGATACATTTCATTGTTAGTATCGAATCGATTGATTGGACTTTGTGAATTGTCCCATTTGTTGGACAGCTCGTTGTTCGCCATTGTGATGCGACTTTGTACCTGCTTTTTTGAATTGCGCCTTTTGTGTCAGACGATATTTTGTATTCGGGTTGTAGCCCAGTTTTATAGTATTTTGATTTGTTTGATACTGTTTAAATACATAGATTTTTTGTGTTTGAAGCTCTGAAACTTTGAGTTTAAACTTTTTGTCTCGTGGAGACGATTTTACTTAGTTGTTTCATGCCTGGTTGTCGGGAAGTATTTACTACGGTCCCCAACTTTCGTATTGCCAGGTGGGTGCACGCGCTGAGTCGCATCCTGGGTAATATTAAAGTTGCGTTTTGACTAATAGTTTGATTGTATACTTCGACATCCTTTTTTCTTTTTTTTTTGTCTTCAATGGAAGACTGGCGCCCGAATCCAGGAATCACCACTGCAGTTACCCGGCACAATTTCTAAACGGGTTGGGCTCGTATTGTTGCGTATATTTTCCCCCGTTAGAAATTTGGCGCCCGAACTGGGACTTGATAGAAATTTGATACTTCTGTTTGCATTGTTATTTAGACCTGTGGATGTATTTTTGAAGCCTTTGATTTGGTTAATCGATTTTTTGAGATATGTTGAACTTTTATTTTGAGTTGTTAACATACGTTTTGATACTGTTGGAATGTTAATTTATGTAATTTGAATGTTTTGTAAACCCATTTTGTTTTGGGGTTTTTTATGATCTTTGTACTTTGTTTTGTACGTTTGATCGCGAATTTCGCTATGAAACAATAAAGTACGTGTCAAAATTGGACTCAATTGATGGACTATTGGAATTTGGAGACGACTGGCTCGATCGTTAAATTGCGGTGAATGCGATTATTGGAGAATGCTTTTTGCACCTTCGACCTTGAATGCAGCAGTTCTCTGAATTGATGATTTTGATTTCGACCACTACGTCCATCGTTTTATTTTCAGCTATGTTTATTTACTGCAGGCGCAGGGAACGCTAGGGTTTGTCGTTCCTACCTCAAATAGAGCCTGATTTGTAAAATATTCGTCGCGAAATTTGTTCCTGGACGTCACTCTCGAACCTTTACTCCATGTTGCATCGTTAAGACCATGGACAGCAGTTTTGGATTCCATGTTGCATCGTTAGGACCATGGATTGATCGATATTTGGATTCCGTGTTGCATCGTTAAGACCATGGATTGATCGTTATTTGGATCGTTGTTTTTGGAACATGAGCTTCTTCGGACTGACCGAAATCATCTTATTACGAGAAATCAAATTAAAGGTCATGTCGCCTTGTCTTTCGTCAAAGACCGCCTATTGAAACGCGAGTGTTTGTTCATTTTTGAGTTTCCACGTTTAAATGACCTCACAAACTTTATCGTTTTTTTCTCTCTCTCTTTTGTGCCTAAAGCGAATTTTTGCAGCTTTTAATCATATTCCATTGACGTGCATTTCTTTACTAAGTGGAAAACATTTGTTCGCGAATTGACACTGAAATTTCTGATTTTGCCAAGTGAGTCTTGCAGCCTAGAGCTCGTTAAACCATTTTCCTTTTGTTTTCTTTTCTCGAGCTGCCTGTAGCTCATTTATTTTATCGATTGTATTTTGATGTTCATTTGAGAATTGTCAAATTTCTGTTTAAAACTGATTTGTCTTGAAATGCATTAGGGTTGCTTTACCTTTTTGAACTGTCAATCAATTATTCTGTATTGTTTCCATCTCATTGTTTCAATTGCGATTTTTCAGATCAGAAAATATTCTTTTACTACTTAAACCCTTTGTACTCAAGTGAATTCTAACATTGTATTCATCACTCTTTTCCCCCTTTCCGAAGGAGGAGGGATTTGTAACGAAGATTTTTGGTGAACAAAAATCTCCGTTTTAAGTTATCCTAGTTGTAAATAACGCATCTTAATCTGTAGTTTTAGACCTATTTTGTTCATTTAAACCCCTCCCCCCCTTTAGAAAATACGATTTATTTAATTAATATGGAATCGCACCTGTAGCCATAGTTCGTAAGTTTAGACCGATTAGCAGTTTTATTTCGTTTGTTTATTTTGTTATAAAGAGCAAGAGAAGGAGAAGTATGTTGAGTTGAGAGTGTGTGAGTGTGTGAGTGAGGAGCGCACGGAGTCGGCGCTGGCCAGGCCGACTTTCTGCTTCCTCCTTGGCGCGCAAGCTCAGCGTCGCATAGAGGTTCCCCCTTTTCCCGTTAGATCGCTCCACCGTCTATTCTTATTTATTGCTCCCGAAAGTTCCCCATTTTGAATATTAATGTAATTTAAATATTTGTTATAGTTTTTTGATTATGCTCACCATCTGGGAGAATTCAGCCCCTTTTTAGTGATGTAGGTTTCGTCTCTTTTAATTGTATATAACTATTGTGTTTTCATTGTTGAAAACTGAAATCTCGTTGTTTTTAACATTTTCCGTTTTTATGCCCCTTTACCGTGTACGTTTTTAAGTTGCTTGACAGCCGGGCGTACGTCACGGAGCATCTACTTCGGATATCGTCCTAGTTAGCGGGAGCACGCGTTGAGTCGCATCCGCGCTAGGACAAATGATCCGAAGTTGGTTCTTTGACTTGCCGCCTCGAATATTTTTGGGCGAATTTCGTTTAACGATAATCGCATGAGTTATCATCGGTTGAGGTGCACGCGTTGAGTCGCATCTCCTGATGAATACTCTTTCCTTTCTTTTCAGGTTGCCCCCCCCCCCTTTAAATGAGTCTTAAAGGGCGAGTTTTGATTACTTATTGAACTTACTGAGAAAGTTCGATACATTTCATTGTTAGTATCGAATCGATTGATTGGACTTTGTGAATTGTCCCATTTGTTGGACAGCTCGTTGTTCGCCATTGTGATGCGACTTTGTACCTGCTTTTTTGAATTGCGCCTTTTGTGTCAGACGATATTTTGTATTCGGGTTGTAGCCCAGTTTTATAGTATTTTGATTTGTTTGATATTGTTTAAATACATAGATTTTTTGTGTTTGAAGCTCTGAAACTTTGAGTTTAAACTTTTTGTCTCGTGGAGACGATTTTACTTAGTTGTTTCATGCCTGGTTGTCGGGAAGTATTTACTACGGTCCCCAACTTTCGTATTGCCAGGTGGGTGCACGCGCTGAGTCGCATCCTGGGTAATATTAAAGTTGCGTTTTGACTAATAGTTTGATTGTATACTTCGACATCCTTTTTTCTTTTTTTTTTGTCTTCAATGGAAGACTGGCGCCCGAATCCAGGAATCACCACTGCAGTTACCCGGCACAATTTCTAAACGGGTTGGGCTCGTATTGTTGCGTATATTTTCCCCCGTTAGAGGGGGGAGGGGAGGGGCCTTAATAGACCCCTAAAATACTCCTTTCATGGTTGTAATCATGCCTGGATCACCTCCCGAATACCATCTCAGCGTATAGCACGGCTTTCTGATTTTTCAATAATTTTCAAGCTTATGGACGGACATGTCCGGCTATTCGGGAGGGCCGGAGGGGGAGGGGTTCCACCCTCCCCCCTTAATTGATGCTCTGACCAATTATGGCTAAGCTGAAGTTAGGATTAACGTTTGTTGGGTGGAATTGTCCGTAAAATTATAGTTTGAAACTTTTTTAGGTGATAAGCGTGCGAAATTTGCCGTGAAATGGCCGCCATTTTGCTTTTGACCGCCGTTGGAGGCCATGAAACGGTTAGTAAGGTCACGCAAGCATATCATTTCCATGGTAAATTTTACGAGGAACACGAATTTTTACATGAAATTGCTGAAAAAATTATATTTGAAAATATATCGTGCGATAACTGAGGGTAGGTCGTCCGAACGGCCGCCATTTTGGTTTTTAGGCTCTGGTGGTCACCGGATCGATTTCTGGACTTGACACCATCGAAAATCGGATTCTACGCATCAAAACGAAGAGAATGAGACCACTCCCACACTTTCTTCACGAAGCATCCCACGGGACACCTTTTTTGTACATCTGCAACCCTACAAGTAACGGAAATGTGACAGTTTAAAATGTGATTAAAATATCGGCGCGGCGAAACAGTCGACACTTAAAAAAAAAAAAAAAAAAAATGACAGTTAAAAGTCCTCAGGACGCCCGGAGCCCCGGAGGACATTCGAAAGAAATTTCGAAAAAGGTTTTGAAACGATCTGAAGTGCATTATTTTGACCTTTAAAAAGTGATCTGAGAAAAAAAAAAAATATTTTACGAACTTTACGTTCAAAACCATTTTTTTTACAAGGTCTGAAAGTCCATGTTTGTCAATGCGAAAACTCCAGAGAGCCATTTTTGAACGATAATTTACAGGTCCTAGATGATTTTCCTTGATTTCCTGCCGAGAGAGACTTGAATATTAGTTTTAACCGTCCTCTGCACCCAATATCTAGTCCAAGAAATCACAGTTTGTGATTCAGAGACCAAAGCATGTATGGCTTAAAGATAGGTGGTTTTAAAGCTGAAAATGACCAAATAAAAATCTAGACAACACTATGATCGTCATGCGGGGATCCAGCAATTTGGCAACCATGAATTCATCCCGTTTGAAGGTATGAAAAACAATCGATTATTAAGGGGGCCATGGCTAAATACCAATCGATTGTTTCTCATGCATTCAAATGGGAATAATACACAGTTGCCAGATTGCTGGATCCGCCTTTGCTGATCGTCAGAAAAATAAGAGAGCTGCGTTTAGTCCGTTTGACTCTTTAGTGTACTATCTTCAGAGTGAGTTCCACGAACACTTTGAGGTAAAAATGTGTGAGCCAGAGCGAGCTCTCTCTGTTTTCACATTCTCTTTCTTCTCAAAACGCTTGGAATATGTTTATATCCTCTTATCAATGCGGTGTCCATTATCAGTACCCCCTCCTCCTATATATTTGTAAATCGGCATAGCACTAATATCATTCGTAGTGTATGATACTTTGAGACAGCTTCAAGATGAAAATAAGTTAGAATGATTGGATGTTCTTGAGTGACATGACCGCGGGCGCTTAGGTACTACTCATGGAACAAACCGGTGTAAGTGAGACAAAATCAAATCGTAGGAAATCAATCAATTTGAAATAATTATTTTGAGACCGCAATTCATTGTGAGGTTTTAAAAATTCTGAGTTTCAGGTTATTTAAATGTAATTGGAAACCATTTGCGCGATATTTGAGGAAGCTAGTTGTTCAGTAACAAATATTACCATTTGAAAATTTGGATACACTTCCTAATGGGAGTGAAAGGAAATCCCGTGAGAGTGAGTGCAGTGGCCAGGATAGAATTTTTGATTAGCTCCAATTACATTTGTGACGGCACATTGAAAGTGAAACGATATCTATCTTCGCAGATAAAATCCACAAAAGCCATTCATTATCAAAGTGTGCGAATTGGCAACGTAGCATTTGCCCATTCAAAAGGTCGAAGTGAGGGCGTTCAACACTCACCAATTAATTCGATATTTTTCTTGGATTTGAAAGGGCAAAATGCAACGTTGCCACATTGCGCGCTTTTCCACAAAAACCACCACTGTCATACAATCTAGAGTCCCTATATACTATGAGAGTTGCGCCATTGCTGAATCCATTTCTGATTGGCTCTCAGATTTAGGCTGTCAAGAAAGCTCCAAGAGGCAAATGCAATATGGCGGAGGGTTTGTTTACTTTTCGCACACTAGCTTTCATTACACATTTGAAGCAACAGTGACCGCGGTAATTTAATTTTTGTTAATTTTTCCTCTGCTTGAATGTTATTATGGAGAACATTATCTCTTTCAATAACGACCGTTATTGTCGAGAATCTGAACCTAACCTACAAGAGATAGCGAAATAGTGGCAACAGCGCAGGGACAAACGGCCATCCGCCATTTGCAATTTGCCTCTTGGGGGCTCCATGGATCCGCTTCTTCTTCTTCATTTTGAGAGTCTTGTCGCAACTCTCATAGTATATAGGGACTCTAATACAATCATCATACTTATTTTAATCCTTTCAGAGGTTATCACTTTTTATCATTTTCAGACTTTCAATGGGGGTGGGACACGTGTTGTCCCACTTAATTTAACATAAGATTCAATGGAATTTAAATGGACATTTTTCAAAAAGCTGAGTGACCCATCAAAGCTCTTACAAAATTGTCCTCTTTTAAACGGTTAGATAGAATGTCAAAAAAACTCAGATCCCAAAATTCGCGAAGGAAAGGGTTTAAAAGTATACCATCACCAAGTCCTTTTCAATTTAACTTTAGGCGTCCATTTTATCGAATATATCTAAAATCAACTGTCCTGAAAAATGTATTTCGAGTCGTAGATGCCAGAAACGATATACATTGTATATAAGCACATGTACGGATTTAACCTACACCCACACAGCCGGCTTCTGTGGCAAAGTGGCCTAGGAAGTTTGCTGCCAACCCAGATACCTACTCCTACTATGGCCCGATATGGCCAGGGCATTTTATATCGGAATTGCTACACTCCATTTGCCTACAGCAAAACCTTGCAAGAGCTCCATTTTGCTTTGAATAAAGGCTCAGAAGGAAAATAACAACAATTGATTGATTGCGAGCTGTCGCACAGTATTTTAAGGATATAATCCAATTAAATAAATTCTCAAGTAAAAAAAAACTGTGATATTCTCTGTGGAGGAATTATTTTTCGACGCTTTGGCAGCAATGACTATAACTGCGGGATCAGTTGAGAGTTGGGAGTTGGTTCCGCTTTCGCTGAGCGCAAAATAAACAACAGCTTTGAGGGGTTCACACAAATGGAGAAGAGCGCGAATAGTATAAGCGAAAATGTGAGGGAGCTCGGTTGAGCGAGAGTGAGAGCATTTATTTGAATATACCTTCGAGTGCAGGGGAGGCTGCAAAATAAGAAAGTGCGCGTCTCACAGAGGGATGGAGCGCCAGAATTCTTCAGTTGACCCAGGAAGTAAAAAACTGGAAACTGATCTGAGCGGATTCAAATTCATACATTTTAATGGGTCTGTTGCATACTTTGACTACAACAATATAGGTCAGTTGCACTGTCCACAGAATCGACTTTTGACGCTTGATTCTTATAGATTATGCCGAGAAAATAACTATGAGTTTTGTTCCATCGAAATCTGTTCCGAAATAAGCGAGATATATCCATTTGAAAATGACGACATTATTGCGTTATTTGGTCGTTTTCCGCCATTGTCCGCCACCCGTGTATCTTTCCACCAAGCGCGCATAGAGTCCCTATATGTAGAGAGTTAAGACAAGAGGGTAGTCAACTTCTGATTGGTCGATGAATTTTAGGCTCTACGGACGCCACCATTGGATGCGATTTTGCACTTTTGTTTTGTTTACCAACGGTCTTTTACAGATAAAAGAGTTAATTTGTGACGAACCTGTTAATTTTAATCATAATGCACCACAAGAATGTCCATAAATCTCAAAAGAATCATTAAAAAGCGTTAATACATGTCGATCAACAAATGCAGGGAAAGATTACATCGTTTCAAACTTAGCGGAACTGTAATCTTTGCTGTGGAGCGAAACACAACAACGGCCTCAGAATGTAAACAAATGTGCAAAATCGCATCCAATGGCGGCGCCCATGATTTCTCTTGTCTTAACTCTCTACATATAGGGACTCTAAGCGCGCAGTGATGCAAGAATGAGTCATTTTAAAAAGGACAACGATTGCCAACGAAATTTCAAACTATTTAACTTTAAAATCCGCCAATTTACATTGAATACATTATAAACAAAAATAAAACACACCCTGATGACACTATAGCCACGGACACAGCAAACAACTACGAACATAAAGAATGAAATTAAATACGGCAGGGAGCTTTCGTGAGCAAAGTGGTTGGCAGCACTGCACAGGTCGGCGTAGCTGTAGTGCAAACATGCTAGTCGGTCCAAACTTGACGACGAAATGACGCAATAATGTCGTCATTTTCAAATAGATATATCTCGCTTATTTCTGAACGGATTTCGATGGAACAAAACTCATTGTTATTTTCTCGGCACAATCTATAAGAATCAAGCGTCAAAAGTCGATTCTGTTGACAGTGCAACTGACCTATAGAACCTCGAGTCTTATGTAAAATTCGGCGAAAATAACGATGCGCACATTAAAAACGTTCAAAATCCACTCATTAACTCAGGAAATCACTTCAATTTCAAACAGATCGCGCTACACTAGACACTATTTGCACCGGTATACTAATACATAGACGGAACCACCGTGCATAAGTAAACAACATCGTAACTGCAAAATGGTGGAATTTCTTTTTTAATACGTGAAATATAAGCTAACTTGTGCTGTCTGTCTGGTCTTTTCGGTTTATCAAAGATTACGAAATAATATAAGAAATGTAGGCATCTAAACGAAACATTCCAATGTTTGTAAGTTCTGTTCATGTTTACATAAACGAGATGGTTCCATCTATGTATAGTTATAAGTCGGTGATATAGTGTCTATTGTAGCGCGGGCTGTTTGAAATGGAAGGTATTTTCTGAGTAGATGAGTGGATTTTTAAAGTTTTTAATAAGCACATCGTTGTTTTCGCAGAATTTTACGTTAGAAACAATGAGTTATATTGATGTAGCAAAAGTACGCAACAGACCCATTGGCTGTATTCCAATTTATTACCCTGGTAATGGGGCTCTTGCAAACTTTTGCTGTAGGGGATTAAAAAGTTGATTCTTGCATAAAAACCTGTAAAAATGACGATGAGTACACTAAAAAATCACAAAATTCACTCTCAGATTCGGGCCTAATCATGGGAGATTTCTATCTAAATTGAGATATATCTCTGTGTTTCCGTAGAGAAAGTGACTTAATAGACAGGAATATCCCATGAAACCTGCGTCGAACCGCCATTACCATCTTGCCGTTATAGCCGTTAAGTGAGTTTATTACTGAATTTTAGACTTTCTTAGTGTGATTTTCGTGATTTTTGCTGGTCTTTACATGTAAGATGAGACTATTTATTTGCTCATAGCAAAAGCTTGCAAGAGCCCCATTAAAATGAAAAGACCTCTTCCATGAAGGATCACCCCTTCCCCTTACATGCTGCATCATAACTTCACGTTGAATGGGTCTGTTGCATAGTTTTGCTACAGCAATATGGCGGGTTGATTCTGGTGTAAAATTGCGTGAAAATCATATTGAAAGCATCAAATAGTCTCACAACCCACTCATAAACCCACAGAAGGCGTTTTAAGGAAAGCCTATAAGATGTTTGTTGAAAAAGCCAACCCTGCATCACCTGCATGCATGAACCACGAGCACCAAACGATGGCCGATGACGGCAATTTATAAGGTTGGTTAGAATGTAAACAAACGTCTTACTTCCTTATAGTACTTGCATTTTGTGTCATTCAATGTGTTTTTTACCGATAAATTTTACTTTCTCGTTATTTTTTGTGGTTACTATGGGTCTGTTGCACACTTCGGCTGGAGCGTTTTAAAGTATCCATTCTTATGTAAAAAGCTGTAAAAATAACAATGGCAGCATCAGAAAACACCAAAATTCATTAATAAACTCACAAATTGCGAAAAACGCAAGACACTATTCACCCCTGTATCTTTCCACCTCGTGCACAATATTTCGCGAAAGTAGCGCGGCACATTCGAATAAACATGGCCGTCTTTCATCACAGCTGACTTCATAAACAAATAAACAGTAAACACTGACGGGGTCTGTTTGAATTCTTACGTCTCAATATCCTCAATTCATCACAAAAGATTAAGAAAAGTACGGAAACCGACATTTGTCGGTCGAAAACTTATCAAAATGAAACAATATAACACACAGGAGTTCCAAAGATGATGATTGAAGTTGGAATCATATACTTGGAACTCCTGTGTGTTATTATTGTTTCATTTTGATAAGTTTTCGACACAAATGTCGGTTTCCGTACCTTTCTTAATCTTTTGTGATGAATTGAGGATATTGAGACGTAAGAATTCAAACAGACCCCGTCAGTGTTTACTGTTTATTTGTTTATGAAGTCAGCTGTGATGACAGTCGGCCGTGATTATTTGAATGTGCCGCGCTAATTTCGCGAAATATCGTGCACGTGGTGGAAAGATACAGGGGTGAATAGTGTCTAGTGTTTTTCGCAATTTGTGAGTTTATTAATGAATTTTGGTATTTTCTGATGCTGCCATAGTTATTTTTACAGCTTTTTACATAAGAATTGATACTTCAAAACGCTCTAGCCGAAGTGTGCAACAGACCCATTGTGAATGTATATTTCGTTTTGTGTCGATTTTCTGGGATTTTGAAAAGGAAACGCCGGGCAAAAACCTACTTTGTTGAATTTCGTCGTCGGCCACCTTTGCTGCTCGTAGTGCATGTATGCAGGGTTGATTCGCCCTTTCGACCACCATCTTAGGCTTACCTTTCAACAACTTTTGTGGGTTTATGGGTGGATTTTAAGACTTTTTGATGTTTTTATAGTATAGAAAAAGTATTCCAACAGGGTCATTCATAAACAGCCGTAACAGTGAGTTGAAGGGAAAATAAAACTATCGACCTTCTAGTAGGAAAACCATCATGATGCTTAACCCTATAAAGACCAGGTCAGTTTTCATGAGCGTCACTTTACCGTTCATATAGGGAAGGTGTAGTTAGCTGTTCATACTCTGGGGAGTTTAAATTGCCTACATGGCGAATTGAAGGCACTAGACGAAATCTCATCTTGTTATGCTTCGGAATCATGATACTGGAACAATGTGAAATAAACTAGAGGAGAAAACCCGAGTTTACACGGGCTTGGTCCATAAGGGGTTAATATCATTCATGGTCACTAATATACCCATCTTTCTTACTACATGTCCTGAATCGACAAGGTGATCCATTTAATAAGCTATGATTCACCTCTTCAGAAGTAACCGTATCTAATTCCAAAACATTACATCAATATCAAATTTAACCTTCCAGAGCAGTAGCGAACCATGAAATTCGCAGTTCGTTGCAGTTCAACGTTTAAACCCATTAAATAGATCGAACTATCGGGTGTGTTCGGTGAACACCTTCGAATTCGACCAATTACATGTAGGTTTAAATGGACGCAAGACTACGTTGCTAAATTATTCGCTGTACCGCATCGTTACAGAGTCACGAATTGTCGGAAGAGAATCGATAGGAGAAAATACAAAACACGGATATTATATACGAGTAGGAAGTTATTCGAAAACAAATCTGGTGGGTTGGGTGCGACTGTGCGACTTCGAAGTGAGAGTATTCACAACACGTTTTAAGTCTGATAAGACCATGAGATGACTCGGCTTTTTCGAGATTTACTACGCTGGTCACATAGCTTCACACCTTAATCCTCAGTACAAACTTAAAATGTTCATAATCCGTTTTCTAGAGGGAGCGCCTGAGTGAGGAAGGAAAAAGGGCTTGAGAAAAGGAAACTTGTACTCATTAATGCCCAAAATGTCATATTCACCGCTCCGGGTAAAACTTTGAGTGCTCGGTTCCGATTTCAGCCACCGAAGCGTCCGCGTTCGAGAGCAGATCAACTTTGATCGAATAATCGCGAACTCCCGATCGCAAATTAATTGTTTTAAACCTAATGAAGACACCAAAATTGTCAATTTCGGATTCATTTGAGGAAAAATTACTAACTTTATTTTGTGAATGAATAGGAAATACTCTCTAGTGTATA
Organism: Trialeurodes vaporariorum; assembly: GCA_011764245.1. Classification (NCBI taxonomy): domain Eukaryota; kingdom Metazoa; phylum Arthropoda; class Insecta; order Hemiptera; family Aleyrodidae; genus Trialeurodes; species Trialeurodes vaporariorum. The sequence goes on from VMOF01000320.1 coordinate 24,699,854, forward strand.
TTTGGCGGCACGTTTCAAGTCATCGACGTACATTGGCGGGATCCAGCAATCTGGCAGCAGTGTGAACTTCCCATTTGATTGCATGAGAAATAATCGATTAGTCACGGGGCTATAGCCCCTTCATGAATCGATTGTTTTTCATACATTCAAATGGTTAAAATACGCAGTTGCCAGATTGCTGGATCCACCCATGATCGACGATTCCACCGGTTGACTAAAAGATTACACAAATCAATTCAGTGTATGACTGTAAAGCACGGTAAAGTCCTTTACTATGGGAGTTGCGCCATGGGAAAATTCGTTTCTGATTGGCACTCAGGTTTAGGCTCACACGGCAAACCCAAGAGGCAAATGCAAATGGTGGAGGGTTTGTTTACTTTTCGTGCACTCACTTTTATTACACATTTACAGTACCAGTGAGCGCGGTAATTATTGTAAATTTTTCCTCCGCTTCAATGCCATTCAGGAGCGAACACAACCTCTTTCAATTGTCAAGAATCGGAACCTAACCTATTAGAAATATCGAAATAGCGCAGAAACAAATGACCATCCGCCATTTGCGCATTTTAATTCTTGAGCCTCACTAAAATAAAAAAATTATAATCAATTAATTTCTCAGATCATGCACCGATCTTGTTCAACCTCTCATTTCCTCCCATCTTTGTGAAACATCCAGATAGAATTTTCAATAAAGCGACTAACTTGAAAGATTTTAAAGAATATTTTAATGTAAGAATAAAATCATTTGCTGTATCAAAAATTAAAAATGTCGAAGACCTTGAAAATGAGGTTGAGTCCCTGGTGAGATTCATAAAAGACGCAGCTAAAAATGCTACTCCTCCCCCACTAAAACACTATACTACTATGGATTTCGCACACCACCAGACTTATTAAACTTAATTAAAGGAAAACGTTTTTAAACCGCAACTAATTGGAAACCAGCCCACAAATTTAAAAAAAAAACCACCCCTGACTCAGTAGTAAACGGTTTTCAGGGGAAAATGTATAAATTCAAAACAACTTGTTTGGGGGGGGGGGGGCTCACCAAAACTTTCGTCGTTTCAGCTGTAATGAAACAAAGCTGAGTTGCTATGGTGCTTTCAGGAGACGGAATTTCATTTGTCTTGAACTCAAGAATTTTGGCTAGCTCTAAATTCGTTCCGAGGTGAGATCAATCGGATGTCGGATGTGAATGTTTTTCCGCGAAATCTTTTGAAAGGGAACTTTATATTGCTTCACACTCTGTTCTCGCACAATGGGACGACTCGACTGATTTACGGCATGTGTCGCTAAATGGGCTCTTGCAAACTTTTGCAGTGAGCAAATGAATATATATTCCATTCTGATGTATAAACCAATGAAAATCACAAAAATTACATTTAGAAAGTCTAAAATTCAGTAATAAACTCATATAACTGCTTTAACGGCAAGTTTATAATGGCGGCCTAACGCAGGTATCATGCGAGATTCCTGTCAATTATGCCACTTTCTCTACGGAAACACAGAGATACACAGAGATTTAGATAGGAATCGCCCAAGATACCTGCGTCTCTCCGCCATTAAGCCTGATTTTGAGAGTGAATTTCGTGATTATTCAGTATACTAATCGTTATTTGTACAGGTTAAAATGCAAGAATCAACTCTTCAATTCCCTGTAGCAAAAGTTTGCAAGAGCCCCATTGCAGTTGTTCTCACTCGACTCGACTTGGCTTCGACGAGCCAAATCTAGGTCTCAAGAAAAAGCTTTGAATTGCGCCCTCCTAATTCATTTACATCACTTTCCATCCATTATCGCCGACCCCAAGAAAAGGTGTATCCTTTGAAATAATGGGACACATGTTTCAGCGTTTTTTGAAATTTGAAGTCGTTTCTTTTTTACAGCCTCTTAAAATTTTCAAATTTTCAAAAAAATTTAGGGGCCAAAACCCCCCTTAAAATAATTTTTTTGGAAAATGCGTGGTTTTTTTAAAAGACCTTGCTCTGCAGAGCAATTTAGACCCAAAGTTTTTTCAATTCGGACCATTCAAAGGGGAGTTACAGATTTTTGAAGATGGATCCATATCGAACTTTGACCCTCGATTTACCGAAAACGAAAAACTATATCGACTTCCGGTTTGCACCAAAAGTCTTAAAATTTTATGTTCTTTCCAAATATCAAATAAAAATTGGGGGTCCCCATTGGAAGTATGGGATTTAGGGTAGTGGGGCCCCCTCTGTGGGGCCACAAAATCGGCGACCCCCTAAAAAGATGTCCCCCTCAAAAATATTTTACACGTGTTTCAGCGATTTTTGAAACTCGCGGCCGTTTTCGAAAAAAACCCGAGTGGAAACTATTTTAATCAACACCGTGTATAGGGAAGGTAGTTAACTATTCGTACTCGGAAAAGTTGGAATTGCCTATACAATAAATTGAAGGCGCCCGACGAGTGTCTACATCGAGAATCACGTTTATACGGAGTGAGAACTGAAACAAATGTGCAATAAGCTATAGAAGAAAACCCATAAAGGGGTTAAAGCAGTTTAAATGTCCGTCATACGCCATTAAGGCCCCATGGACGAAGATCAAAAAGAGAAGAAGAAGGAAAGTTGAAAGAGAGAAAAATCACATCCATCGCCATCCAAAAAGACAAAATCTGAGTCCATCAAATCCTGTCGCCCCGGTCGGGATTCGAACCCGAAACCTCCGGGTCATGGGTCAGTCACGATAACCGCCAGATCATGGAGGCTGACGAATATATATACTTGTAGATTTGTCTACGTAAGAATCAACCATAAAAAAGCGGACATTTTTTGACATTGCAATAAATGACTGATAAGTCACGTTTTTGACACCACATTTGTACTGTGGGTCCCCATTTGTTGTTACAAATGATAAGCTTTGACTCTGAATGTTCCTGTTCACCAGTTTTTGTAACCTAGATTTCTGCTTGTTTTTCAAATCCTCTATGTAACTTTTGGCTTTAATTCTTCTGGTAATCATCATTTCATCTCAAGGAAAGGGATTTCTAACGCTATGATTTCTTGTTTATTTCTCAAATCTCATGCAATTCGTTCTACTGAGCGCACTGGCTCCAAGTAATGTGTTTCGAGAGAACAAAAGTTTCTTCCAAGCTAGAACTTACAGACTCATCACGCACGGCCTCATTCGTAAGCGGCTAGAACATTAAAGGTTATTCAGCCAGACATAAGAATATAGAGGCTCTTTAATAATGAGTCTGAAAGCTGATTGTGAGTCTAAGACACACGAAGACACACGAGTCTGAGTCTCTCGGAGCAATTTGTTTGATTTCATTTGTTAGAATATTCTGAGACAATGGAGCTTTTCTTCGTGCTTTATTTACGGAGTCTAAGCTATATAGATTGAGCATTTTGCCTGTCAAAAGTTTGAGTTTTATCATCATTAGATATTTGCAAATTATTATATAGGCATATTCTTTTGTTGAAACGATTTTCTTGAAAAAAAAAGAATGATAAGACTAAACAATGGCCAATGAATACTACTTCTATTTCTGTTATTTGTAGCAGGGCAGCACATATGTATAATTACTGGCGTCTTTTTTGTTTAGAGATATTCTACAATATATGTTCAAGCAATGGCGTGGCTATAAGTTTCCTGGCCCACCCAGAAAATCCATCGTTTAAAAAAAAAAAAAAAAAAAAAAAAAAAAACAGTTTAGTTACTAAAACGGGCTTACACAGACTTAAGCAAACCTAATTCGAAACGAAAGTTGTCAAACAACGCAACTAAATAAGGACAACTAGAAGTACTGGAATAATTTTGACGCAAAACAATTAAGGAGTTTTTTCTGTAATGGATGGATTTGCCGAACTAATTCAACGATTTAGTTGTTTTCCGACGACTTCCGTTTCGAATTACTTAGCTTTGTTTCAATCTGCGTGTAAACAGTTTTATCATATAAAATTAATTTGAGGGTCCCCCCCCCACTTCGGATTACCTGCCCTGGTAAAAAAAAACCTCAGGACCTCAGAGATGTCTGAGGGTAATTGGAACAAGAGGTCCTGAGGGCACCCACAGGATTTCTGAGGGCACCCTCAGGAATTTCTGTGGGCACCCTCAGGAATTTCTGAGGGCACCCACAGAAATCTTGAGGTCGCCCTCAAGATTTCTGAGGGTGCCCTCAGGACCTCATGTTCCAATTACCCTCAGACTTCTGAGGTCCTGAGGTCCTGAGGTCCTGAGGGAAGGCCATCAAGTATTTCTGTGTAACTAAAAAACTAAATTTAGGAAAGCTTAGTCGAGTTTTCTGTAGAAATTCTTGTTCCTATCACGAAGGCTATGTACTTTACACCTTTTGTCAAGCCGGAGAAGTTGGAGTCCGAACAGAAACTTTGCCCGTGGTGGGGTTCGAACCCACGACCTCCCGATTGATGGTCCAGCACTTTACCACTAGGCTACACTGCCCGCGATGACAGATGGGCGAGAATTTCTCAATATAATAATATTGCGGGTGCCCTCAGGATTCTCTGAGGGTGCCCTAAGGATTCTCTGAGGGCGCCCTCAGAAACTTTTGAGGGCATTCCCACAAGATTTCTGAGGATGCCCTTGGAGCCCTTATTTTCAAATTACGCTCAGACTTTTTTGAGGGCCTAGATATTTTTTTTGCAACTAAGGTTTTTATAATGGGACTTAGAAAAATTTCGTTTGTTGTAGATAATTTAATTTGTTTTAACCTTCTAATGAGTAAGGGCCCTGACTTTAGTACATGAATTACTTGTTCAGTGCAATAACGTTAACCTCAAAAATTATTTATTAGATTCTTAACAACTATAGGTTTTGATTGATTTAAAAGGAAAATAATAATAATATGTATATCTAATAAATATGAGAATTTCTCGCTCAATGCATTGGTTTAATCAGGAATTTGTTTCATCTTGGACTTTTAACCCTCTTTGTGCCAAAATGGATCCAGCCGATGAAAAAATTATTTTTTGGATTTTTTCTGGCCTATAGGCCCTAAAGAACATGCTCAAGCAAAAACATTGAAAAAACCCATCGATTTTTTTTTTTTTCATTATTATTATTAATTACTTAACCAGTGGTGGCTTTGTGCCATGTGTGGCAAAAATATTTTACCTCCATTTGAATACATGGTAAGCAATCGATTGTTTTTCATGGAATCATATGATATGGGATAAAAACAATGTTGCCGAAATGCACGAGTTACTATATTGAAAATAACCTCTAAAACATTTAAGATTCGAAAGTCTGAGTGCGAGTTTGTTGTCCTGTAAAAATGTTATTCCGGTCAGGGGCGCCATTTCAGATTTTCCTTGGGGGGGGGGGGAGGCCCTCCAAAAATTTGGATGACTTTTTTTTTTTTTTTTGCCGTGCATCCTCAAAAAAAATCTTTGACTAGATTTTTCGGCCACATTGAAAAACCTTGGGGGGGGGGGGGCAATTGCCCCCCTGTCATCCCCCAAATGGCGCCACTGGTTCCGGTCGGCTTCAAAATGATTGAAACTCACCCTCGAAGATTTCTGATCAGAATTTTTAAAGTTGTAAGGGCCCCTCAAAAGATTCGGGATGCTCTGTGGGCGCCCTCAAGCGTTCTGCGGTCACCCTCAAGGCGCTCTGTGGTCGCCCTCAAGGTGCTCTGTGGTCGCCCACAAGCGCTCTGTGGTCGCCCTCAAACGCTCTGTGGTCGCCCTCAAGGTGCTCTGTGGTCGCCCTCAAGGTGCTCTGTGGTCGCCCTCAAGTGCTCAGTGGGCGCCCTCAAAGATTCTGTGGGCGCCCTCAACGATTCTGTGGGCGCCCTCAAAGATTCTGTGGGTACCCTCAGAAAACCTCAGAGGCCCTCAAAAATCCTGAGGGTGCCCTCAGGATTTTCTGAGGTTCTCTGAGGTTTTTTTTTTACCAGGGTGGGTGGGCTAGGCCTAGTGGCGGCGCGTGCAATCTGGCAACGTTACATCCCAGTCCATTTAAAGTCTTGAAAAAGGTCGAACTATCGGGGGTGCACAGTGCACTCCCTCGAATCGATTTTGTACACGGCTTTAAATAGACAAAATGTAATGTTCCTAGATTGGACGCCCCGCGCCACTGGCCAGGCCCACCCATAGTGACGCGAATGCTTGGACAACTTTCTTTCCATTCGTAGATAATATAAACTCAGCGCTCACTTTTGCAAAACAGATCCAGTTTATAGAACGTCAAGGAAATAATTCAACCCAAAGAGCATCGAACGAACTATACAACGCAGCTATAAGGTGAGAATGCTTCTCATTTCGACACAAAAAGTGCCGCGCGAAAAACCCCGCCTTGTTCATCGGTATGGCGTTGTATCTCTCATTCTCTCAATGCGCCCTGCTGAGAAAGCGTTTAACAGAGGACCCGGGACAGGACAGGAGGGATGAGAAACAAAACTGCTGAGTCGGCAGAAAGTAAAAAGTTACCAACCGCCGCGCCGTCAGCCGACAGCCGACAGCTCTCCGCGATTCCAATGCAATGCCCCCGTCCACGCCCTGTTCCCTATGTTAATCGGTGGATGTGGGGTGAAAGAGCGCTGAGCCAGAATAATTGTTTTCGAATGAATCGGTCTTTCACCAGACTCATTCGAAAAGCCTCTTATCTAATCAATCTTTTTTAGCTCCCTTCAAACCCCCCTCCGCTCTCCTCTCTCTCTCCACCCACCACAGCTATCCCTAATACCCCCACTACCCCTACCATGCCGCGACCCTTTACCGCGTGTCGCGTCTTGTCGCCGTCGGATAGAATAGATTCATCCCCTTTTTCCTTTTCTCCCTCGAGTCGTAAAGACCTTGCGGTCGGATTATTGACATCGCGAGCTGAGCGGCATCGAGTAGCATCGGCACTCAGCAGTCTCGACTAGCTAGACTACTGCTGCACCAACCAAGCACTGTTGCTTTGATGCGAGTAAGTGACATCCACGTCTCAATGCATAAACTAGGAATAAAATTGGTCTCTGTTTATGTATGTACGAAAGGAGGAGATAGGGCTTGTGTAACATGAAGTGTCAGAGTGTGGTCTTTCCTGAAAATCAGCATTTTGATTAAATTAGTGTCGCTTCGAGAGAGATTTTATAGCTTGTGTTCCTAGAAGTGTGTTTTCCGGCAATGATCTGGAGAGCATTCTTGACCCACGATGGAGTTGTTAGAAACCATCAACAAGCATCAAGCTCATCTAAATCCCTCTTAGAGCTCGGGATGCAAATCCTTAAGTTTACTATACAAATGCACCAGTCATGTCTGAGATGAGTAGCCAAAAAACGATAGATCGGGTCAAAATAAAATATGAAATCGGTGGAGAGAGAGAGAGAGAAAGAGAGAGAGAGGGAGGGGGAGAGAGAGAGGGAGAGAGAGAGTGAGGGAGAGGGAGAGGGAGAGAGAGAGAGGGAGAGAGAAAGAAAGAAAGAGAGAGAGAGTGTGTGAGGGGGGGGGGGGGGGGTCATGATGCAGAGCTGCCGTTTTGCGTATAATTAATGACATTTTTCAATTCACCGGTGATTCTACCAGTTGAGAAAAGATTACACAAGTCAGATCAGTGTATGACTGTAACGCACGAAAATAATGTAAGCTGTAATCTTTTCTCAACCGGTGGAGTCGTCGATGACATTGGAAAACTTGCGGAAATTTTAATTAATTAACGGAGTTTTGGAATAAACGGAATAATGCCCTAGAAGTATAGGGCTAACTCGAAATAATGGAACGTATATTTCAGCGTTTATCAAAATTCGAAGCCACTCTTGAAATAGCCCCTGTACAAGTGTACACACCCTGTATCTACTATTCTAACTACTTTCATCAAGGGGGTCATCATCCTTCAATCCATAAATAAATATGAACCCTGACCCACTGATTATGAACAGTAAAAATTGAACTTATTAATGCAGTGGCAACGGGTGCAATTTGGCAACAGTAATTTAATAATAAACCTATGTAAAATTATTGATTTTTTTGGAGGTGATAGCCCTCACCTTTATCGTTATTTTACATTGAAGTAAATGGGGGAGAAAAAAATCTCACTATTGCGCCAAATTGCACCCATCGTTACTTTATATTTAAATAAGTGGTTTAGGAGGAACACGCAGACGAGAAACAAAATTCTTTCACAAGTCTAACAAACTTGATTTGGGCATTTTCCGATTATCTAAGACCGATCAATCAATTGGAAAGTAACTTTTTTTTTTTTTTTTTTTTTTTTTTTTTTTTTTTTTTTTTTTCACCTTTCTTTTTCATATCTCTCATCTCACTTTAAGTAGGTACGTATAAGAATCACTTGAGCTAAATTTTCAACACATGAAAAAAGTTCCTCGGCAGCTTTTCGTGTAAACGAGTCGAGCACTTTTACTTGAAAAGAACTTCACACGGGACTTTGAGTCACACCTGAGCTCACGACGAAAACAAAATAAGGACAAAGTACCTTGAAGTAAACTGCAATATCACGCCAGGGTTTGCAAGAAAAAAGAAAGCTAAATCACCCTCGAACAAACTGAAAAAAGCAATAAATTCAGAAACCTTAATGAGGCTTGGTTGCAGTTTTAACCGAATCTATAACCTTACCAAGTCAGAGACAATATATGTGTAATAGAGATCACGCAAAAAAAAACAACAAAATAAAAAACAAAAAAACTGAAAAAATAATTTCAAAATGTGAAGAGAGCCACTGCTCCTACACACTATAACACATTGGTCCAATGGGTCTGTTGCATATACTTTTGCTACAACCAGTGGCGTCGCGTGCCATCTGGCAACAATGCAACTGCTCCATTTAAACTCATTAAATATATCGGATTTTCCTTGTGCACTGTGCACCCCCTGAATTCGATATTTTACATGAGTTCGAATGGATAGAATAAATTGTTGCCAAGTTGCAAGCGACGCCACTGGCTATAACAATATAGAACCTTGATTCTTATGTAAAATTCGGCGAAAATAATGATGCGCACATTGAAAACATTCAAAATCCACTCATTAACTCAGAAAATACCTTCCATTTCAAACAATAAAATGATGGAATTCCCTTCTAAATACATGAACTATTGGCTGCATTTGCTGTCTGATCTTTTCTGTTTATCAAAGATTACAAAATAATATAAGAAATGTTCGCATCTAAACGAAACATTCCAATGTTTGTAAGCTCTGTTCATTACATAACGAGATGGTTCCATCTATGTAGTTATAAGTCGGTGATATAGTGTCTAGTGTAGCGCGGGTTGTTTCAAATGGAAGGTATTTTCTGAGTTAATGAGTGGATTTTGAAAGTTCTTAGAGTGCGCATCGTTATTTTCGCCAAATTTTACATTAGAAACAATGAGTTATATCGATGTAGCCAACGTACGCAACAGACCCATTACTACAGACACACTCACACACACATTCTTGCGTGTTTCCAGTATTTTCCCGTTTACACCAGTTCCTTTTCTGTCAAGTCGTTTCTGGTTCGCTTCCTACCTTGTTCCTTAAATTAAACGGTTTAAGATCAGTATTCTTGCTATAGGTAAGAGCGTGAGCGGTGATCTGAGCGATAGATTTTCATATAAACACGCGGATTAGCTTCAAGACGTATTAAAAACTGTCAGGGGAAAACAATTATTGATTTCATTATATTATGTTTGTTCACGGAAAAAAATAAAATAATAGAATTTAGCGCATTTGCATAGCTGATTTTGGAGTCATCTATCAAGTATGGAAAATTTCACTAAGTGATGGTAAAATGTACCAACAAGTTAACTTAATTTACCATAATGTACGTTGCATTTACCATCTACTTAATAGCTGACTTCAAAATCAGCGCAGATGGTAGATTCTACCCAGTGGCATGGCGTAGCTTGCGATGTGGCAACGTTGCAGTTCGTTCATTCAAACCCATGAAAAAGATCGAACTATTGGGTGTTCGGTGAACACCTTTGCATTCGACCTTTTACAAGGGTTTAAATGGACGACAATGTGCAACGTTGCAAAATTGCACGCTACTACACTGATTCTACCAGTTGTAATTTTTTTTTTTTTCGTGTTCAATATTCGCACGTTCGTCGTTAGTTTCTGATATGCCTTGAAGCATTTTTTTTTACGAAATTAATTGTTTTCCCTGAATTAAAATGTTTTGTTCCAATAATTCATTTAGGTACATCAATTAATTGAACTATTCATTTGAGAGATTTTCCGGTGGAGAAGTAGCCGTCGCGTCGTGGGCAGCACCATTCTGCAGGCATGAGTTATACCCATTAATAAATAGATAAAATGATTTCTAAATATGTCCCAACATTAGCTCATAATTCAATTGGGTCCATATAATCAATCGAGCTAAAACTGAAAACGCTCCGGAGCGAAAGCGAGGTATATGGGTATATATATAGAGGGGAAGGGGGGGGGGTTGAGGGGACTAGTAATCGTAACAACTTCGGAAATGAGTCCGCAGAAGGGACTCGGGTCATTTCGATGAAGTCATCCACCGGCAATGTTCGATTCAATTTGTCCTGCCCCGCCCCTCCCCTCCCTCCCTTTCGACTCTCAACGTGAAATAGCATTTCCTCTGACCGGAAAATACTCAAAAAAGACAGTTGAACCGTCCGAGGCTAAAAAGGGCCAGGCAGGACTGCTTAGTTTTCATACGGTCTGGAAACGCTCTCGAATAATCAGAATCATCGCCCCGCGATTCGTTTTTCTGACAATTTCCTTCGACCGCGTAATCGCTCTCGCGTCACGTCGAAAATGCATTCGCGATTGGAAATCATACTATATACTGGATCAGCTCGAATTGATGGGTAAAGTTTTCGTTGAGCTAGTCATTTGTTGGTTGGTGGGTGACATGACGAAACGAGCTGAATACACTCCGATGAGATAGAGTAGGGCATGTTTAGGTCAGCAGAGATTACTTTCAATACAAAAACGTCTAATGGGGCCCTTGCGAACTTTTACCATAAGAGATTGAATAGTTGATTTTTAAGTAAAATTCACGCTACGCCACTTGTCTCCTAGTCCTCCATCCTTATTCATTACACACAAGGTAAATGGAGAAATCTATAGAGTAATTTTCAGATTAGGGCATCTCGAGACGGGTTTTTTTGTTGAGTCTCTGAATTGCACTCTAAGTCTCAAAAATTGTCAATTTTCTAAAACAGAAGACTTCTATATTACATGCAAAATGATATTCTGATAAAATGTGCATCATTGTTGAGAAAGGCCCAATAAATGTACGGTACACACACGGTCCTCGGCCCCAAGTCCGCCCTAAGTACTTCAACAAGCATCGGCCACCAGCCAACGGATCGCATCGGGCCGTTTAAAAATGGCGAAACCACAAAACTAACCTCAAAATAGCACTTAGGGTGGGTTGGAGAGGCTCTAGACCAAAGATTAAACAAGAGTAGCAATTGAATGGAAGGCCTGCGTGGTCAACGTAGATAAGGGATCCGAATGCGGGCTGGCCTCTGATTAGCTGCAACGGGTGGAGCAAAAATGACTCGGGGTATAGGGAAAATAACACGGGATTTTCGTTCCGGGGCGTTTATCTCGAAACCTAAGCAAAATAGTATCTAAACAATTTATACGAGTCGATTCAGCAGCTTTTTCCGAACAATTTGATAGGTCATAAGTGCCACTTTATTGCAAATTCGAAAATACTGTTTCAGTTTAAAAGTACGCACAATAGTTAGTTACTCAAACACTGCTCGAACACACGCCAAGCATGTAATCACACTATTGTGCGTACTTTTAAACTGAAACAGTCTTTTCGAATTTGCAATAAAAAGGCACTTATGACCTATCAAATTGTTTGGAAAAATCTGCTGAATCGACTCGTATAAATTGTTTAGATACTATTTTGCTTAGGTTTCGAGATAAACGCCCCGGAACGAAAATCCCGTGTTATTTTCCCTATACCCCGAGTCATTTTTGCTCCACCCGTTGCAGCCAATCAGAGGCCAGCCCGCGTTCGGATCCCTTATCTACGTTGACCACGCAGGCCTTCCATTCAATTGCGACTCTTGTTTACTCTTTGCTCTAGACCCGCCCCAAGTAACGTCAATTTGGGAACGCTCCCAACATTCCGATGTGCCGTTAAAGAAATGTGAGGTTTTAGAATCGCCATTTTTAGGTACGAACTAAAGCCCGTTTGTACCGTACATTTATCGGGCCAAGGTTATCCGCGTACCTACCAGTGCAAGTGGCGAAGCATGCAATCTGGCAATGTTGCAATTTCTCCATTAAAACCCATGAAAAATATCGAACCACTGGGTGTTCACCAAACGCCCTCTCATTCGACCTTTTACATGGATTGCAATTGACAAAATGCAATATTGCCAGATTGCAAGCTTCGCCACTGGTACCAACCTCTACTGAAGATAAATTCGGAAGCATGGCAGGATTTTTTTGTGATTTCAGCTTTTTCGCTTTGAAAATTGACCATTGGGTATTAATTAACCCTCCCGTCTAAACCCCCTAAGGCTCAAAAACCGAGCATAATACTGTATGAAAGAGTCACCAACGCATAATTAAAACTCGTGCGTTCCTAAATTATACCGACCCCCCACGCCAACCTCCGGCCCCATTTTCCGAGCGGTCGAGCACATATCATTCAACGTCAAAACTCGAACTTTTTTATGTTGTTGAAGAACAAAAGTCCCAGGTAAAATGCAAAAGTTCGAGTTTTTTCCACACTGTTTCCGCCATCACAGCCAGTCAACTAAAACGCTAGGGGACACTGGACAGCGATGCTGAGTGTAGGTAAAAGTTCGGATAGCGGAACTACACACACTCATTCGAGGATACCGATCAGTGGTGCAACCAGAATATTTTCTATCTCTCTCATTGTCCCTTTGAATGTATAGGTAGAAAAAGGATAGATTGCGGGTGATGTCTTTCCTTGTCTAACACACGTGTTTCAATGGAGAGAAGAAAGGGATGGAGAAACTCTCCGTTGCGTTACTGATACCGATATTTCATCTGAGATTGCTTTTGAGTTCATTTAAATTGTCGACTGATTTATTCTCGTAAGCGGATCGGGATTCGGTTACTTTTTTTCATGCCCTCGCATAATTGAGGAGTTGCGTACAATAAAAACGCATTTATAGTGTATGTTAAATGGAAGAAGTGTCATTTTTGCTCCCAACTCCTCAATTGAGGTGGTATGCAGGAAAAGGGTTCATAAAATATGAAACATCATGAGCACTCTTTCGAAGAAATCAGTTTTGCGATCACATGAATATTATTTTTTAATGAAATTTTTCAATTCACCGATGATTCCACCGGATGAGAAAAGATTAACTAGTCCAGTTCATTGTATGACTGTAATGCATGAAAATACTCGCATACGTAATCGGTGGGGTCGTTGATGGCTAAAAAACTTGCGTGTATTTTAATAATTTAATAAAGATTGCACCGATTGAAAAAAGACTACATATGCGAGTATTTTCGTGCATTGCAGTCATGAACTGAACTGAACTGTGTAATCTTTTCTCAGCCAGTTGAATCATTGGTGAATTGAAAAATGTCATTAGATATACACGAATGAATGGCAGCACTGCAACACGTAAGTACTAGTTATTTTATGATCCTTTTCCCGCACTCCAATTATATTATGCCATCATTCAGTGCCAAAGACTGATTTACTATTTTGAGAGGATTTTATTGGCGGTATATTTGAATCACGTAAAATATTTAATTCGTAACATGAAATTTGTCACGATTCTGACTGAAATATAACTACAGAATAGCAGACTAAGAACGATGAGGTAGAAACGTATGACGTATATTTTACACATGACAGACAAAATCTCGGAATAATGGAGCAGGCAAGTATCAGACTTTTCCGAAATTCGAAGCCATATTCTCGAGAAATTCATAAAGGTGCATTTATTTGTTACACATCCTGCCACGTTGCGTTGGTACCACTGTTGGAAATGCTCACTCTGGCTCCGGTTACATGAAAGCCATGATTTCGCCCGGTAATTACTATGACTTTCAAAAGAAAGTCCACTCATCGAAATTTTTCTTGGTGATTTTATCTTTTATTTTCCATTGTTTTAAATTTTTTGAGGCGTGATGTTACTAGTGGCAATACTGCGAGACTCTGAAATACCTGACAACCGTAAAAATTTCTTAAATTGATTGAGAAATGAAATCAAGAAAATCATGAGTGGAGCCAGCAATTAGGCAACTGTGGATTCTTCCCATTTGAATGTATGAGAAACAATTGATTATAAATTGGACCAAGGCCCCCTCAAGAATCGATTGTTTCTCATACGTTCAAATGGATAGAATCCACAGTTGCCAAATTGCTGGCTCCGCCCATGAAGAAAATTCCATTAGGATACTTTCTTTCGAAAGCCATAGTACAGTGGCGTAATCTTGGGGGGGGGGGGGGGGGGTGACCTTTTTGCCCCTCCAATATTTGAGAAGGGGGGCAAAGTATCATTTTGCCCCCCCCCAATAATTTGATGAAAAAGAGGAGGGAAAAGGAGGGAGGGAGAAAAGAAAAGACGGAAAAATACAAAAAAATAAAGAAATGAGGAAGGAATAATTACAGGAACCGAGAAACAAAAAATGGCAAGAATAAGAAGCTCTATTTTACCCTAAAACTGCACCTAAAGTAAATCTAAATAAGTGAAAAATTCCTCTGTTGTCAATGAAATAAAGGAAATATACATTGAGTCTACTAACTTCTGTTCTGTCGGTTGGTTATTTTTGAAAGATTCAATTGCTTAAAATATAGTCTGAGAGAACCCAAATGTTCAAATTTTTCCGGGGAAATACCCCTAGACCCCCTATTACTGGAAAGTGTCCCCCCAGATTCCCCATAGTATCCGGACTATTTGCTACCCCCTCCCCTCAAAAAGAATCTAAAATTTTACGCCGTTAAAGTGGAACATTACATTTACGGCAGTTTTAAATTTCCAGATGACTTCTAACCGTGAGGAACAGTTTCCCAAAGCCTGGAAATATCAGCTTCATCAATAAGCTGAAAGTCTAAACTGAAAATTTCTCTTTTTGCTTGAGAAATTAAGAAAATAAATGTAAAATCTATTTTTAATTTGTTTAAATTTGGTGGCATTTGTATGAGATAACATTGCTTAAAATAACGTCTGAGAGAGCCTGCATTTTCAATATTTTTCCGGGGGAGGACCCCCGAACCCCCCTCTCACTGGGAGGTGTCCCCACAGACCCCCCATCGTGCATCTCTCAAAAGTTGGTTTGCCCCCCCCCCCAATAAAATTCCCAGGTTTTCGCCACTGCCATAGTATATAGTTTTCGGCGTGAGATATTTGCGGAGTAGAAGTTGGTGCGGAAAGGAGAAACGAGATAGTTATAATTTGTTCTTCACAGAGAAAAATACTTCGGTAAAATTTGATCACCGAAGTTTTCGGTTAGGGGAACCGAAATGTTCAGTCCTGATACCGAATACTTCATTAGTAATACTGAGTATTAGGTAGGGGCGAAATTTGAGTTTGCTTACCGATTTCTTCGGTACTTACGACCAAACATTTTGGTTTATTCAACCGAAAATTTCGGTGATCAAAATAAGTCGAATCTTCAGTTCTAACAACCGAAGCATTTTTCTCTGTGTTCTCCGGAGTTAAACAAATTATGATACTCCTTCAAGGAGTCATACGTGCGCTTTTGCGGCAGCTCAGAGTCGGCCATGATTGAAATCTCTTACGGTCATTTTCACACAGGCTAACAAATCAATGGCTTTTGTGACAAATCAATTTAAAATTGGTTTTAAACGAAAATGCAAGTGTTTCAGAGTGGCCGTATGTGAACATAGAAATCGATACAAGTGTTTCTTTTAGGAGAATTTGCACGATAAAGAAACGGGCACGTGACGCAGAAATAGGTAAGCAAAAGTCTCTCAACTGGATAATTTGTTGCATTGACATTCTGTGTTCAGATACCCACTCTAAAACACTTTGCAATTTCATTCAAGACCAAGTTCCACTGAATTATTATTACTATCAACAATGGGTCTGTTGCAAACTTTTGCTACAACGATTGAGAGTGTTTAATCTAAAGTAAAATCGCCTGAAAAGTCCAATGGTGGCATCAGGAAGCCACGAAACGCGATAATAAACTCACAAGAAGCGTTTAATGAAATCCAAGATGGCGGCAAAATATCGAGCAATCTGTATGCATGCATCACGAACATTCAAGGATAGCCAACCACACAACATCGATCACAATCAATCACAACGTAAACAAACACATAACCTCTACCTCCAATGAGGTTGTAAACGTTGGCAATCCTTGGATGATCATTGATCACGGTGCATACATTCAGATTCCTCGATATTTTGCCGCCATCTTGGATTTCAATAAACGCCTCTTGGGAGTTTATTATTGTATTTCATGACCTAATGATGCCACCAATGGACTTTTCAGGCGATTTTACATTGGAATAATAACTTTTTATCGTTGTAGCAAAAGTTTGCAACAGACCCATTTCTCTAGTAAAACAATTCCATGGCCTCTGTTCCACTTTTGCATGTGAACTATAAAAAAAAACTCAACTATTCTGGCAGTCAAGAATTCGAGATAAAAGGCGAATCCTCGTGTAATCGCAACTGATGCGTGTGTGCATTCTTGACAGTCAAAACTTTTGCGTTTGCTAGGACATGGAAATCGCATTGATTTTCGTGCAAATATAGAAATCGCAGTGATTTTTTCGTTCACATGCAGAAAATTGGAACAGATCTCATAAATCTTTCTTAACTAGAATTTTGTTATTTTCACATTAAAAAAAAAACAAAAACAAAAAACAAAAATGAGAAAAACAAAATTAGATCGCCTATGCTGCTTCACTTTTAGATAGGACTTCTAACCAAGAGCTGCCGTTTCGCGTATCATTATAACATTTTTTCAATTCACCGATGATTTCACCAGTTGAGAAAAAATTACAAAGTTCAGCTCAGTGTATGACTGTAATGAATGAAAATACTTGCATCTGTAATCTTTTCTCAACTGGTGAAGCCGTCGATGGCTTAGTTAAAAAACTTGCGGATATTTTAATAATTAAACGGCGATTGCACCGATTGAGAACAGATTACAGATGCAAGTATCTTTATGCGTCGTACACTGAAACGAACTTTGTAATATTTTCTCAACCGGAAAAATAGATCATCGGTGGATTGAAAAATGTCATTAATTGTACGCAAAACGGCAGCTCTGTTTATAACAAATGAAATTACTAAAAAAGCAATCAAGTTTTGTAAAATCAGTCAAATAAAGGACATGCTAATTTTACTTGTTATTTTCGGTGAATCCTACTAAACTTATGGCTAATTTTACAATTTGAATTGTAAATTTTGCTTAAGTTTTAGTAATTTTTCTATTTGGATTGCAAATTTTTCAATCTAACTAGTACATTTTACAATCCAAATCATTGTGACTTTTGCATATTACATGGCTGTCTTGGCGTGACAGCTATACAACTTGCAAAAATTACAATGCTTTGAATTCTTAAATTTACAATCCGATTGGTGAAATTTATGATCCAAATTGTAGAATTAATCAAAATTAAGCAAAATTTACGATCCAAAACGTAAAATTAGCTATGTGTGTAGTAAATTTTACTAAAAATGGCTGGTAAAATTAGCCTTTGCTTCATTTTACTGATTTCACAAATCTATCTTTTTCAGTGCATGTAATAGCCCCTCTACAGGTATATAGCTGGCGTTTTGCGTTGGTAAAAATCAGTCGAGTATCGGCGCGAACGAACAGCGGAACTCAAGGAATACGGAGCGGGGAATAATGGTGTGACACTTGGGCACTTGGGTCGCGTGTTTAGCGCTCGTAATATCTCAGACGACTCCATCGTCCCCTCCCCCCCTCCCCCCCCCCTCCCTCACTACTCACCCTCTTCACCCCTTTCTCCTTCCCCCCTCTTCACCGCCCACTACCCTCCTCATACATCGCCCACCACCACCCTTTTCCCCTAAACAACACTTATCGAGATCCGATATCTTCCAATTTTATTACGGCTCCTCAACTGCTCGCTTCCTTCCTCTCGTTCCCTCTCTTCATCCCTCAAACTGATGCATGCCACCAACGCGCAGTCCTCCCCCTCTCCCCCCCTAACCCCTACCCCCTCCTCTCCGCACCCCCAATTTCTCGTCTCGTGGCTCGAATTTTATGAGAGTTTTATGAGCAAGGCGACAATATTACCTACCCCTCGGTCTCTCGCGTCAGGTTGATAAATTATTAAAAATACCAGCAGAAGCAGCGGCGGCGCGAGAGCAACAATCATCCCCCTGGACCCCCCCCACCCTCACCACCCTGAATTCCCTTATCCTCGTTTCGGACACCTCATCTGAGACTCAATTTTATCTGTCACCTTCCATAAGAATACTCTTTTTCCACAAACCTCTTCCTTTTTCGGGAGATCGCACTATGGTGCCGAATGCACATTTAAGGTAGATGTCCCAATGGGGCAGTTACAAGGGTCTGAAATGTTGTGTTTTTTATAAAGAAAATGAAAGTACTAGATGAGCTGAGAACAAAGATGCCTTTGGTTTCTAATTAGGTCCCATTGTTTCGGAGATGAGATTTCGGCCCAAAATACATTGTTGTAAATGGGAACTCCGCGTCGTGACGTCACTATACACACGATTTTTTACAACTTTACACGTGTGTATCTCCAAAACCAGGGCACTTACGAAAAAACCAAAGGCACCATTGTTCTCAGTTCAACTAGTACTATCATTTTCTTTATAAAAAACACAACATTTCAGACCCTTGCAACTGCCCCATTACCGCCACCCTATTCATTTATTCTTTAAAATAAGCCTACATAAGCAGGGAAATTTAAGATTATATGGGATAAGTATTTTTCATAGGTTGGCTGCGTACTGTGAAAAAAGTTTGAAGTTGATATTTAACAGCACTATGAGCCCTTAAAAAATCACAGAAAAGGACACCTGCCCTCTGCCCAGCACCACCAGTTTGTGCCGATTTCTTTCAGTTGTTACTTATTAAAAATCTGTTCTATTTACTTTCTGCTCTTTAAATTATTATAATTTCATTATTTCCTGACCATAAACATGATAACTTGAATGAAAAGCTAGTGAAAATATGTATGGCGATAGTTAGGACAACTGATATGACAATAATTGGGACGAGAACCAGTTATGGCATGGCGGTAATTGGGACAGGAACCATTTTTTCGAGTTTTATGAATATTTCTTTTCCTGATTGATTACACCAATTTCTTATGTTTTTAATAAAACTGGAATGTATTTGAAGGGTCCTAGTTCAAACAGATCCTACATCAAATAAAAATTGACATTTTTACAGGTATTTGACGAAAAAAATTCATAAGGGTGGAGGTAATAAAGTCTAGTTTGTCCAAAAATCTGGTGGAAGGTGTTGTTCTAAGGGCTCTTTAGGCTGCTGATCACGAATTTGAAGTCCGTTTTTCAAAAGTTTCAAATCCAAGATGGTGTCTATATAGTAAGCAATGAATTTTGACCAAAAATCAGGTGGGATGTGTTGTTTATTTGGGGTGAGCCACTGATCATGAATTTGAAAGTCTGTTTCTCAAAATTTTAAAATCTAAGATGGCGTTTATATAGTAAGCAATGAATTTTGACCAAAATTCAGGTGGAAGGTATTGTTCTAGGGGCTCTTTAGGCTGCTGATCACGCGAATTTGAAGTCCGTTTTTCAAAAGTTTCAAATCCAAGATGGCGTCTATATAGTAAGCAATTAATTTTGACCAAAAAGCAGATGGGATGTGTTGTTCGAGGGGTTCTTTGAGCCACTGCTCATAAATTTGAAGACTTTTTTTTTCAAAATTTTCAAATCCAAGATAGTGGCTATATAAACAACACCTTTCACACGTTTTGTGGTCAAAATCCTTTGCTTACTATAAAGCCGCCATCATGTATTGGAAAATTTTGAAAAACGGACTTCAAATTCGTGATCAGCAGCCTAAAGAGCCGCTAGCAAAACACCTGCTTCCACCAGTTTTTAGGTCAAACTAGACTTTATGGAAGTTAAACGGGCATTCGGCACCATCAAATCTAAGCCCAAAACGCGCATACTTTGAAAAATCATAACTCTCAGATGGGGACGAGATTGGATCAGTGGCGTAGCGTGCAATTTGGCAACGTTGTACTGTGTTCATTTAAACCCATGTAAAAGGTCGAATTCAAAGGTGTTCACCGAACACCCAGTAGTTCAATCTTTTTCATGGGTTCAAATGGACGAACTGCAGCGTTGCCAAATTGCACGATACGCCTCTGGATTGGATGAGATATTTGGTGGATCGATAGATAAAAATGTGGAGAACAATATTCTGGAGTCTTTTTAGCGTAAAAATGCATACAAAACTTTTGGCTGTCTATTAATTTTGACTACTCAGGAAATTTCACGTTAAAATTAACGCTGTTTTCGAGCACGAGCTGAAAACCTTAAAAAAAGGCTTAAAGTAAAATTACTATTGCGGGTAAAATGTTTGCCTTATCTTTAAGATTACTGACCTGGTCACAGGTATTGATTTGAACAAAGCATAAAAAAGGTTACAAAGAAATGAGTACATCACTATATTACGAGCGTTCACAGGCCAAGATTCGGAGTTACGTGTGTGCATACCTTTGGAAGCCCATAATTCCTAAGTTGATGTCCAATCTAAGTAGATGTCCAATGTTGCTCACATTTTGCAGAGCTTATCTCCACACTATCTAGTATCGACTAGCATTGTCAGATTTCACTTTTTTTTTAATTCATTTTTTGACTTTATGGTAGTTAAATGTGTATTCGGCACCATAGTAGATCGTGGAGGGTGGAAGAAGGTCCGAGATGGTACTACGTCTGCGGAAAGAAAGACCAAAAAATAACCAAGTTTTTCGTTTTTCATGACTAATTATTTTTCAGTCTTTTTGCAATGAATTAAAATTACTTCGTAATAGCAGCGTCACTATCGCCGATGAATCTAACGCCACTATCGTTGACTTTGGACGGTCTAAAAAAGATTATGTTTGAAAGGCTGTCTCAACTTCTGTAACCTTTTTAATCACCAACAACATCATCCGCCACCGAGCAGCTCTGCGATTGGCTTATTTATTGAATCTTCGCGAGCCGGCCTGTTTTTGAGTAAGGTCCATCAAAAGGAAAGAAGTGTATACCTAGCCTAGTAGCCTCATGGCAGTGACTCTTCTTTTATGTGGTAATTATATTTATTTTATGCTCTCACAGTCCTGTATAATACATGGCAAGTACTGCGTTGAAAGCCCAGATAGGCGTATATGCTGCTTAAGTAGATTTCCTACTCGTTCTTACACTCAACCGGCTTTTTTTGAATCCTCACCGGCTTATTTAAGCGAGGTCAAGGAAAGGAGTTTATACATATTACATATAGTCTTATGGTAGTGACGCTCCCATTACGAAGTAATATTTATTCTATGTGGTTTTGAATCCAGTTGCTGTGTGAAATCTGTCGTCGTTTATTTCGGTTCATTGAAACCCATGAAAAATATTGAACTATCTAAGAATCGGCAATGACCAACGGATTCAGCCTTTTCTATGGGTGCTAATGGGCAAAACGCTTCGTTACCAGATATCAAACTTTGCCACTTAAATCGTAATTCATTTATAAAATTTCAAAAAAAAAAAAAAAACAACGATGCTGCGCGCTTAGAATTACACGCATTTGCTTCTAAATTTAAGAACTACTAATAAAAAAGGCACTCGTTGACAATGCAACCGCTATGCTGTATACTATTTAGGCATCTGTCTTCATCCTTTAAATATTAATTTGGTGGCGGAATCACAATGACTGTTTTAGCTTCAGTGGTATCGGACAGACCTGTTGAAATCGACCTTGATGGGTTCCTGAAAACTGAAAGCTCTAAAAAGTTGTACAATTTCACAAACATATTTTTGCACATGATAAAAATTATAAAATAGCTACTTAAAGCAGGGATTTTACTATCCTCCGTTCAAAAATTATGCATAAGGAGCGAGTGTTTTTTTTTTGCATCCTTATTATGAATGATCGTAGCGGGGAGAATGCGGCGCTTTGTTCAAAATTATCTTAACTTTCTTCGTCGCTTCAAAATTACACGCTAAATACACTTATCTTGGAAGGAAAAGTAGAGCAAGAAACGAAAGAATAGCACAACGGAACCGTGATTAGTATGGTCAAAGAGAACGCTTTTGTTTACAGGGGAAAATTACGGTGGGGGGGGGGGGCGTAAAGAGAGCGGATTAAAGCAACACACACAGTGCATTTACACTGGTAGTGTAAGATGAGGCGGATATTTTTGAATCTCACTCCAACGCGTTTCTGTGTATATATAAGTTGAAAACGTTGCTCCGAGAGACGAGACGCGCGGGGGGCATGAGATACGAAAGAGTAAACTTATTTGCGAAAGAAAAGGAACAGAAAAGGAAAGAGTAAGAGAGAGAGAAAGAGAGAGAGAGAGAGAGAGAGAGAGGGAGGAGAGAGAGAGAGAGAGAGAGAGAGAGAGAGAGAGAGAGAGAGAGAAAGTGAGTGGCGCGGGAGCAGGACTTGCAGAGAGAACGAAGAAGCAAAATGCGATAAGGATCAGAATAAGTAAAATAAAAATATCTCCCACCCGTCCGAAAAGTATAAGTCGCCGCTCCCCGACCCCCCTCCCTTCGTCAGTTTTTTTACAAGCTTTTAATAATCGTCTTGAGTATGACTGGGATTGAAGTATTTTTTTTTTTTTTTCGTGCATTTTTATTGTATTATAACTCAAACAAAATACACGAAGAAGAGGCATAAATAAGTACATAATTTACTTTGCCTTTGATGTAGAATTCCTTCCCCTCGAGGCATCTTTGAATCTTCGCCTCAACGGCAACGTCAAGTTCTCGAAGGATAAAGTTTGTTCGCCAGGAGCGCGCGAAACGGCAGGCGAGCGTAAGATGGTTGGGGGGGGGGGGGCTAGTGGAAGGCGAGGAAGCTTCTTATGAGCCGCCCGCGACTGAGGTTGTCTTCAATAAGGCGAGAGCCGACATGACTGGGATGTATTTACCGTTCACAAAAGAAAAACAAGCCAATTATCAATGGAGATGAAAGATGAATGAGAGAATAAATATGTTTCTTTTAGGTTAAAATTGAAAAGCTCCTTCAATCGATTGGTATTGCGGGTCGTTTGCCTTGAGGTGGCTTTGAGGTGGCTCTGAGGTATTCATAGGCGTTGGCAGAACGTAACAGTTTACAACCGTGATCACACGATAAGCGTCGATAAGCGGAACATGATGACCAACTAATTAAGTAAAAGTCCAAAATTATGATTGATAAACCCCTTTAAGGGCCAAGCCCGAGCTTACTCGTTTTTCTCCTCGAGTATATTTCACATTGTTTTAGTCTTAATCTCGGATAAACGCGAATATAGATGAAAACACTACAGTAGATAATGTCTCGTCGGACGCCTTCAATTCGTCGTATAGGCAATTCCAACTCCATCAAGTACGAACCGTTAACTACCTTACCTCTAGAAACGGAAGAGTGGTGTTCTCTTGAACTAACCTGGTCCTTAAAGGATTAAGATCGAAGTAACTCTTAATTTGAGAAGCTCTTCATCTGATATTTAATTACAGATATAGAATCAGATGTTCTATTAGTATAATATCTCAGACGTACGTGTCGTTTCCAATAGTTTCAAAAATTACGAAATCAATGACGAATTTTCATCAGTTTGTGCACTTACTGTTGTGATCATAGGATATACAAGCGTGATTTATGAGAATGGTAAATTCGACATAGGTATCGCGGGAACGTTTAATACGAAAGTATAATACGTCAGGTATTGCTCGTTTAACTATCATGTTACTTTAGGAAATCAACGCAAGCGCGCTCAAATTTAGAGGGTAGTTAAACATTCATATTCAACGGTGTTGACATTGCCTATCCTTGTAATTGAAGGAGCTAGCCGAAATATGATATACTGTTCTGCAATTGTTAACAATTTTGGATAGCTTTTACTGCGAGAGTAAGATATTGCAATGGTACATGCGCAGCAGGTCGGGTTACCAAAATGAATATACTTGCGGGGGGGGGGGGGGTTGAAAGGATTAATATAACAGATGTCCAGTTCTTCATACGGCAATTGTAAGGGACACTAAAGGCCGCATTATAATACGTTCCTCGACTTTTCCTTAACACAAAAAGTGTCATTTGAAACTCATGCAGGATGAAAAGAGAAAGAGGATAAGGGCCAACTGGAGGAGTATTTGAGAAGAATGAGATGGAACTATAAATCCCTCATGCACTGCACCGGAGAGAGAGAAAAAAAACTAAAATTCACAATTCCAAAGTTGGTAGTAGTGACTGCAATATGGGTTTTTGTTAGTTTTACAAAACGAAGTTTTAAAGAAACAAAACAGTAATTTCAAACTAACAACACGAATAATTGATCAAAATCAAAATGATCCTTCCGTTGGTGTTGTTAAAACATTCACCGTCAGCCTGTGACGACCCGTGCTGTTTGGCGACCATGTTTTTTGCCATTTGAACCTATCCAAAAGTATCGATTTCTCAGGGATTCGGTAAATCCCTTGAAGACCGATTATTTTACGCAGGTTTAAATGTAGGGAATCCGTTGTTGCCACATTGCACGGAGCCACCACTAAACATTCACAGTCAACTTTTTCAGCGTCAATCCCGCACCATTTCGACGCTAATTTGATAAACACTTCCACTGAACAAAGGCAACTTCTAAGCTCGATTACCGATTCGGTCTGCGACAACGGTGAGACACTCGACACAAAACGAGTGTTGGAGCTCCCTGAGAAAAAGAGAGGGAATAATAATTTGGACTTAAAAATGGAAATAAAAAAATACGAGGGGTATATAAGGAAAAGGATAAAAGGGGAAAAGGGAAAAAGAAATCATATTTACAAGAGAGAGGGGAGAAGAATTCACGATTAAGAAAATAATTTGACAAAAAAGAGATGGAGGGAAGAATCCCCGGAATATCCCAAGGGCGTAAAAGCTCGTTAGCTTTCTATCACCATCATGAAACATAAAATACTTTCTTTTTTTTCCGCCGTGCGTGACACTCATAAAAAAGCGACCGCGAATAGAATCGCAAGGAAACCTGCAGAATGGGGGAGGGGGAGGGAGAGGGGAGGGGCGAGGAGGGGAAAGGAGGGGGTGGGGGTAGGGGGAGGGGTGGGGGAGGGGGGAGGAGCCGCGGGTAGGTACGCAGTTACAAATTACGAGTGCTGCAAACCTCGGATTTGAATTATGTTTACACGAGCTAAGAAAATTTGATGAAACACCTTTACCGTGTCTCTTTTTAGCTTTCTTCCTTTTTTTTTATCCACAGCTGTGTTGATTTTTCAGAGCTCTTGCGATCTATAGGGCGCGATGCTTTCGCGTTTGAATGTATAAGCGCAACGTGTCAAATGCCATCATGCAAGAAGAAGAGAAGAAGATGAAAACCACTAGTCCAAGAAGAATTCGTGCCACTTTTCGTAAGGGATAAAGGAATTTTAGTGAAAAGGTTTGAGTTTCAAATGCCCTTCCTTCCTTTTTATCCCAAAAATTTTAGACGGATGGAAAAAAAAAAAAAAAAAAAAATGTGACGAAAAATGATGTCTGTCAGAGTAAGTGTCTCCACCTTACAAATTTATAGCTGTTCAATAAAAGAAAGGGGGTAACGCGTGAAAACTTGAATGCCGCTTTTCTCCGCTTTTTTCTTTGCCGCTTTGCTTATTCGCAAGTATATCGATTACTCTCGCAGGTTTGATCAGTCATTGACTCAGCGTAATAAAGTTTTTTTTTTTTTTTTTTTTAGATCCTGTACATGGGCGCCCGCAGCGGGGGGCAAGAGGGGGCACTCCCCCCCCCCCCTGGAATTCAAAAAAGTCAAAATTTCACGGTAAAAAATGAAAGGAAAAAAGGAAATGCAATGTTAATCAAAGGGGTAATAGTAAAAAAACTTCATTTTTTGTTTATTTTGCAATTTTAACTCATTTTTTTGCAAGGAGTAGTAGAATTAAACATTTTCCTCGATATCATTTTCGTTTGCTGTCCCTTTATCCATTATATCAAACAGCACGTCAAAATTTTAACTATTATTTGAAACACCTACCATGGCTTAGTAATTGTACACCATTAGGATGAAAAAAAATTCCCTTTACCCCCCGGGGGGGGGGGTCTCCTAGACCTTCCATTGAGGTTCAACAATTTTGCCCCCCCTTGGAAATTTTTCTGCGGGCGCCCATGATCCTGTATCCATGTCCGAAAGGCGTAACTATCGAGGGGGGGGGGGCTGAAAAGTGGAAAATAGGAAGAACTGCCGGGAAGAAAATATAAGGAAAGGGGAAGAGATTAAATGAGTGTAAAACCTATGCTTTTAAGGAAAAGCTTAGAAAAGCTGATTTCATATTCGGTGTATATGACCAAGCCCCCCCCCCCGGGGGGGAAACGTCCTAGTTACGTCAATGCCTGCTCCTGTAATCCCACCTCCATCCAGACCATCCTTTATTTGAGCCTGTAATTTGATCGAATCCTCGATCTACGGGAGGTTCAATAGCTGACGAAGTGATAAGGATATGTATTTTGTCTCTTTCTGGGGATTAGTCGTAAGGCATAATAAGTGACCCAATCCCCCATTCCGCGTGTGAAATATGCGTGCATGGTGCAAGTGCGTGCCTTGAATGAATTGAGAAGTGGGCATTGCAGACATTACAGTCCGTTCAAATATACAGGGTATATCTTCCCAGAGACTTCAATATTTGTATAGTGTTAGAGACCAGAGATCAGAAACGAGCCTGACATCTGACATTAAAATTTGCCCTAAAAAATGTAATTTTTTGCGTTTGCAGACGATTTTTTTGCGTTTGCAAATAAGTATCTTTGGACCCCCCCCTTGAAAAGTTTCAGACCCTGGACTCCCCCCCCCCTCGAAAATATCCTGGCTACGCAACTGGATACATTGAAACGCAAAGAAAGATATTAACTTTCTTTTTGCGCTGAAAAAGTACTTTCAGATGTAAGGAGTATTTTTTTTTTTTTTTTTTTTAAATAAAATGTCGATATTTAGGGGTGTACCCCCTCTCCTTCACCTCTTTGCCGATGCGGGGCTGAGAAATAAGTGACTCCTGAAAAATCCGTCTCCCTCTATGACATTACAGATACAAGGCTGGCTGGTTATCAATGACTTCAGCCGTTGCTGAAAAAATCTCACCGGTACTTTTTTTTAAAAAAACAATTAAACACCCTGTAAGTCATGGTATTCTAGAAAAGAGTAAGGTTTTGACAGAGGAACAAAAACATGCACTGCACGTTGCATGTACCCGCTTGTACTTTGTGGTGTCCCTGGTAAGTGGAAAAGAGGTAAAGAGGAGAGGTTTTGTCCATTAAAATTCACGGGACATATTCTCTTTGGATCGCCATGGCATGCAGGGCTGGCATAGCGGTGCCCGTAACCACCATCCCTGCACGCGTCGAGGAATTATGGTCTCACGCCCTTACGCGTATCACAAAAACGGAACGATTCTCAAAAACTCGCAAACAACTTCTCCGTGTCCTCAATTGTATTTCACTTAGAAAGGTCCCTTCCTTACCTTAGGGGATTGAAGGTTTGAAAAAGGTTATTTCATTCCTCATATACGCACTGTGCATTTACAATACGATACGGCATCGTCAAAAAATAAATGAACGCTGAAGCTGAAGAAAAAGGTTCCGACTGCTTTTAATGATTTTTCCGCTTGATATTTTACCGAAAATAGGTTCGTTGTCACACTGAAAAAAATAGATTTGTGAAATCAGAAAATGAAGCAAAGGCTAATTTTACCAGCCATTTTCAGTGAAATTGACTACGAATATAGCTAATTTTACGTTTTGGATTGTAAATTTTGCTTAATTTTGATTAATTTTACAATTTGGATCATAAACTTTACCAATCGGATTGTAAATTTAACAATTCAAAGCATTGTAATTTTTACAAGTCGTATAGCTGTCTTGTCGCTGTCTTGGCATGTAATATGCAAAAGTCACAATGATTTGGATTGTAAAATGTACTATTTAGATTTAAAAATTTGCAATCCAAATAGAAAAATGACTAAAACTTAAGCAAAATTTACAATTCAAATCGTAAAATTAGCTATAAGTTTAGTAAGATTTACCGAAAATAACAAGTAAAATTAGCATGTGCTTTATTTTACTGATTTTACAAAACTTAATTGCTTTTTTAGTAATTTCATTTTTTTCAGTGCAGGGTCATCAAAGCTAAATCTGATGCTTGCATCTTAAATATAGATTTTGTTACAAGGAAAACTGCGATGTCCATGAAAACGCAACGTTGCAAGATTTGGCAAAAAAGATACACATTTTATATTAAATCGCTAGTGGGAAATTTATATATTTTTCGCCAAATCTGGCAGCACTGTGAAAAAGCTCTACAACCGAGAAATAGCATCCAAATCAGCGGCGGCATTGCCAGGCTCAATTCCATCTCTCTAATTATTTTATCTTTGAATGTTATCTCCTTAAATTATCGGCAACTTTTAAACAATGGGTCTGTTGCGTACTTTTGCTACATCAATATAACTCATTGCTTCTAACGTAAAATTCGGCGAAAAGAACGATGCGCACATTAAAAACTTTAAAAATCCACTCATTAATTCAGAAAATACCTTCCATTTCAAACAACCCGCGCTACACTAGACACTATATCACCGACTTATAACTGCATCGATGGAAACATATCGTTTATGTAAACATCAACAGAACTTACAAACATTGGAATGTTTTGTTTAGATGCGTACATTTCTTATATTATCTTGTATAATCTTCGATAAACCGAAAAAACCAGACAGCAAATGCAGCTAATTGTTCATGTATTTAGAAGAAAATTCCATAATTTTGTAGTTACGATTTTGTTTATACTCATGCACGGTGGTTCCGTCTATGTAGAAGTATGCTGGTGCAAATAGTGTCCAGTGAAGCGCGGGCTGTTTGAAATTGAAGAGGTTTCCTGAGTTATGAGTGGATTTTGAACGTTTTTAATTTGCGCATCATTATTTTTGCCGAATTTTACATAAAAATCAAGGTTCTATATTGCTGTAGCAAAAATATGCAACAGACCCATTTGGCGGGTTTTGGACGTTTTAGAACGAAGTGGAATGCCACTTGAAAGTTCGTAATACATGAGTATAAAAAGGACACAAAGAGGGGGTTTTATCTCATATTGTATATCCTTGTCTAACTTATGAAGATTATACACGAAAAGAAACATGCTAAGTCACTACTCGCAATTTTACAACTGACCCTTCACCTTTTTTTTAATGTGCTTAGTTTACTCAAAAAAAGAAATTGAGAGAGATTAAAATAGGGATGTATTCTTATTGACGAGAAAAGACAAAAATCCCTAACGATCTCCAGAACGATGGGACCTAACCCTTAACTGCAGATGAGCCCAGATCTGGAACAATTACTTTGAAGCCTTATCTAAAAGTAGGAGACTTGAGTTGTACTGTCGCTGCATGGTGGGTCACATGTGGAACAGATACTAAACGAGTAAGAATTGTCGATTTTGTCCTAGAGCGCGCAGCACAGGATAGAGAACGTGCAGAGTGGTTGAAAATAGCTTACTGAAAATCTGATCGAGATTTTCCGATTTTCATTGTTATGTTTGGGAGTAACGCAGGGGTACCATATACAAAAAAACAACTATTGAATCTACTAACTTATTTTTTACCACTTAATTTTTTTTTTTTTTTTTTTTAGCCTGAAAACTTTATTTTCAGTTGCATGGATACCTAAATGCGGGTAAGGCCATATTTGGAACAATTAATATTCAGGCTCTTTACCATTGAAATATAATGGAAAGAATTTTTTCACTATTTTTCCCTGTCTCAATGATCAAAATTGTACTGAAAAAAAAATTATTTTATTGAAAAAAAAAAATCATGCAGTAAAGGGCTAATTAGAAACCAAAGGCATATTTGTTCTCAGCTCATCAATGAGGACTTTCATTTTCTTTATAAAAAACATAAAATTTCAGACTCTTGCAATAGCCCCATTTCGAAAAGTTGTATGTCCATCAGAAGCAAGAGTGTGTGTGATGAATAGCAATGGACTCTCAGAAATACTCTGCCCCCGAAATTTTCGATGATTCTATCGCAAAATACTGTGATCAAACAATAATTGTCTCTGATATTTACGTTTGGATGGATCATACTCCAAATCTGCGAGAGAATACCTTTTACCGCAACGAAGGGTTTAACGAAATGAAAGGGTGTGACACGGGAATTGCGATTTTGAAGCTTGCTTTGTAGTTATAAGTTCTTCCGATCCGACGATCCTTTCTCGACCCCTCGGGAGCAAAATATGCATTCATCATTTGCACACGCTCACGCTGTATACTCTCTGCTATATTGTTATACGCGGTGCTCGCTATAATGTAGGCACGATGCGATACGGTGACGCACAGTAGTCAATGGTTTAATGACTTTAATGTGATTCCAGGCGAAACTTGCCCAGATTTTAATCCTATGGATAGCGCCACTAGTCGCTTTCGGGGAAAGTCGTGTTTTTGGCATTTTAACCCTTAACTGCAGATGAGCCCAGATCTGGAACAATGGAGCTGTTGCAAACTTTTGCTACAGGCTTATTAATAGTTGATTATGGGGTAATACCCTGTAAAAATAACGATTACCGCACTAAAAAATCACGAAATCCACTCCTAAACTCACAAAATGCTTTTAAACGCGAGACCGTAATGGCGGCCGGGGCCGCGGTTTGCATTGGGTTTCCCTATCTTCAATCAGCGCCATCTACAGGAGGTAGTCTCGCAACACCACACAAGAAGAAGAAGAAGAAGCACACAATGGGTCTGTTGCAAACTTTTGCTACAGCGCTATAGAGTGTGCAATCTAATGTAAAATTGCCTGAAAAGTCCAATGATGGCATCAGAAAGTAATGAAATGCAACAATAAACTCACAAAATGCGTTTAATGAAATCCAAGATGGCGGCAAAATATCGAGCAATCTGTATGCATGCACCACGAACATCCAAGGATAGCCAACCTCACAATATCCATCACAACCAATCACAACGTAAATAAACACATAACCTCTACCTGCAGTGAGGTTGTCAAAGTTGGCAATCCTTGGATGATCACGGTGCATACATTCAGATTCCTCAATATTTTGCCGCCATCTTGGATTTCGATAAACGCCTCTTGTGAGTTTAATATTGTATTTATTGACTTTATGATACCACCAATGGACTTTTCAGGCGATTTTACATTGGAGTAAACACTTTTTATTGCTGTAGCAAAAGTTTGCAACAGACCCATTGCCATAAGAAAACCGCGGCCTCGGCCGCCATTACGGTCTCGCGTTTGAAAGCATTTTGTGAGTTTAGGAGTGGATTTCGTGATTTTTTAGTGCGCTAATCGATCTTTTTACAGGGTATTACCCCATAATCAACTATTAATAAGCCTGTAGCAAAAGTTTGCAAC
Source organism: Trialeurodes vaporariorum (assembly GCA_011764245.1). Classification (NCBI taxonomy): domain Eukaryota; kingdom Metazoa; phylum Arthropoda; class Insecta; order Hemiptera; family Aleyrodidae; genus Trialeurodes; species Trialeurodes vaporariorum. The sequence continues at coordinate 24,731,269 of VMOF01000320.1, forward strand.
AGCTCCATTACTTTGAAGCCTTATCTAAAAGTAGGAGACTTGAGTTGTACTGTCGCTGCATGGTTGGTCACATGTGGAACAGATACTAAACGAGTAAGAATTGTCGATTTTGTCCTAGAGCGCGCAGCACAGGATAAAGAACGTGCAGAGTGGTTGAAAATAGCTTACTGAAAATCTGATAGAGATTTTCCGATTTTCATTGTTATGTTTGGGAGTAACGCAGGGGTACCATCATATACAAAAAAAAACAACTATTGAAACTTACTAACTTTTTTTTTACTACTTTAATTTTTTTTTTTTTTTAGCCTGAAAACTTTATTTTCAGTTGCATGGATACCTAAATGCGGGTAAGGCCATATTTGGAACAATTAATATTCAGGCTCTTTACCATTGAAATATAATGGAAAGAATTTTTTCACTATTTTTCCCTGTCTCAAGGATCAAAATTGTACTGAAAAAAAATTATTTGATTGAAAAAAAAAAGTCATGCAGTAAAGGGTTAAATTGAAAATAAAGGAAAAACGGAAAATCTAATAATGTCATGCAGAGGCCAAAACGTTAACGTTATTTGGCCCGAACATGCGGAGCTCCCCAATTATTGTGACTCGCACTCATTGGGGGCTGCATATTGGATTTATGTTAAAACGCCTTGAATGGTTTGTGATGCTTTCAATGTTACTTTTCGGCGATTTTACGTAACAATCACTGCTCTATGCTGTGCTGTAGCAGAATTTTGCAACAGATCCACAGAAAAATGCAATTTTTACTTTCTCACTCTAGCGAAGTTAAAAAAAAAATTGAGAAAGTATTGCGATGGAGCAGAGATTTTCAAGGTATTTTGTTTCGATACTTGGCCCACTATGACTAAGTCAATCATGATAATTATAAAATAATTGCTTCTCTCATCATGCCTAATACTATCCTAAAGAACATCTATCCATAACATTTTAATATTTTTTAATTAAATGTGGTTTGGAGAGGTAAATGCATAAACTTTCTGTGGCGTCCGTGATCTGTGAGTCCGTCTGTATCTGAGGATAATTTTGCACAATAGGTCCAATTGAATTCAAATTTTGCAGAGGGGATGCTTTTAACATTCCCCAGAGGAACTTTTTTAGTTTTTTTTTTTTTTTTTTAATTTTAAGTTTTAGGTTAGTTATGGATGAAAAATGGTTTCCATTAAAATCAAAGGGACAATGGGTAAAAAAAAGGACAAATTTGGATACTTCAAAAATTAATCTTTAGATCTGGATAAAAATATCAAAGGGGGGTTGGGGGTCTCCCCCAGGATATTAAAGGGGGCTGTGGGGGTTTCCCCCGGAATATTGAAGGGGGTCAGGAGGTTTCCCCCAGAATATTGAAGGGGGTCTGAGGGTCTCCCCCAGATTAAAATTGATGTGAGAAAGTGTTCGTAGGGTATTCCCTACAGTTTATTTTTTTTGATATACCAAAAACAGCAGCTCTGGTAACATTCCGTGTCCGTAAAAATTCTGTGTCTGGATCCACTTTGTGATGCCCGATGCAGGGAACATCTAGTCTCGACGCTCTCAAAAACAGTATTTTTGAATAATTTATCACCTCGACGCTTCTACAAGATGCCACCAACCGCCGCCGTCCGCCGCTACACGCCAACCGAGATGACATGTGTATACATACGAACGGAAAGCCGCGTTTAAGTTACCTGGTACAAAACAAATCAAATTTTAAGTGGACAGCTCCTCAACTCAATGCATTGGGTACCGTTCTAGAATTCATCCCTTTATTGTCTCGATGCAGAAAAGATTATGAATAGCAGCACTTTCCAATGTACATAGATATACAGTATCACAGGGTAATGTAATCTTTTTTGCACGGATGCAGTAAATGGTTGAATTCTAGAACGCTACCTTGTTCTCAAAGCTCGGTTGGCATCATCTATTTGATTTGATTGGATTCATTTCAAAATTTCCCGCGCCCTTTTCGCGCACGATGAGAAATGGCAAAACGCATCCATCCGCCCGATGATATGAGGACTATTATTCTGCATCTTGATTCGATCCAATAGACTGTTTTAGTAGAGCGATATATCGTATCGATTGCCGTCCGAGGGTCCTGGTTCCAAACAAACTCTGGTTCAATGTAATTTCCCCATAAGCGAACTTTTGAACGGAAATTTAGGGTATTAAATCAAACAATAAATGCGACCTTTTTGCGATTATGAATTCTACGTCCTCGAAAATGCTTAATTATGCCTGGTTCCTTGACTAAAACTGCCGAAATCAATAAGATATTACAGATTAAATGTTGCATTTGTAGGTTAGAATCGCCCGAAATCCCGCCAATTCCACAGCAACAACAATAACATTTGGGTGATTCCAACCTCCAAACGCATCAATTAATCTGTAATATCTTGTTGATTCCGGCAGTTTTACGGGTGGAACCAGGCAAAATTGAGCATTTTCGAGGACGGAGAATTCATAATCGCAAAAAGATCGCATAAATTGTTTGATTTAATACCCTGAATTTCCGTTCAAAAATCCGCTTATGGGGAAATTACATTGAACCAGAGTTTGTTTGGAACCAGAGGCCCTCGGACGGCAATCGATACGATATATCGCTCTACTAAAACAGTCTATAGACTTTTTTAGTGATGAGCGGGAAATTTAAAATCCAGGCGTCTGCGAGCTGATCGGGGACTTCATAGTTAAACAGATCGATAAAACTGAATACAAGTGACCCGATTGGGTGGGAGACCGATGTGGGGCGGAAGTCTTTTGAAAACCATTGTTCAGTCGCTCGCTATGTAAAGGTGTCTACGGAGCAGCCTTTACTTACCGAGCGACTGGACAATGGTTTTCGAAAAAGATCCACCCTGAATCGATCTCTCACCCAATCGTGTCACTTGTTTTCAGTTTTATCGATATGTTTAACTATGAAGTCCCCGATCAGCTCCCAGATTGGCTTGGATGCTTTTTTTGCGAGCGCGGCGTGAATTTTGTCACAACTGATTGCGACCGATGAGTGAATTGCAGTGGCAAGGCGTGAAATTTGGCAACAATGGATTTTCTCCATTTAAATTCACCAAAAAATCGAACACTTTAGTCATCAGCGATAACCAGGTATTTCGACCTTTTTAATGTGTTTAAATGGGGAAAAGGAACGTTGCCAAATCGCACGCCTCGCCTCGCTGATGAATTGGTTAATCGTTTAACTAATACAGTCTAACGGAATGACTATAAACTCGTCTTAAGAACAAAGCAATTTAACGCATAATGAATATTGTGTATAGGATACTTCCGGAGTGGCTTTTCGTTCATAAGACAGAGAGAAATGCCGAGTGTGAGATTTGAATAAGTGGACATACCTGTGAACAAAAAAGAGAAGTTTCGATTAATCCATGCACAGATTAAACATTTTTTAAATGAAAATTTTACAGCTCTTTTCACATCACGTGCGTGGAGAAGCGAATTATCGTCTTCTGCGCAGGTGTAGTCATAATGTTCCATGCAGTTAAGGTACGTTTAATGTTTCTACATGGTTGCGCGTTGACGGCAACTTCGCAGGACGGTAATACGTACATCCCCCTCTATGCATGTGTGCAAAAAGCTCTGAAAGTTTCGATCTGTCCCCTATATGGTCTATCCTTTTCTGACACACGAATTCTAATGGGGAAAGAGAGGGATGGATAAATTCCTGGAACCGCCAGTGAAGCACTGGCGGCTCGTGCTATTTGACAACAATGTCTTCGCTGCATTTGAATCTATGTTTAACAATCGATTGCTGGTGAAGCGCTGCTTCACTTTCGAATCGATTGATTTACATACAATCAAATGAAAGGATGGCATTGTTGCCAAATCGCACGAGCCGCCCCTGCAGTGAAGTAACTTGATTTTCGCCCCCTCTTCCATCCTTTTCTAACACACATGCGTTTCTAACGGGGAAAAATAGAGAAGGACGATTTCTTGGCTCCGCTTGTAAAGTTCTAGTAAAGGAAAAAAGAGGTAACCATCACATTTGAAGAATTACAAGCAATGACATGATGGGCGCCAGCAGACAAATTTCCTGGGGAGGGGGGGTTAAAATTGTTGAGTCCCAATGGAAGATCTAGCCCCCCTTCCCTCTCCCCACGAAGAAAATTGGGGTACATTTTTTTTTTTTTTTTTTTTTTTTCATCCAAATATCATACAGTAGGGGAGACCGGGGCTAGTTGAACCAATTTTTACATTTTGATTTTTCTAATTTTTTTGACTAAAGATAGGTAAATGCCCTTTTTCACAGTGGTTGGTAGAACCCTTGGGCACAACTTACGCCTATAAGGGATATCCTATTTGGTGATTAATGAGCCTTTTGGACTGAAATTCTAGACTGCCTCCACTGGTTCAACTTACCCCGATATCGGGGTAAGTTGAACCAGACCCGGGGGTTAGTTGAACCAAGTTATTATCCAAAAATGGATACTTAAAAAATAAGTAAATAACAATCGTTTGATTTTAGTTAGTACTTTGTTCACAAATACACTTAAACGTTTAATTGATAAGAAAGGAAAAATGACAATTTGCATTTTTTTTTCGTCAAAAACTAGCCAAGAAAAAAACGAAAAATATTTTAGAAAAAAACAAATTATTCAATTTTGGTATAGAAAAAACAAATTATTAAATTTTGGTAAAAATCCTAGCTTTAAAGAAAGAGATGTCATTTTTAAGTTAAGAAGAGGAAAAATATATACATTCTTCATCAGAATATAGCCATAAAAATAAAAGCTCCTAAAATTTAGGTGGGTAAATTAAATATTAATAAATGTAACTAACGTTTTTGGTAAAACCCTAGAAAATAATAAGCAAATAATGTTCCTTTCTTTATAATCATAATGAAGTAAAAGAAGGTAAAAATTAGGTCGATTAAGTAAAGGTAAGTAAGAAAAAAAAATTCCTGATAATTAGTAGGTATCCACATTTTAGCTGAGTTTCTTCGTGGTGCGACCTCGACCTCGTGTTCGCGAGCTCTGCCGAAATAACTTCTTTTCGAAACTGCAAGTAAATTTTAACTTAACTATATTTTGTTTTCTCTTGTTTTTTCTTTTCTATGTACAGTTTTGTCATTACTCATCAACATTCTATGTACTAACCAATGGTTTGACATGGTTCAACTTGCCCCCGGACTGATTATCCAACTTGCCCCAACATGACTTGTGAAACATAACCTCAAATTGCTAAACACACGTGAACGTAAACAACTTCGGTGTGGCTTCAAAATACTCGTTATAGTACATAGAATGTTGATGAGTAATGACAAAACTTTACATAGAAAAGAAAAAACATGAGAAAACAAAATATAAAATAAGTTAAAATTTACTTACAGTTCGGAAAATAAGTTATTTCGGCAGAACTCGCGAACACGAGGTCGCACCACGAGGAAACTCAGCTGGAATGTGGATAAACAAATAACACGTCATCACTCAAAGCGCCAGTGCTCTGCAGCGAACTGCACGTGAGTTACGGCCACCGATTCAACTTACCCCTTGGTTCAACTAGCCCCGGTCTCCCCTACAATTGTTTGATATCATGAATAAAGGGGTAACAGACAATAATGATAGCAAGAAAAATGTTTAACTCTACTATTCCTCGCAAAAAAAAATGAGTTCAAATGACAAAATAAACTAACAAAATGAAGTTTGTCAACCATTACTCCTTTGATCAACACTTCATTTATTTCTTTTGTTCCTTTCATATTTTATCGAGAAATTTTGACTGTTTTGAATTCCAGGGGGACAAAGTGTCTCTATTGCCCCCCCCCCCCCGCTGCGGGCGCCCATGAGCGATGGAGCTGTCATATAGTGCTCTTTGCGACAAAAGCATGACGACAAACATTAAAGTTCGCCGTTTCATGTAAAAATACATGTGGCTGATTCTTTTTATACAATTTCGATCAAAAAAGAAAATGAGCAAAGGGGAAGAAATAAAAAATACGTGATAAATTTTATTTTTAAACGCTTATTGGTCTAAGGTATGGAGGATTTAAGCTTAAATTGAATAAGCGCGCCGTATGGTTGATGTTAATAATAACCGAAAGTATCAAACAAAACAGATTTTGAGGCAAACCGCGGAGCTTGTGGGCATGTGTGAAAAGAACTTTTTTCGAGACGAGGTACAAAACGGAATTCTGTTCAAAATCTCTACTGAAGCGAGAAAGGGATAAGCAAGAGATCCGCGATGAAAACGCTCGGCTCAGGGCCGTGAGACGCAGCGAGATCAACTGGCGCAACCAGAATATCTTCCATCTCTCTCATTTCCCATTTGAATGTATGAGTAGGAAAAGGACAGAAGGAGGGGGTTTTATCCCCTTGTCCATCCTTGTCTAACATACGTTTCTTAATGGAGAAAAGAGAGAGATGAAGAAACTCTCGGTGCGCTACTGCAACTAAATAAATGTTGCCCAAATCGGTAACGTATACTGTTCGTAGTTCGTATAGGTATATGTGTGTTCGACGAATTGTAGCGTCCGTTGAAATTGAAAGAGCGGCAGTCGAAATAAGTCCTTTAACCCTTTTATGCGCACATTTTCGAATTTGTTGTTTTTTGAGATTTATTAAACCATATAGAAGAAAAGAAAATTTTCCAAGAAATTTGGTGGGTCACTTAATTTTTTTGCAAAATGTCCATTTAAGTTCCATTGAATTCAATGTTGACCCTGGTAAAAATGTCCCACACAGGTCCATGACCAATTCTTCATACACTGAAAAAACGACACGGTATCAGACACAGTATGTTACGGACTATTTAGGTTTAGCGAGGCACTCCATTTGTGATCCGTAATTTTCGGCGGCAATGCAACCCGTAATTGAGGCGGTGGCTGCAATAACAGCACATAAAACATGGGGTATGCTCCTTCTGAATAATTGACGCTGCAAAAGAAAAGAATGTCTTTGGAAAAGCCCACTTTTGGTTTTATGAGTTCTCATTAAAAGGAATTCGCAGTTGAAGGGAATCGTTGTGTGAACGTAAAACCGAAGAAAAGCACCTCCAAAGAAAATCAACACACTTTCAAAATGTCTGTAACTCAGATCGAGCAAACCCCATGTTTTATGTGCTGTTATTGCAGCCACCGCCTGTGCCTGAATTACGGACTTCATCACAGAAAGTAGCGGGCTTCAAGACTTGGAGACGCGAACCATTTTACATTTCCTTCAAAAATATTGTTTTCCCCCTTCGACATTCACCATTAAATTAATTAAACTGCTTAAATCGATTAGATCTCAAAATTTATCAATTCTTATAGTCTTAAACTGGTCAAAATTAATTTTTAATTCTGGAAGACGTATAGATAAATACGAGCCCCCGTAGTCAGCTTATACCGTGGACGGGTGCATGAAACTGTTCGTCTCTTCTCCTCCCATATTTGAATACATGAGCTAAAAAAGGACAGAAATAGGGGACTAAAGTCACGTGATGGCCCCCTTTGCTACATTTTTCAACCACACGTATTCAAATGAGGAGAGAGAGAGAAAGACAAATTCCTGCATCCACCCATGGATATTGCAGACGTACAATCAGGCAACGCTGTTTTGCGTACCCACTTTCATCCTTAGAAATTCTGGCTGCGTGCTTTGTAGCGCGCACCGCGATAGATTGTTTCACGTATTTTTTCCCCCCACCCATTTTTCCTATCCTCTCTCTCTCTCTCTCTCTCTCTCTCTCTCCCCCCCCTCTCCCCTCTCTCCCTCTCTCTTTCGGAGTCGATGCTTCATTGAATTACATTTTACGTGTTAAATGTGATCCTGAAACGACATGACGTAACGCGACTCACGTAATAAAAAGCGGTTAATTCAATCATTTGGAGTTCTTGTTCGTATCAAACAAAGCTCCTTCCCTTGCGCCTCCCCCCGTCGGTCACCCCGCACCCCCCACACCACTGCATCGCACCCTCCGCCCTTCTGCTACGCCCGCAACGCCCGCCCCGAACTCTTGCGAGCTTTTGTGCTCCGCTCTCACTATACATACAATCAGTCAACATCACTCGAGGTAGTCGAGGTGTGACTCAACTCGAAGCGACACGAGAGAGGGCTCACACACGCTAAGCTATGCACAACGAACCTGACCCTTGACAAAGCGCGCATTCGTAAATAAAATGCATGTTTTATTTCAAGGGGTGAGCAATGATTTTTCATGAAACCCATGCCGCACAAAGGGTGGAATGATATACATTGAAAACCTTCCTGGAAAATGAGCGTAAACTGGAAAATCGTTGCCCGATAAACACGTGTCTATACATGTCATAGCCGCAACTGCTGTGAATTTGCCTTCTTCTCTCTCTTTGCCCGTTTGAATGCATGCTTTAGAAAAGGATGGCTAGAGGTGTTGTCACGTGACTTCAACCCTTGTTTCTCTCATTTCCTAACACACACATTTAAATGCGCAAAGAGAAAGAAAAATTTCTGACTAAGGCTATGTATATATGTACAGTTATATAGCCGTAGCTAGGCATTGTTCTTTATCTTTTTTTGCCCGTTTAATCACATGTGTTAGAAAAGGAAGGATAGAGGGGATTTCACGTGACTTCAGTCTATGTTTCTCTCATTTTCTAACACATACAATCAAACGGCCAAAGATAGAGGAAGACAAACTCCTGGCTATTGAAGATATAGCTCAAATCGACCAACCCCATTGGTTTAAACGGCGTCACGTGACAGATTTCGATCGAGTCATTCGATGGACGGAAGAGTCATTTTTCTGAAATGAACGACTCAAACGACTTCAAATCTGTCGCGTGACGCCTTTTAAACCAATGGGAATGACCGATTTTTGCTATCTTATCTCGTCTCATCCAAAATAGCAAAGTCAGCCTGCAGGGAAACATTTTTAATTTAGACCCATTTAAACGCGATTTTCAGCTTATTCTTAAGCACAAAGATTACGCAACAATTTATAGCTAAAATTTAGTCAAAAATAAGGTAAGGTCACCTAAAATTTTGAAATTATCAAGGCCTAAAATTTGTATTATAAAAATAAGTAAATATAAAAATGTATTAGTATAATGAGGAAACTAGAGTTCTCTTGCTTAATTTTAATTATCTCAGCAGGCACTTGTGTAGAGTTGGATGTAAAAAATAAACAAAAAAACAAACAAAAACGAAAAACCAAGAAACAAACCAAAAAAAAAGACGGAGACCGGCCCTCTATAACCCCACCGGCCCATCGATAATTTTCTGGTATTTCCTATGACCAATCCAACCCTGGTAAAAGTAAGTTTATATTGAAGCAGAACCATACGTTATTGGTCAAGCACCTTGAACTCACAAGGATTATGAACACATACGGCTGTACAGCAGTTCTATTTGTTCCTCCTTTCATATTTCGCATAAAAGATGGTGCAAAGGCTTATCACTATGCTCTTTAGTGACACGCAAATTAGATAGAAACACTTAAGAGCGAGGGTAGAAGTAACTTGAAAGTGAAGGAAAACCATACGTTGGTGTCCTTGGGACCTTGGGCTCTAAAGGATTATAAACATATACGGCTTTACATCGATTCTATTTGTTCCTCCTTTCATATACCGCACAAAAGTATGGTGCAAAGGCTTATCACTATGTTCTTTGGTGACACGAATCAGGTATAGTAAAGAGAGAGGGCGAGGGGATAAAAGTAAGTTTAAAATGAAGCAAATTTGTGCTCTCTAGTATGAACCGTGTAGCCGGCAAACGGAAGAGAGATAGTCATGATTTAGCGAACGGCGCACTATGGTTTGAAATCATCAAAAATTGGCCAAAAGTCAGAACGTAAATTTCTCATAAATTCGTCACTTATAAACTTTCAGCTTCAATTTTATGCACAGAGAACACTTTGAACACGTAATTTAAACTTAGAAATGACATAGACAGGTTTTAAGAGTAAGCGTAAAAACTAGAAAAAGATTATTTTTTATGCCTTTTTTTCACCGAGTTTTGGCCACTTTTTTCTGATCTCAGACCATATTGCGGCGGCGAAGAGGGGGGAAGAAATGATGACGAAAGAGCAGTGTAGGGAACAGTTTAACTTATGCTATGCGAAGCATCGAAAGTTTTCTGCACAGAGCTGAGACCAGTCGTCCGGAAAACATTCGCCCTCTCTCCTTCTAGTGAGCGAAGATGAGGATGGAGAAGACGGAGGGAGAGAGAGAGAGAGAGAGAGAGGAGGGGAAAGAGGAGAGAGAAAAAAATGGCTATCAGCATCATTGAGCAGTTCCGACTATAAAAGTTAAACTCAATCGATTTGATCCTTGTCCTCCTGTCGTCGTTTATGCAAAAAGTCAAGACCGGGATAGGCTAATTTTCCCGACAGCAGGAGCAAGGATCGTGTCGTAGCCGTATACTTATCATTCAACCGTGACGTATTCGGGTGCGAGGATGTTCCGAAGCGTAACGACAGTATCGTCTTTAATCATACCATGCAGGATGCTTTTTTGAGGTTAGGGTAGTCTTGGTATATACCAATGAGCTATAACTTTAGACTGGCACATCAAGGAACGTTCCGCTGGTTCATTGTTGTCACCTAGGGCGCCGCCATCTTGCCGTAAAAATCGATTTTGAGGTTAAGTTTTGTAGGTTGTTTCCGGTTGTTTCGTAAACAAACTCGTGCATCGCCGGAAACGGCCTTCAAAATTTAACCTCAAACCTTGGAATCTGCCGTCCAAATTCCCGCCAACTTCCAAGTGAGTGGTTCTACGGACATTTGCGCTACCAAAACAAACATAAACTTTAAACATTTTCTCTCAAAAATCTTTGAAAATTTTGTAAGTTGGCCTCGATTTTGATCGCTGACATCAAATTTGATAGCTTTTGGAGCGAATTTTCATTAATTCCTCTTGAATCTAGCTTTCCTAGAACATAACCTCAAATTCATCAAAACACTAAGTTTTTGGGAAAAATTCACTTCTTAAGAGGAAAAGTGAATGGAAATAGCTTTCAGAGGACTTAGTTATTGCTTTCCAGAGCGTACGGTTGCAATTCTGCACTTTTAATGAAGCTTTTGAGACATTTTATCTTGTTCAGCTAATAGTAGCGCTCAAAGTCTTAGGTAGCGCAAATGTCTGCAGAACGTAAAATCCCCAAATCCGAACGACCTACAAAATTTAACCTCAAACTTTGGAATCTGCCTTCCAAATTCCGCTTTTTCCCGGGATTCCTTCTACCCTGTGTGGTGTGGCACAAGGTGGACCAGCCCGCTGCCACTCTAAAGTTATAGCTCATTGGTATATACGTACGATTATGGAGAGTGAAGCGCAAAATTATGATTTATTCTGTCTAAATATACGAGTTACAACTATTACACTTCATTTTAATCGTAAATCAGGCCAAAAACTTCGACGTAGAAGGGCTCAATTTTGGTTGATACTGAAAAAAATTTAAGAGATAAATGCTTTCTAGTAGAAGATAACCTCCTTAATTGTGGGCTACACAGTATACTTTATCTATACACAGTAGTGAAACTCAATATTAGAGAATCGGCAAATCCCCCCCCCCCCTGGTGGTCGGAAAGTTTCGAAATAACATCGTCCATTTGATTTGCATTGGGTGCGACGGTAGCGCACCCCAGTGGGCCAGTAGTCGAAAGGTTGCAACTCAATTTTCCCATTTGATTACATTGTATACCGGAATTCGCCACCTCTTCCCTATAGATTTTCACTTATATGTATAGATGAGTATACTGTAGTGGGCTAAACTCATACCAAGACGAACACTAGACTTAAAATCTCTAGCGGAGCATCCTACGTGGCATGCAGAACTGCCGTTTTGCGTGTAATCAATGGTATTTTTCAATTCACCGATGATTCCGCCGATTGAGAAAAGATTACACGGTTCAGTTCAGTGTATGACTGTGCTGCTGCTGCACGGAAACACTCGCATCTGGCATCTGTAATCTTCTCTCAATCGGTGCAATCGCTGTTAAATTATTAAAATACCCGAAAGTTTTTTGAAGTCATTGACGACTCCTCAGGTTGAGAAGAGATTACAGATGTGAGTATTTTCGTGCATTGCAATCATACATTGAGTTGAACTGTGTAATCTTTTCTCAACTGGTGGATTCATCGGTGAATTGAAAAATGCCATTAATTATACGCAAAACGGCAGCTCTGGTGGCATGTATGGAGACGGTGAGACGGTATTAGTAAGGATCGATCCATCCTAACTGCATAGTACGCGGGACGGGACACACATCAGAATCCACCTTTAAATCGCCTATAGTAAAAGTGTGCAACAACCCCGTTCCCCTTAAAACCTATCATTGGCGCGGATTCGCGAGAAATTTGTCAACGTTGTACTGTGTCCATTTAAACCCACGAAAAAAAAACAAAACAAAACAAAAAAACAAAACAAAAAACAAAAAACAAAAAAACAAAAAACAAAAAAAAACAAAAAACAAAAAAAAACAAAAAACAAAAAAAAACAAAAAACAAAAAAAAACAAAAAACAAAAAAAAAACAAAAAACAAAAGCAAACAAAAAAAAAAAGCAAAATACAAATGTGCTCACCGAACACCCAACAATTTTATATTTTTAATCGGTTTGAAGGGACAAACTGCAGCGTTGCCAAATCGCACGCTACGCCACTGTAACCTATTCCTTGTGACGCTTTCCAGTAAAGGCAATGCGCCCGTGACCCTTAGTCTGACGTTGTTTATTCAAATTTGGTTGCCAGAAAGTTCTTCCTTGGGACTGATCGAAATGATAAAATGTTGAAAACTACTTAGACGTGAGAAAGGGGAATCCCTGACTGAGCAGAAGAATTGAGGAAATGCGGGTGGGAAAAGCGTGGGTGCAAGGCAAGGCAAGAGGCCTCATGAACTCAATTCGTAACACATGCTGTTACTTTTCCTGTAATATCTTATTCTTCTTCCTCTCTCCTTCTTACTCCTCCTTCCCTTTCTTCATTGTAGCGTTTTCAGTTCAGGAGCCTCATCTTTAGAGCGTTGGGATCATTTATCAATCGAATGAGGGAAGTCGTAGCCGTCACTAACCCCCATAAACCACAAGAGAGGCGATGTTGCCATATTTTACGAAACCTCTCTGTAGCTCGATGTTGGTAAAAGCAATGGTAGCTCATGCAATGTGGCAACAATGGGTCTCTTGCAAACTTTTGCTGTGAACAAATGAATATAGTCCAATCTGATGTAAAAACCAGAAAAAATCACGAAAATCACACGGAGAAATTCTAAAATTCAGTTATAAAGTCATATAACTGCTATGACTGCAAGATGGTAATGGCGGTTCAACGCAGGTATCATGGGAGATTCCTGTCTATTATGTCACTTTCTCTACGGAAACACAGAGATATGTCTCAATTTAGATAGGAATCTCCCATGATACCTGCGTCTCTCCACCATTAAGCCCGATTCTGAGAGTGAACTTCGTAATTATTTAGAGTACTCATCGTCATTCTCTCTGATTTTTATGCCAAGAATCAACTCTTCAATCCCCCATAGCAAATGTTTACAAGAGCCCCATTGCCCGATTGCAGTAAATTTCGTGATTTTTTAGTGTAATACTCATCGTCATTTTGACAGGTTTTTATGGCAGAATCAACTCTTCAATCCCCTGTAGCGAAAGTTTTCAAGAGCTCCATTGATTCCTTTTGAACCTAAGTAAAATAATCGATTATTTCGTGAGATGCTGTGTCTCACCTAGAATCGATATTTTTGCATAGGTTTAAATGGTAAAAGAGCAGGGTTGCCTATGATTGCAAGAACCACTACTGGGTATAGAGTCACTATTTGTAAAAAGTTAAGACAATTTAAACCACGGGCGCGGCAGCTGAAGATGTGTTTTTGCACGTTTGTTCATATTCTGAGCGTCGGTTTTGTGTTTTGGTCAAATGCAAACAAATATTTCAGTGCCGCAGAATTTCTAACGGCGTAATCTTTCCCTGCTTTTACTGATCGTGATCGACATCTATTTACACTTTTTTGATGATTCTTTTGGGAATTGTAGACATTTTTGAGGTGCACCGCGGTATTAGAATTAACAAGTTCATACACAAATTAACTCTTTAGTCCGTAAAATACCGTTTGACCCCTTCGTTTGCAAACAAGTGTGCTGAAACGCACAAAGTACTTTAATAATTATAATCATCGACTGAACTGAACTCTGTAATATTTTCTCAACCGGTGGAATCACCGGTGAATTAAAAAATGTCACAAAATATAAATTCGCAAAATGGCAATTCTGATGCACGGAAAAAAACTACGGTGAAAATAACCATACGGATACCTGATTTTGGCACCTGCTAGATGTTATGGTAATTTTAACCAGAAGTATAATATGTTTTGACTAGGTACTAGGTGATGTTACCTGATTGCAAGTCGAATTTACTAAAAGTATCGGTAAATTTACCATACTTCTGGTCAAGTTTACCGTAACATCGAGCAGGTGCCAAAATCAGGTATCCGTATGGTTATTTTCACTAATCTTTTTTTTTCCGTGTGGTTTTAGATTCTAAAAACTGGAAAAACATCGTACACCAAAGTATAGGCAACAATGTATTGCCTGCGCAGAGGGCGAATTTTTCATGCCAAATACTGAATTAAGGTGGGAAAAAACTGTTTTCTCATCGCGCTCCCCCCTAACACCCGATAAACGGCAATTTTTTACCGAGTGAGCAATGACGGCTCATCAGTCATACGCGTTAATAAAGCATAATAGAGCTCAAAGGGGGGCCGGGCCTCTGAAGAACGTCTGATCGTCTGTCTAGATCTCAGGCTAAGGCAGCTCGCTCGTTTCACAGTTGCCAGTTTTATTGCAATATATTGACAACTTTGAAGCGTGGGAAATACGTCATGGAAAAATTGGCGTTGTTTTGGCGTTTTCTCATAGACATGTGATTTTACGGATAATTGAAATGAATAGAGTAACTAAGAGTTAGTTATAATATTTTACCTGTATTGAGACAGATTTTGTAATAAGATGAAGTGATAGAACAAACAAATGATGATAAGAGGAATCCAATCGATTCCTTTGACATAGTGATTCTAATAGTAAATGGAGAGAGGAACAGAAAATAGGTTTCTCTAACACTGGTAGAAACTGAAGGAACAAAACATAGATTCCTTTAACACGGATATAAACTGAAAGAAGGAACAAAACATAGATTCCTTCGGCACAAATACGTATGAATAAACAAGGAATAGAAAATAGATTCCCTTTAGTTTAGATGAACCCTTGAGGATATGATGTTGATGGCTGCGCAGCGTTCTACGTCACTCGAGTAACTGTCACTGCTTTTCCAGAGATTGAGAGAAGAAGACTATCCAACTGGAACTGGACCTACGAAACGTCTCATTAGGCCGAGCTAAAGGAGTGACTTCGTCCGTCACTATGGTTACTGTATTTGTCGTAACAGGCGTGATCTTTTTCCAGAACTGCCGTTTTGTGTATATTTCTAAAAAAAAAAAATTCAATTCACCTATATGATTCCATCGGTTGTGGAAAGACTACAGTAGCGTAGCGTGTTGTTTGGCAACGTTGGTTTTTGTCCATTTAAACCCATGTAAAAGATCGAATGCTAAGGTGTTCACTGAACACCCAATAGTTCGATCTTTTTCATGCGCTTAAATAAACTACAATGTTGCTAAATTTCACGCTACGCCACTGAGAGACTACATATATAGTCCAATTCAGTTTATGACTGCACCACATGATAATACTCTGATATAATCTTTTCTCAATCGATGGAATCAACCAATGGGGCTCTTGCAAACTTTTGCTATAAGCAAATAAATAGTCCATTCTGATGTAAATACCAGCGGAGATCACGAAATTTAAGCTAAGAAAGTCTAGAATTCGCCAATAAACTCACATAACTGTTATAACGGCAAATTTGTCACGGCGGTTCAACGCAGGTATCATGGGAGATTCCTGTCTATTATGTCACTTTCTCTACGGAAACACAGATATATGTTTCAATTTAGATAGGAATCTCCCATGATACCTGCGTCTCTTCGCCATTAAGCCCGACTCTTAGAGTGAATTTCGTGATTTTTTAGTGTACTCATTGTCATTTTTTCAGGTTTTTATGCAAGAATCAACTTTCCAATTACCTATAGCAAAAGTTTGCAAGGGCTACATTTCAAAATGATATTTGTCACATTTTGTTTTGTTTTTTGTTTTGAATTTCTAAGGTTAAAAAAGTGAGTCGAATAAACCTAGTTTGCGTTTGAAGATGTCCGAAAGACAGTGGCGTCGCGTGCCATCTGGCAACGATGCAACTCCTCCATTTAAACTCATTTAATATATCGAATTTTTACTTGTGCACTGTGCAACCCCTGAATTCGATACTTTACATGAGTTTAAATGGATAGAATACATTGTTTCCGAAGTGCACGCGACGCGACGCCACTGCCGAAAGAAATTTCCATCATGGCTGCCTCCATGGTGCCTCAAAAGTCCGCCCCACAAATCCTCTCTATTGTTTTATAGCTCGTTGAGAGCGACGCGACGCTAGATCAACCCACCATAGTTCACTTATAGCTAATATCGAAAAAGAGGATCGAACATGACATATAGTGAAACGCTCATAGTCAATAGAGATGCTATATCGACCCACCAGAGGTATAAGGCAAGGTACACGTAGAGACATGTTACATCTTGGAGCTCAGCTCATGTTCAGAGAACTTGCGACACTTGCGTGTCATTTCAATCATGCATCATGTTTCATTTCTCGTGAACTCGTTGGAAGTCGGAGGAATCCGAGATGCAATAGCGCAAGAAATCGAGCGCTCTCACCGCCATCCCTCGACTCCTGACCCCCAACTTCCCCAACCCCCCCCCCCAACGCCCCCTAACGAAATCATAATCGCGTCGCATAAGCCAAAAGCATTCCCGGTTCCGCGGTATAAGTTTATACTATGGTACATCAACATAGCTCCGGAGTCACGGCCGCTAAGCAACAGGAGATGTCGGAAGTGGAGAATCGGCGTGAGAGGGTAGAGGGTGGGGGGGGGGTGCTTGGGGGTTGTGATGGGGAGTAGTGAGAAGGGGTAGGGAGTAGGGGTAGGGAAAGGCGAGGGGGGCTGCAGAGGGAAGTCACGATGACCCCGCAACCGAGCAGTATAACGCCTGAACTTCGAACAATGTAAACTGACGAAAACTGGAACCTCGGTGTAATAAATCGTGTAGCAAACAAGAATCGTGTTGAAAACAAGATTTCGATCTCATAGACTGTACATATATATACATCATTCAAATTTTGTTACTGAATTTAATGAGACTTTTGCGAACTTTTGCTACAGGGGATTGAACAGTTGATTCTTCCATAAAAATCTGTAAAAATGACGATGAGTATACTAAAAAATCACGAAATTCACTCTCAGAATCGTGCTTAATGGCAGAGAGACGCAGGTATCATATGGGAGATTCCTATCTAAATTGAGACATGTCTCCGTGTTTCCGTACAGAAAGTGACAAAAACGTGTACAATAACCAGCGAAAGAAAGTATCATCATATAGAAATTTTCATCTTATTATCTCTCGGCTAATTTAAGAGAATTTTGCGGTTTCCGGGTATCTGGGAGGTTAACAGGATTGCCCCTGGAAAATATGCTTAAAAAATCAAAAACTCTTCGGATAATAATAGAAAAATTGATCAAGCACAATTTCTATGAGAGGATTTTCTTCCGCTGGCCATAGTAAAAGATAAGATGTCACCGGGCGCCTTCAATTCGTCGTATAGGCAATTTCAACTCTCCCGAGTACGAACAGTTAACTACCTTCCCTATAAACAGAAGAGTAGCGTTCTTTTGAAATAAACGTGGAACCAAATAATGTTAGAGTCCCTTGATGGAAATATTGTATAAGGAGTACCGACACGAGCTCAACGAGTTGTGATTGGTCGTTGGTTTTAGGCTCTCACGGAGTCGAGCAGGAGTCGACGACATCGAAGGCTCCACAAGAAAGGAGTCGATTCGTAGAGGAACGTATGGGAACGGACCGGAATGCCGGCAAATCCGTCAGTCCACCACAGGTCCACTGTCGAACTTAACCTTCGAATGCGTTCACGCGGTCGACAAAATCGACTCCTGTAAAAATGCATAAAGCGTCGTGTCGGTCCTCCCTATACAATATTTCCATCAAGGGACTCTAATAATGTTTGGTCCCGAGCATTGAATTGCGTGCATCTTGTGTGCGGTTTCGACCAATCAGAGAACTAACGCACGGTCACATGATCGTGCGTAAATTACGCTCGGGACCTAACATTATTTGGTCCCTGACCCTTATAGAGGGTTAAGGAAATATTATACGGTTCAGAGTATTTTTGTGCATTTCAGTCATGAACTGGACCAAACTGTGTAATCTTTTCTCAACCGAAGGAATCATCAGTGAATTGAAAAATGCCATTAAACATCAGTGGCGGAGCGTGACATTTGGCAACAATGTATTTTCTTCATTTAAATTCACCAAAAAAGTCGAACGCTTCAGTCATCGGCGATGACCAGGCATTTCGACCTTTCTAATGTGTTTAAATGGGAAAAAGGAACGTTGCCAAATCGCGCGCCTCGCCACTGTTAAATATACACAAAACGGCAGCTCTGAGACAAAGACTCATTCATGCAGAGTCGACAGCAAGCCGTGACGTAAGTTGAGTTGAGTTGAGTTGAGTTGAGTTGAGTTAAGTCAAGTCAAGTCGAGAACCGTGCATTTTGGTCCGTTTTGCGTATAATCAATGCTATTTTCTCTATTAACCGATGATTCCACCGGTTGAGAAAAGATTACACAGTTCAGCTCAGCGTATGACTGTAATGCACGAAAATACTCTGATCTGTAACATTTCCTTAATCGGTGGAAACTAACTTAATTTATTAAAATATCCGCAAGTTTTTTAAAGTCATCGACGACTCCACCGGTTTAGAAAAGATTACAGATGAGAGTATTTTAGTTCACTAAAGTCATGTACTGAAATGAACTGAGTAATCTTTTCTCAACCGGTGAAATCATCGGTGAATTGAAAAATAGCATTAATTACACGCAAAACGGCAGCCCTGCATCAAATAGAATGCGCCGTGAATCTAAAGCAGAGGGCGAGAGTCTCGAGCATTGAACAAAGAGGGGTCGCATACCTCGCCTCACATGAATGCAGGTCAGTGGAATTCCATACAGAATCTACAAGAGACTGCATGATTACAGTAATAGGAGGGAGGGAGGGGACGTGTTGTTAAAGCGAAAAGTATTGACAGGTAATCCAAAAATAAATTCTTTCACCCTTGTGACACAAAAGGAACGAGAGCCATCTTAGACCGCAGGGATGTTCAGAGGATTCATGGATGTTTTCATGTCATCACGAAAACTGTGAAAAAGCTGTGACTGATGTCGCAGGTTTAAAATATGAAGTTTAAACTAACAAAGGACCCTTAGACACGAAAATTGTCTCTTGATACAGTGTGTCCTAGAAGTTCTCACCAAGTCAATTTCAAATCAATGAGGCTCTTGCAAACTTTTGCTGTGAGCAAATTAATAGTCCATTCTGATGTAAAAACCAGCAAAAATCACGAAAATCACACGGAGAAATTCTGAAATTCAGTAATAAACCTACATAACTACATAAATGGCAAGATCGTAATGGCGGTTCGACGCAGGTATCATGGGAGATTCTTATCTAATGTGCCCCTTTCTCTTTGGAAACACAGAGGTTTGTCTCAGTTTAGATAGGAATCTCCCATGACACCTGCGTCGAACCGCCATTAAGCTCGATTCTGAGAGTGAATTCCGTGATTTTTTAGTGTACTCATCATCATTTTTACAGGTTTTTATGCAAGAATCAACTCCTCATTCCTGTGTAGCAAAAGTTTGCAAGAGTGTAGGTAATACCTCACGAACACTTTCTCACATCAAACTTAATCTGGGGGCCCCTAGACCATTGGCAGATACAGGGGGCGAAGGGGGCGATCGCCCCCCCCCCCCGTTCGGCTCAAAAAGTGGGAAAAGAGGGGAGAGGAAGGGGAAAAGCAAGAGCGAAAGCAAGAAAAGTGGGTCATATACGGGCGAAAATCCCAAAATGGCCCCCCCGTTCGCGAGGGCTGGATCCGCCACTGCCCTAGACATCCTTATATTTTCTGGGGGAGACCTCCAGCAGACCCCTTTTTAACGGTTAATTTTACAGTAGGCTGGTAGCAGAATGTTTTCGCAATGGGTCTGTTGCATACTTTTGCTACGTCAATATAACTCATTGTTTCTAACGTAAAATTGGGCGAAAATAACGATGCGCACACTAAAAACTTTAAAAATCCACTCATTAACTTAGAAAATCACTTCCATTTCAAACAACCCGCGCTACACTAGACACTATATCACCGACTTATAACTGCATAGATGGAACCATCTCGTTTATGTAAACATGAACAGAACTTACAAACATTGGAATGTTTCGTTTAGATGCGTACATTTCTTATAATATTTTGTAATCTTTGATAAACCGAAAAGACCAGACAGCAAATGCAGCTTATATTTCACGTATTAAAAAAGTAAGTCCATCATTTTATAGTTACGATGTTGTTTACTTATGCACGGTGGTTCCGTCTATGTAGTAGTATACCGGTGCAAATAGTGTCTAGTGTAGCGCGGGCTGTTTGAAATTGAAGTGATTTCCTGAGTTAATGACTTGATTTTGAACGTTTTAAATGTGCGCATCGTTATTTTCGCCGAATTTTACATGAGAATTAAGGTTCTATATTGTTGTAGCAAAAGTATGCAACAGACCCATTTTAATCAAAATTCAAACAACTACATTTGAAATATTCCAATGTTTCCCCATGTTTACCCATTTTACTCATTCCCCATTGATTTTAATTGAAACCTTTTATTCTCTATAACTTGCTTAAAATTTCAAATTTCAAAAAAAAAACAAAACAAAACAAAACAAAAAAAGATTCTCCCTTAAGAATGTTACAAGCAACTTCTCTGCGAAATTTAAATTGTATGAACCATTCGTTGAAATTTTATGCCGGGATACTAGACGGACAGACTCCTGACTCCTCCGCCATCGCAATAATTCCTCAATTTCTAACTTCGTTACAGTGAGAAAGTAAAAACACGTACCTCGCATCGATAAACAACAGGTCTGCTGGTTAATGGAGCTCTTGCAAGGTTTTGCTGTAGACAAATGGCCTATCAATTCTGATGTAAAATGCTGCGAAAATAAGGATGCCCTGGTAAAAGTTTTTCATTGGTGACCAATAAAACGGTTCCAATTCTCCAGTGACCAATGAATTTTTCATTGGTGACCAATGTAATTTCATTGGTGACCAATGAAATTACATTGGTCAAAAAAATTCATTGGTCACTGGAGAATTGGGACCGTTTTATTGGTCACCAATGAAAAACTTTTACCAGGGTGAGGCCATTAAAAAGGTCTATAACTCACTCCTCGCAGAGAAAGCTTAACTTGAAATTCCGGATGACGACCCTACTTGCATGTATATGCACCAACCTTGGATTCGGACCCCAAACAAAAGAACAGGACATGAAATTAAGTGCCTTCTTCCTCGTTTACTGTACGCCCAGTAGAACTTTTCTGTAGTTATCACCTTGCTCCTAGAGACAAAATGGGTATAAATGGACACTTTAATTCCTTCAAATTTACTTTTTGAAATCATTGTTCAAATTCGTAGGTTATGTTCTTTTGTTTGAGGTTCGAATCCGAGGTTGGTGCATACATGCAAAGGGTGGTCACCCAAAATTTCAAGTTAAGTTTTCCCTGCGAGGATAAGTTTTAGACTTTTTTAATGGTCTCATCGTTATTTTCGCAGCATTTTACATCGGAATGGATACTCCATTTGCCTAAGGAAAAACCGTTCAAGAGCTCCATTGAAACCTTTTATCTTCTATAACTTGCTTCAAATTTCAAATTTCAAAAAAACAAGAAAAGAGTCTCCCTTAAGAATGTTCAAACCAACTTCTCTGAAAAATTTAAATTATATGAATCATTTAATTGAAATGTTATATCGGGATACCAGACGAACAGACTTCTCCGCCATCGCAATAATTCCTCAATTTCTAACTTCGTTTCAGTGAGAAAGTAAAAACACGTACCTCGCATCGATAAACAACAGGTCTGCTGGTTAATGGAGCTCTTGCAAGGTTTTGCTGTAGACAAATGGCCTATCAATTCTGATGTAAAATGCTTCGAAAATAACGATGAGACCATTAAAAAGGTCTGAAACTCACTCCTCGCAGAGAAAGCTTAACTTGAAATTTCGGATGACGACCCTTGCATGTATATGCACCAACCTTGCGGATTCGGACCCCAAACAAAAGAACAGGACATGAAATTAAGTGCCGTCTTCCTCGTTTACTGTACGCCCAGTAGAACTTTTCTGTAGTTATCACCTTGCTCCTAGAGACAAAATGGGTATACATATAAATGGACCCTTTAATTCCTTCAAATTTACTTTTTGAAAGGAAATTTATTAATATCATTGTTCAAATTCGTAGGTTATGTTCTTTTGTTTGTGGTCTGAATTCGAGGTTGGTGCATACATGCAAAGGGTGGTCACCCAAAATTTCAAGTTAATTTTTCTCTGCGAGGATAAGTTTTAGACTTTTTTAATGGTCTCATCGTTATTTTCGCAGCATTTTACATCGGAATGGATACTCCATTTGCCTACAGCAAAACCGTGCAAGAGCTCCATTGAAACCTTTTATCTTCTATAACTTGCTTCAAATTTCAAATTTCAAAAAAACAAAAAAAGAGTCTCCCTTAAGAATGTTCAAACCAACTTCTCTGCAAAATTTAAATTATATGAATCATTTAGTTGATATGTTATACCAGACGGACAGACTTCCCCGCCATCGCAATAATTCCTCAATTTCTAACTTCGTTTCAGTGAGAAAGTAAAAACACGTACCTCGCATCGATAAACAACAGGTGTGCTAGTTAATTGTAAGATCATCGCGGGATTTTCCATTCATAAAAAAGAGAAATTGAATCAAGAACAATGCTAACAAGCAGACCTGTTGTTTATTAATGTGAGGCCGATTTTAATCGACTTTGGTCTGATAAAAACTTCTACAACATACTATATTTGGTCATGCCCATAATAAATATGGAATAACATCAGTGGCGTCGCTTGCAATTTGGCAACAATGTATTCTATACATTTAAACTCATTTAAAAGATCGAACTCAGAGTGTTCGCAGTGCACATAGAAAACTTGATATATTTGATGAGTTTTAATGGAGCAGTTGCATTGTTGCCAGATGGCACGCGACGCCACTGAATAACATTGTCGATGATTGACATTTGCTGATTTTCCTCTTCACACGAATAGACTATAAGTCTAATTCGTCAAAACGTTAAATTTTCTCCGTTGATTGGTTCAGTGGCTCACGCTTCAAAATGAAGTTGATCTTCGGACAAGGGAGGGGAAGAACGTTCGATATAATTTAGCTCAATTTCTCGAGTTTATAATGGGAAAGCCAAGGACTCGAGAGACCAAGTTGAATGGTTACACATTTACCGGAGATTTACTCACGCTGAGCTTGCATGTGTTAGTGTATAAAAGCAAGCAGCGCACAGTAGTCAAAGAAAGGAATTAGACTGTGTTAGTGAAGAGCGGGGAATTTAAATTCGTTGTCGACAGTAGAGCTGCCGTTTTGCGTATAATGGGACTCTTGCAAACTTTTGCTATAAGCAAATAAATAGTCCAATGTTATGAAAAGACCAGCAAAAAAAAATCACAAACATCACACTAAGAAAGTCTAAACTTCAGCAGTAAACTCGCATAACTGCTATGACGGCAAGATGGTAATGGGGGTTCGACGCAGGTATCATGGGAGATTCCTGTCTATTATGGCACTTTCTCTAAGGAAACACAGAGATATGTCTCAATTTAGAAAGGAATCTCCCATGATACCTGCGTTTCTCCGCCAAGAAGTCCGATTCTGAGAGTGAAATTCGTGATTTTTTAATGTACTCATCGTCATTTTTACAGTTTTTTATGCAAGAATCAACTCTTCAATCCTCTATAGCAAAAGTTTGCAAGAGCCCCATTAATTGCATTTTTCAATTCACCAATGATTCCACCGGTTGAGAAAAGATTACACAGTCCAGTTCAGTGTATGACTGAAACACACGAGAACACTCTGATATCTGTAATATTTTCTCAATCGGTGGAAACTCCTGTAATTAATTGAAATATTCGTAAGTTTTTTTTTTTTTTTTTTTTTTTTTTTTTTTTTTTTTTTTTTTTTAAATCAGTGATGATCTCCGCCAGTTGAGAAAAGATTATAGATGTGCGCGAGTATTTTCGTCCATTACAGTCATACACTAAACTTAACTGTGTAATCTTTTCTCAACAGGCCGTGGAAACTCCGTTAATTAATTAAAATATCCGTAAGTTTTTTTAAAGTCAGTGATGACTCCACCATGTTGAGAAAAGATTACAGATGCGCGCGAGCATTTTCGCCCATTACAGTCATACACTAAACTTAACTGTGTAATCTTTTCTCAACAGGTGGACACTCCGTTAATTAATTAAAATATCCGTAAGTTTTTTAAAGTCAGCGATGACTCCGCCATGTTGAGAAAAGATTATAGATGTGCGCGAGCATTTTCGTCCATTACAGTCATACACTAACCTAAACCGTGTAATCTTTTCTCAACAGGTGGAATTATCTGCGAATTGAAAAATGCGATTAATTACACGCAAAACGGCAGCTCTGGTTGACATGCATGGTTGAATTGTTACTGAAAAGGTTAATGGAAAACATCAGAACTATTCAAGCAAATTTTAGCGATCGAATATCATTCACCGTCGTATGATATTCGATGGATTTGCATTTTATTTTGATGATATTCGATTGTTTCGTTGGTCTCACCGGAAACCGTTGAATTCCAACAACTGGAAATTTCGAATTCACCTCCGGAGGTAGATTTGATTTTCGAATTGTTGCAACCGTTGTCAGAAATCTCATCGTCTATCTTTTTTGATTCCTTTCGCCACGATAATTTCGGAAATGACAAACTTTTCGAATAAATTTTACTGTACAAACCATGCGTAGAAGTCATTTTCCTATGAGACAAACATAATTTTAGCTTCGAAAACGCTAGTTTTTTTGTTAAAAATGGCCATGTCATTCAGAGCTGATTTAGAGGTTATGTTATTGAATATTATTATCGCAGTTTTCATTTTCACGAGAGCATCATTCAGAAGTTCATTCTCGACTCTCATTGGCTAGCTTTTTCACCGATCAGCAGCATCAGTTAGCAATCATCAATTCTTGAAGTGAATGATATTCGATCGCTAAAATTTGCTTTTCTTGTCCGGAAAAAGTCACTACTTGATCCGATGAGCGGCGGCCATGTATGAGCCTGGCTCATAAATTTTAATCCGGGATGTCAGGTCGCGCGAACTTTCAGGAAAACGGTTGTGAGTGATTTCCCTGTTAATTGCCGGAAAATCCAGCGGTTGCACCATTGTTGCGAATCCCAGCCCCTCTCTCCACCAACCCCCAATTTATATATATCTACCACCACAATCCAAACTCCATCCTATCACTCGGGAATAGGTTGATCAGGAGGAATAATAACTGATGCTCCGCTATACCGAACAATGGAACTGGAAATACTCAGATGCGGACATCGGAATTTAAGAGTAAAGCGGAATGAATAATGTGATCTATGGGAAGTGACGAAATTAGTTTGCAGGGATGGATGATGAATAAGAATAACCTTCAAAACAAGGAAAAGGACCAATTTTTTAATCGAAATGATTCGATTGTTTTGATGTTTTATTATCCTTGAAGTAATTTTTTTTTTTTTTTTCGGACGCATCCAGGAATAAAAGCATACAATTTAAGTTTAAAAAGTAGGTTCGTTGCAGCAAACTTTTGCTACAGCGTTATGGAGGGTCGATTACAATGAATTTAAGCATTGATGTTGGCCAACCTGAGCCAAAATCTACTCTCTTAAAAAAATAAATCCAAAATTCTAAGAACATCACCAGAAGGACCTTAGTACTTTTATCCGGAAAATGCTCGTGTTACTATCAGAATATGGTCACAGTGCCAAAATTTCCTCAGAATCTGCAAGATCTATGGTACAACCACTAACATTTTGGTAACAGTACCATTCATAACCTCGGTTACACGCTGTTGTTCTTCCGGTAATCTTTCTTTTTTATTTTAAGCTGGTTGACTTTCATTATTCGATTTCCCGGTTGGGTATCAGAATAATTGAAGGGGCTGATGATTTGGAAACGTCCGAAGACTTTTTTTTTTTTTTTTTTTTTTTGACTTTGTGAGCGAACTAGCTGAAACAAAGATATGAGACCAGGGTATGCAAGACGCAGTGCACAGTATACTATTCAACACATGTATTAGGTATGTGTGTTGCGTATTGCATATCCAGCCAGGGTATGCAATACGCAATGCACAGTATACCATTCAACACATTTATTAGTGTGTGTGGCGTATTGCATATCCTGGCCAGGTATTTTTGTCCCTGCTGGTATATACATCACTCTTGAAAAGAAGCTGGCTATGCTTTCCTCTTGTTTTTCTTGTATTGTCTGTTTGCCTTTTTTTGTATTTGTCTTCTCAATAATAGATATTTTGGGCATCGAACACGTTTTCACATGAGCCCGTTCAATTATTTTTATTTATTTCCAGCAAAATTTTGCAACAGGCTCCATTAATAATGGTTCAGAGACGTATCATTAAGTCAGCCTGGTTTCATGAAACAGAGCAACCAATATTGCGACGAGAGAAGAAGAGGTGGGGGGGGGGGGAGGCTGTAAGACTTTAATGGACACCTTGCATAATATGCGGCAACAGTCATATCCGCATTGCACCTCAACCGCGCGCGTCGACTCGAGAATTATTAGGAAGATGAGTCGTTCCTTCCTCGGGTTCGGACGTCACTACTGATTTTGTGCATCTATTTTTAATCGTCTGAGTCGGAGGGGGTGAAGGGCGGGGATGGGGGGGGGGGTTGAGGGGATGGGGGGACTGCCAGAGAGGAAAGCCAGCGGAAAGCTGTGGATCCGATCGAATGGAAATTTTCGCAAGATTCGCACCGTAGGCGTAGGATAATAATGGCAGACATAAAACGTCGTGCTTAATTTAAGCGATGAATTATTAAATACATCTCGCTCCGAAACGCGACGCGATGGTATAGTGGCGTGAAATCCCTGTCGCAGGCTTGCGGCATGATGCGGTTTTCAGAGCTGCGGGTTCTCTTCGATCCTCCGCTCGGTGATCGGATCGACCCGTTCCATATACCGTTCCGTCGAACGAGCTGACGAAAACGAACGATTCTCAGAGATTACAAAGCTGCAACATCCGGTGAGTAGCTAAGCTCGATGCAAGGTCCATTAGGTCTAAAGTCCTTGTTTGGAGAGATTTGGGGGCACGTGACGCCGTTTAAACCAATGGGATTGGTCGATTCCCTTTATCTCGTCTCGTCAAAAAGAGCAGAATCAGCTTTCTGATTGTAGTCTACAGCCGCACTTTTATACACAAATTAAGAGAAAGGCATGTTTTTGGTGGTTTGTTTGTTTATTGTCAGAAGACACCAGAGACTTGAAACATCCATGATAAGCACTCAGATTTCCACTGTAATCTTTGCCATTGGACCCACTGAAGACACTGAGAATCTAGACCACTTGAAGAGACTGAGCGACAAGACCAGTGAAAAATCTGTTGCCTCTATCAGTATTCGAACCCGAGACCTGTGGATTGGCAGTCAGGTGTTCTGACCACCAAGCCACCGAGGCTGAATATGTAGAGAGTTAAGACAAGTGAAACCATGGGCGACGCCATTGAATACGTTTTTGCAGACTTCTTTACATTTTGAGGGTCGTTGTTGTGTTTCGGTCCAATGCAAAGATTGCAGCACCGTATAGAGTTTCTAACGATGTAATCAGTCACTGCTTTTGTTGATCGACATCTATTTACGCTTTTAAAGATTCTTTTGGGAATTGTAGACATTCTTCCCAGGTAAAATGACATTCATGACAACTGTACGACTACTGCAAAAACGACTATAAACATAGTTGGCTAACTGTGGCTATGGTCGTTTTTGGAAAAGTCGTAAAGTCATCATTTTTACCAGGATAATGTTGCATAAATCTAGTCTTTTGATTTCTTGAATTGAATCAAAGGATAGAGTTATTTTCCCAAGAATCAGTTCCGCTCTGTGGCTCTGAGCCTTTACACAAAATAAAGTTCCCCATGTTCGATGCAATTGGTCCTTCTACTATTTTCTGCGAGCCATACTATTATTAGTCAAGTTTTGATCGTGAAAAAGCGAGCCTCTTGATCAGCTAGTCTTTTAGAAGGAAGGCTTTATCTGCATGACTGAAAGGAAACTTGAGTTAAAAGCTTCCTGGGTCGTAAGTCTCTTTAGACCGAAGATTTTTGAATTAAGTGTTTTGGATTTGAATACATTTCAGTTCAGTCTGGTGCTCTAGCTAGAAGGATCTTTAAAGACCGGAAATTTTACTACCGCTTTTTAGAAGACTCTCTCTGAGATATTATTATAAAAGCGGATGAGGAAAGTCTTTTGCATGTTGTCAACAAGGTAATTGCAGGAAATATTTGGGAAACTTTTTTTACTTCTTAAAGGTGCTTGCACTACAAAATAAACGTGCATATTTTTAATTTAGTTCTTCTGGAAGCGGGAAAATTTTTGGGCATCAATTCGAGAGACATGTCAAATTTAAACTTATAAAATAATTAGTCAAGCAGCATCAGAAACTTGAGGATCAAGGGTTTTGTAATGGTCGGTATTAGTATTAATATGTGTATTTATTTATTTGTCCCCCCTCATGACCTAGAGTGAAATTTGGCAACTTTGTGTCGTGTCCATTTAAACCTATGTAAAAAGTTGCATTGAAGTTGGCTCACCTCGCTTCCGATAGGGTCGAACTTCTAATGGGCTTAAATGGACAAAATACAAAAGATCTTTAGTCAAACGTACCAAATCTTTGGTATGCATCTTACCAAACCATTCTCAAAACTTTTTTCAGTTTCCCAACTCTACGAACCTTTTCTGGCTCCTCTTTTTTCTACGGGGAGTGGGGAGCATATTTTTGAAAAGCTAGAAGTTTTTCTCCAATATCAAATTATTTTTCTCCAAAATCTGATTACTGCAATTTCGAGCAGTGAAACACATTGGGAAACAATTATGAATTTAACTACAAGTGTCGTACATACTTCAAAACACGTACAAAACTTGAAAACAGTTAGTTTTACCATTTAAAGTAGTTGAATTCACACAGTATGGGCATAGTCAAACTATTTTAAATGGTAAAACCAACTTTAAGTCTTATCCATTATTTTAACTATGCATTTAAGTTAAATACAACAAGTTTTTTTGTTCAGTACAGCACAGTATTGTCTGAAATCGGAAAAAAGTGGCCGAACATCTGTGAAAGAGTCTATAAAAAAATAACCGTGATCGTAAGGACCGGGTTAGTTCAAAAGAAGACCGCACTCTTCCGTTTATAAAGGGAAGGTAGTCAACTGCTCGCACTCGGGGGAGTTGAAATTGTCTATACGGTGAGTTGAAGGCGCCCTACAAAACCTTATCTTATAGGTTTTTTCATTGATGTTCGCTTTTATCCGGGATGAAGCGTGAAACAATGTGTAATAGTCTATAGGAGAAAAACTAGTAAACTCGGGCTTGATCCATAAGGGGTTAATTTAAGACGTTCTAGTGACATTACGAGGTTTAAATGACTGAATAATGGATGTGTTTTCTGTGATTCAGATTGGTCTAGAAAGTTTATAAATGATAGATTGGTGAGAAATTTACTTTCTAATTTTTTGCCACTTTTTTTTCGATATAAGACCAGTTACGCGTAGCGTTCAATCTGGCAACGTTGTACTGTGCCCATTTAAACTCACGTAAAAGTTCGAATGCGAAGGTGTTCACTGAACACCCAATCATTCGATATTTTTCATGGGTTTAAAATTCAGGGCTGCCGTTTTGCGTATAAGTAATGCTATTTTTCAATTCCCCGATGATTTCACCCGTTGAGAAAAGATTACACAGTTCAGTTCAGTGTAATACTGTAATGAACTAAAATACTCGCATATGTAATCTTTTCTCAACCGGTGTAGTCGTCGATGACTTTAAAAAACTTGCGGATATTTTAATTAATTAACGGAGTTTCCACCGATTAAGTAAAGATTACAGATCAGAGTATTTTCGTGAATTACAGTCATACGCTGAACTGAACTGTGTAATCTTTTTTCAACCGGTGGAATCATCGGTGAATAGAAAAATAGCATTGATTACACGCAAAACGGCAGCTCTGGTTTAAATGGACTAACTGCAACGTTGTCAAATTTGCACGCTGCGCCACTGTATAAGACCATAGTGCACATTGCAGCGTCCTCGTCTCATGAAGTCTCGACCCGGCAACGTCTGTAAACCGCAAAAATAATAATGCAGCAAAACACGTTAATAGATATTCCCCTTCGAAAAGGAATCAGACGGAAAGAGATACGAGAGTCGAGAACCGCACAGGAAGTTTCAAGCTTCGACCAGCTGGAGGAAAAGAAATCAGAAATCCGTCCGAGAGACGAAGTTTCCTAGCCGAAGGGAATGAATGCAATCGATTCACTTCCGGTGCAGTGGTTTTGGTCAAGAAAATACTCCGTCAAATGATTCGAGATTCGAGGGGAAAACTATCGAGCCAACTCGAAAAAGTAAAAATTGCCCACCTTTCCCTGGGCACAGATTATTGCCAGACATTGAGCACAGAGCTAAGGATTAGAAAATAAAAACTCTATCCTCCCCTTCCCTCCCCTCCCCTCCCCTCCCATCCCATCCCATCTCACGCAGGGGTTTGAGGAAGGGGAAGACAAAGAAGGGGAAGAATAAAGGAATGGCGAGAGTTTTCAGAGATTAAAAGGAGCGATTGGGCTTCGCCTACGCCTCGCCTTTCGATACCCGGAGAGACGATTGCGGATCGCTTAAGCTACTTGTATAAAAGCAAGAGAGCGAAAAATATACGTAAATGCTACGTTGTCGGACATATTGAGAGCAGATTACAACGCTATTCTTGAAACTGGAGCATGATGGAACCAACGAGATATACGTTCATCTAGAGTGGAAGTCTAATGGGTATAACCTGCGTGACCACCATGGAGGATTTTTAGGTTAGGTTTAAGTTGTAATTTTATCCCAAGGTTATAGATTAAAGGGGTATGCTCATCTGACTTCGCGCCACGAAGTCAGTAGCGCGCAGTTCAAAATCCAGATCCAAGATGGCCGACAAAAGCAGAAAACATTGTATCATACTCTTTCCAGAAAACATTGGGATATTTTCTGCTTTTCTGGAAAGAGTATACAATGTTTTCTACTTTTGTCGGCCATCTTGGATCAGGATTTTGAACTGCGCGCCACTGGCTTCGTGGAGCGAAGTCAGATGAGCATACCTCTTAATATATAACCTTGATTTTACCCAGTTATTCTCATGTATTTTGGTGCGGCACTCAATGAAGCCAAACATGTTTTGATACACTGTGCGTTTCACCAAAATACATGAGAATAAATGGAAAAAAATCACACCTCAAACCTAACCTAAAAATCCTCCATGTTAGTTACGCAAGTTACCCATTATACTACGCACACACGGAAAAAATAACTAGTATAATTTACCAACTGCATAGGTGATTTTAGAGTCAACTATCAAGTATGGTAAATTTCACTAAATGATGGTAGAATGTACCAACAAGTTAACTTAATTTACCATCGTGTACGTTGCATTTATAATCTATATACTTGATAGCTGAATTCAAAATTAGCGCAGATGGTAGATACTTCCCATGGGCACCCGTAGAAAAATTTCCAAGGGGGGGCAAAATTTTTGAACCCTTATGGAAGGTCTAGGGGACACTCCCCCCCCCCTCTCCTGAAGAAAACAGGGAAACCATTTTTGTTTTTTTTCATCCCAAACCGTATACAATCATTAAGCCATTGTAGGTGTACCAAATAATAATTATAATTTTGACCACCAACACACTTACGCACTCTGTGTGCGTGCAGCATCGAAGACAAATCAAAGACAACTGAAGTCATCACTGATATCTCAAAGGGAATGTCTAAAAAAACAAAATAAAAACGGTGAAGGCATCAAATGACTCCAAATAAAAAATTAAAACGTGTCTAAATGTACCATTGTACATACCTACGTACTTAAAAATTTATCGAAAATACACAATACGACCCGAGAATTTATTTTTTGATTCAAAATCGAAAACTGAATTTCCAAAACACACACGGGCACCAGAGGGCGCCTCCTACACTGTATTATGCTATTCAATTGTATACAGCAAAACGAGAGTAAGAGGCATTGCCATATACTTTGTATGGCACGCTTAGAAAAAAAAAACTGGAGAAATTTGAAGCTTCTAGGGGTCAGTTAGGGGGATGGTGGCTCGTATCCCGGTGCCCCCCTCCTCCCCAATATCCATCTCTAGCTCCATCAAAAAAAATGGAACAAGTTAACCGCACTCTAAATGGTCGGCAGTTTTGCCAGATTGGGGGTGAAAAAGCCGTACGTTTTGCATTGATTTAAATAGGGACGATACGGCTTTTTACCCTCGATCTGGCAACACTGATGGTCGGTCCTCCGATCGTGGTTACTTGAGACCAAACCTCAGTATGTGTATTTCAAACTAATGGCTCTTACGTACAAAATTAAATAAATACATAAATAAATAAATAAATAAATAAATAAATAAATAAATAAATAAATAAATAAATAAATAAATAAATAAATAAATAAATAAATAAATAAATAAATAAATAAATAAATAAATAAATAAATAAATAAATAAATAAATAAATAAATAAATAAATAAATAAATAAATAAATAAATAAATAAATAAATAAATAAATAAATAAATAAATAAATGAATAAATAAGTATGCATGTGTCAAAAAACGTTTTCTCTTCATTCGAATTTTTCAATGCCTCGAACACGCAAGTCCTCAACTTAGTAAAAAGTTGTATCCTGTGACTGCTTTGCGTACATTACACACTTCAAAAAGCTCTAACTTCAATGCTCTCTTATTCTCCTGAGAGGGAGCGTTTTTGTAAAATACTTTTTTTTAAAGACCAGCGCATTCATTTTGATGGACATCACGCTGATAACGCAGGGAAGGGCACCGCCCCCCCCCACTCACCCCTCCATGATCTCATCCTCTATCTGTTACCTTAGATGCAGCTTTCCCTTTTAATGCCAAAGTCCATACGTTTATTTTAACGGACACTCGACAAGTATCATTTTCTTGGTAAATCCGGATACTTGGGATACGAAGCGCCTTCAATTCGTTGCTTATGCAAAACCAATACTGCCAGGTAGGAATAGTTAACTATCTTAAAATCGGACTTTCTGAGCATTTCAGAGCATTTCGAGTGCGTCCGCGTCAGTACCACTTACCTGTCGATTTCGTTCGGATTATCTGAACGATACGATTAAACTACTTCAGCGTGTCACTTAGACACTTGACAGGTTAGTCGGAAATGCTCGAAAATATCGAAAATGCATCGTTACCAGATCACTCGCTAAACCACTATAGGCACTATAATTTGTATCCGAATGCCCCCCTCCCTTTTTTAATTTTGTGTGACATTATTTCAATCAGTGTTGCCATATTTCATCATCTTTTACATTGATTAAAAAAGAAAAAATCGTAGTTATACGAAAAATGGCAACACAGCGCTCCAGATGCTTATGACTTGTGAACGCTACTTAACTGCTCTCAACTATATAGTCAATGTTTGCAGATTGTGGCGATCAACTGCCAAATCATGCCTTTAAATCAATATAAAATCTATTTCATTTTTCTTTAAATCTGCGGGCCGATCATTTGCTTCATCGCTAAGCCGATCGTTAAGACTATATAAGAGTGATACTATTGGTCGAAAATTGTAAAACTTGGCCGTTGCTATGGTAACCATCGTTAAGAGTCTTGTTGTATAAAGGCTTTTCATGAGTAACCTTTAAAGAACGGACACTTCAACGATGGTTACCATAAGAACAGCCAAGTTTGACAATTTTCGACCAATAGAGTCACTCATATGACAATCTTAACGATCGGTTTAACGATGAAGTAAATGATTGGCCCACTGGCTACTATGTTCATAGTTTTCCCCACGCTTATTCACAAGAGCGATTTGGTAACCTTGCTACAAAGAGAGAGCCCAGCAAAGAGGGTCGCCCGCGCCAAGCTGAGGCACTTTTTTGAAATGAAAATGAGAGTCTTTGAAAAGGAATATACATATTTTGCTCTGAAGGGAGCAGAGGAGATTTTATTGCCTTGCGCGGAGAACGGTGATGATTTTATTTTGAACTTCCGAAAAGTGAAAAAAGATCATGCAGCTGTGGAAGGTATTTTGGCTTTTGGCCTCGCAATAGCTCCTAGCATAAAAAGCACACTGAAAAAAAAAATTGTGTAAAATTAACCATAAAATAGTAAAAAACCGGTACAACCTCAAGGAAATAGTAAATTCTACTATTTTTTTTTGTTTGTTTAGATTTACACCGGTCGATAGAGATTAGTCATCTTTTTACGGGAATCTTTGATGAAAACTGATGACAAACAAACCGACACTATCTTGGGAATGATTTTCAACCTGAAATCTGACAACATCATTTCATTTCCATTCACTACTTCAGATAGTACCTAACGCCTCGAGTGATTTTGGTGACTCAGTCCCAATTACAGGAGATGAGACGCGAGCGTTGTATTGTATAAGAGAAGGTATACCAGGAAAAAATGATCATTCTGGGTACTTGTTTCGTGCCGCTTTTGCATAGATTTCTTGATTCTCTTTCCACGGATGCGTGTTTTGCATTTCATCAGTTTCCAGAACTCAGTAATATCCTGGTCATATTTCAATCAAAAAACTTTCGGATATTTACAAACTTCAATCGTGAGTCAGCGGGAGAGGAGGGTCCAGAGACTTTCTCCGAGAAGAGCAGTAACTCACGCTTCCGTAATCTGTTGAAAAATCTATCAAATTTGACTAATAAAAATGTAATTACAAATTTATTTTTAAAGTACAAAAGAAATTAGATCCATTATATTCAGTTTCAGGACCGTATTGAACGTTTATCGGAAATTACTCCATTCTTTATTATTTGCGCTCGTCTCTCCCTTTTTTTATATATATTTTATATATGTATATACATATTTTTAATCATTTATTTCTTAGAATTCTTTGGAGAGAGCAATATACTTACCTCTCCAACAAACGGGTGGAGCTGGAGGCGCAAATAAGTGTCTGCATCGCCAAATTGCAGCACTCTTACTGACAACTGCGTTTGACGTATCAATATGCCTTTTTTCCACTATTTGCTATCTGCGCAAGTTATATAGGGAAAAGCACATTTTCGCAGGAAAATACATTACAGAACAAGTCACGAGTGAACGCGTGTAGGGTCACAAGTTTCCAAAGAGAACAGTAAATTATGATGCTGTCATCGTCTGAGAATATTCATTGTGTAAATAACTGCATATGTCTGCGTGCGAATTTGTGATTCGAAGATGGTAGGTCTGTTGCAAACTTATACTATAAATACAGCGTTATATGGAGGGTCGATATATCGATGTAAACTCGCGAGAAAATCTCATTGAATCGTGCAAACTCAATAAGATGCAGTTTTATCCCCCTTCAAAATTATATGAATTTGATTACTTTTTTTTTTTTTTTTTTTTTTTTTTTTTTTTAGGTGTTCTTAAGGGAAAAGCTGCAAGATTTGGCAAGACTGACCTGGAGTTTGAGACTTTCCGATGCTTTCAATGTGATTTTACATATAAAAACCTACCCTCGATAATGTAATAATAAAAGTTTGCATCAAACCTATTTTCTGCATCAAAGAAAAACGAGAAGTATACATATATTTTATTCAGAGACAAAGAGACAGTAAATAAAGATGACCCAGCCCACGCTATGCTTCCCGTGTTATGTAATGGAGGAAAGTGAAATGAGTTCATTTTTGTTCGGAGGCTCAACAAAACAACAGCCATAATAGTCGCCTAATATTGATTGGTAAACAATTCTCCAGTTGGAATCTACCAGAAATACCGCTTTGAAGTCAAAATATCACTAAACAAAAGCATTTGTAGTTATAAATTAATTAATCAGAAACCATTATTATGTATAAGAAGAAACGTGGATTTAATCCATGAAGAAAATCTAACGCATAAGCCCATCACTCAACAGCAGGCGATTCTTGGTTATTGTTTCTATGAGTCCCACTGCTCAAAATTTAGCTGAGAAATTGGACACCTGTCGCAAGCTTTGTACTGGGTCTCTTTGTACTGGGTTCCAGCCATATAGGGGTGTATAGGGTTCTGAGGTCTGGTAAAGGAGAAAATCTACGGGAATCATGCCAAAACCCTGCTGAGGGCCATTTTCAAGATGTTTGTTGTAAGTATAGGTTATAGGACATTTCGTCAACGACTTTTTGTCCGGATACAAATTCGTCTAGACGTTTTACGTCCACGCATGTATGAAGGCAAGAAAAGGTAGGTCCATGCGTTTAGTTTTGGTCCATATGTTTGATTTTACTGAACATTTAAAAGTTTTGACAACAGTTAATAACATATATGAAAAAAATCATACTGCAAAGAAAATAATTTGTGGAAACATTTAAAACAAGAAAATGGAAGGTAGATGAAGGTTCTGCTATGGTAAATTCATTTTCGTGTGGAGTAATTCTTGTCTTTACCGATGTCATTCTATGTTTTTCTTTATTTTCTTCCAAATTTTCTGTTGCCAAAATTTGTTTAAAATGTCACCATTTTTGTAAAACCCCCAGCTGCTGCTCCTTTGGCTCCCAACGAATGATCATGTGAGTTTTATCAAACATTATACCAAAATCATTATGATGTTTCCCAATTTTGGCAATATTTCCTATATGGAGTTGGTGTTTTTATTTGGACCAATAAACTTTGGACATTATTTACTAAGTGGACCAACATGTTGCTGCCGAAAAAACGCAGTGACGCGCTAGCTACTGTTCTGTATTAAGACTTGACTCTGACTTGACTCTTCGTCTCTGACTTAATGGGACTCTTGCAAACTTTTGCTTTGAGCAAATGAATATTATGCAATCGGATGTATTAACCAGCGAAAATCATGACAATCGCACCAAAAAAGTCTAAAATTCAGTAATGAACTCACATAACTGCTGTAACGGTAAGTTCGTAATGACGGCTCAACGTAGGTATCATGGGAGATTCCTATCGAATCATCTGTCACTTCCTCTAAGGAAACACAGATATGTCTCAATTTAGATAGAAATCTCCCATGATACCTGCGTCTTTCCGCCACTAAGCCCGATTCTGAGAGTGAATTTTGTGATGTTTTAGTGTACTCATCGTCATTTTTACAGGTTTTTATACAAGAATTAACTGCTCAATCTCCTGTAACAAAAGTTTGCGAGAGTCCCATTTGAAGAAAAAATATAGCTTTTCGGTCAAAGAATGAATAATTGCGGGTTGAAGAACACGTATTATATTATCCTGCTGATTTTAACATTATCGATCAAATCACAGCCAAAAACATATCATATTCCACCAAATCTTATTTCCTCTGCGGGCTTCCAATCGTCAATGCCACTGGCGGATCCAGAAACGTATCTTTTTCTCTCTTTTCTCCCATTAGAATACGTGTGTTAGAAAAGGACAGATCAGAGGCAGTCCCGTGATTTTCGCCCCCTCTTCTATCCTTTTCCAACACATGCGTTCAAATGAGAAAAGAGAGAGGAGGACAATTTCCTGGATCCGCTGGTGGTCAATGCTCGTTAAAAAAGACGAAATTTCTGTATGAAGAGTTTGATATTATCAGATCGAAATAATATTTGTAATCATGACAACATTGATATTCCCGATACCGAGAATCACGAGAGCAGAGCTGCTTCCGCAGCACCGATGATTCCACCGGTTGAGAAAAGATTACACTGTCCATTTCAGTGTATAACTGTAATGCACGAAAATACTCTGGTCTGTAATCTTTTTTCAATAGGTGGAGTCGTCGATGACTTTATAAAACTTGCGGATATTTTAATTAATTAACAGAGTTTCCGCAGATAGAAAAAAGATTACAGATTCGAGTATTTTCGTGCCTTTCAGTCATACATATTGAATTGAACTGTGTAATCTTTTCTCAACCGATGGAATCATCGGTGAATCGAAAAATACGATTAATTATACGCAAAACGGCAGCACTACACGAGATAGTTTAAAAATGCGATGCACTCCTCTCAGTAGTTAACTCCGTTTAGTTTACGAACTGCAAAATGGGTTGGAAAGCAAATCCATATTGCCCACTCGAGGCTATACCTCGGCAATATTTCGACCGATTGAAACAGTCACGGATGGCTTTAACACAAGCATTTTGGCCAGAGATGCAGCGCACTCGGTTTGAGTCTAATGCATCTGGTTCATTAAAATGTCAATATAATGCACGCAAAAATTATGAAAGTTAAAAGCTTTCGTTCGTTCCGGAAACACGGCAAAATTCGCCGGTTAACGAACATAATGCTCTTTGATTAGCTAGCCTGCGGGCTCATTATAGCCAAGCTATCCGTGAATTGCGCGAAACGAGGGCCAGCCTGTACATGATGTAAGTAAGAGAAGAACCCTTGGATTATATTCAGAGTTCCACAACAAATGATTATGGATCTAAATGAACCAACTGGAAATCAGTAGATTATGACAAAGCTCACAAAGCCGTATGCTCACCCCCTGTTCCAAAAATCACACGATAAGCCTCAAACTCACTATAAATCCCCCAAAGTATTTTAAGTAATTATCAGTTTAAATGCCTAGAATTGTATGAAAGTTATTTTTCTCAAGAAAACACAATCTGAGAACTAAAAACGAGAAAAAATGGAAAAAACTAGACATTTTTGGTCCAGCTAAATGAGTAAG
This sequence comes from Trialeurodes vaporariorum, assembly GCA_011764245.1. Classification (NCBI taxonomy): domain Eukaryota; kingdom Metazoa; phylum Arthropoda; class Insecta; order Hemiptera; family Aleyrodidae; genus Trialeurodes; species Trialeurodes vaporariorum. Next base: position 24,770,165 of record VMOF01000320.1, read on the forward strand.
TATAAGTACGAATTAAAAACCCCTAAAATTAATTTTGAGCAGTATTGGTCCAAATTGACTGAAAGGTCCACAAATAACACAACAAGTGGGTCGTTGACGACCCACTGGGCATTAATGGGTTTTATACAAATAAAAAACCCATACGTGAAATATTGTTTGAGTTAATTGTAAGTGTTCTCGGTAAAATTAGATTTTTAGACAGATCGATGCGTACAAAAAACTCTCAAAATCGGTAACCCGAGGACGGTAACGGGCTAAAACTGTGGCATCGTTGACAGGCTATCGATAGTGTCGAAAGATCATGAACTATCTATATGTATACTTACTATTGGTGATTATTGTTGTATGAAAGACTACTCTGAGATATGTTTTCGCAGGGGCTAGCATTCCTCTAGGGAGGCCCGCAGCGAGGAGCAAGAGGGCATAACACTGTCCCTGTCTTTCTCATTGCTTTTAATGGGGATAGTATGGAGCTTTTCAATATGGCGGACCAGAAAAGAATTGGTCCGAAGTTTTCATTCTGATTGTTGTCTTCTTAGCGGGTGATTACACGCTGTGCGGGTGTCGTCAGAATTCCTCCGAGGTGAAAAGTCGAAAAATCCCCGAAAAAAAGAAGTCGAAAAAAAAAAGTGCTTTCGTAAACAAAGAAGCGGTAGCCGACCGATAGTGCAATCGATACTATCGATTCCATTGAAGGGAAAACAATCGAAACCACCAATACTATTGATTCAATAGTGATGACTATTAGTAGTTTCCAAGATCTACATCGTTTCATTACTGTACAGATGCTCTTGTTTTGGTTATTTAGGTATTCGGAGAATAATAGAACTTTTCATTGGAATCATCGCTTACCAAGAGTGGCAGATTAGCCATGAAATATATACACACTTTCTATGTAACTTAATGTAAAGTGTGTATTAATTTGCTAACTGTGGCAGCATTGCCACTTACCTATAGCGACAAAATCTATGCGATTCGAGTTTCAAATCAAATTTTAAAGATCAATGCAACTGGCCCATTTACACATAAGTGCGTTTGACTAAATCTCAAGTATTTCTCGATAATTAACACAGAAAGCATATTTCTTCATAAAGCAGCACTTGAGGTCCATGATAAGATTTGAATAGAGAGAAAGATCAAAGGGAACATGCACAATTCCCGGGAACTTGGACTATATTTGATCTATAAGTACACCCAAGCATAAAGTCGAGGAGAGTGCCGATATTTTCCCTTACTCGTCAAAATGATTCTCCACCAGTGTGTTGTTCCCTTTTTGTTAGTCTTGCTCTTTGATGTTGAGGCTGACCCTGTTTTTTCGACAAGTCAATTGGGAATCCCAGAACATGTAAGCTTTCTATTGCAATATTTTATATTTTTGTCAATAAACTCTATCGATATGCAAGCAGCGTCATTAAATCGAGCTAGTTGGCTATGTAATGGATCTATTTTGCGTACTTTTACTACAGCAGTATGACACATTGATTCTAACGTAAAATTCGGCGAAAATAACGATACTTACATCCATTAGAAACTTTCAAAATCCACTCAGTAGCTCAGGAAATCAGTTCGATTTCAAACAACCCGCGCTACACTAGACACTATTGCACCGACATACAATGGGGCTCTTGCAAATTTTTGCTATAGGGGATTGAACAATTTATTCTTGCATAAAAGTCTGGAAAAATGGCAATGAGTACACTAAAAAATCACGAAATTCACTCTTAGAATCGGCCTTAATGGCGGATAGACGCAGGACGCAGGTGTCATGGGAGATTCCTATCTAAATCGAGACATACCTCTGTTTCCAAAGATAGAGTGACATATTAGATAGGAATCTCCCATGATACCTGCGTCGACCCGCCACTACAATTTTGCCATTGAAGTAGTTATGTAGGTTTATTACTGAATGTTAGCCTTTCTCAGTGTGATTTTCGTGATTTTCGCTGGTTTTTACATCATTATAAACTAATCATTTGCTCACAGCAAAAGTTTGCAAGAGCCCCATTACATAGACGGAACCATCGCGTTTATGTAAACATCAAGAAAAACAACTTACAAAAATTTGAATATTTCGTTTAGATGCGTGCATTTCTTGTATTATTTTCTAATCTTTGATAAGCCAGAAAAGTCCAGACAGCAAATGCAGCCAATATTTTGAAATTTGAATGCTGTTCTGAGTTCATTTTGCGGTTATGATGTTGTTTATATATACACCGTGATTCCATCTATGTAGTAGTTTGCCCGTGCAAATAGTGCACAATGAAGCGCGGGCTGTTTGGAATCAAAAAGATTTCCTGAGTTAGTGAGTGTTTTTTTAACGTTTTTCATGTGCACATCGTTATTTTCGCCAAATTTTACGTAAGAATCAAGGTTTATAGTGCCCTATCAAAAGTACGCAACAGACCCATAGAGTTGAAATGAGCGTGCTTTTATCGTACGTCGCTTTGGGACCGATCAAGACAAATTCGATGACACATTCGTGGATCAATTGATGCACCCTCCAAACCGTCAGAATCTGAATCAATCGAAATCATTCACCGCACCGCCCAAAATTACTATAATACCTATATCGTTCCGTTTCAAACCAGTGAAGCAGCGTGGAATCTATACCAACGTTGCATGGATTTTGACCAGTTAACCCACGTAAAATATCAAACTCTAGATGTTCACCACGGACACCTAAAAAATAGCTCGATTTTTTTTTCTTCTTCTTCTTTTTTTTCACGAATTTAAATGAAAATAATATAATCTTGCCGCATCGCACAATTCACCACTGTTTCGAACTGTTTGTATCTCAGATTCAACTATTATAGAGGGTTTTAGTAATGGCGACTGCCGGTGATGAGCGTTCCAAACAAAGCCAGTTTGTCTCTCTCGCTCTCACGTGACCCCTATATACTGCCATCTCACTCTAATTTCAAAAATCGTATATAGAGACTTATTTTGTGAAATTTTATGGCAGAAATGAATTTTTCGAGGCATTTTAATGCTATTTTGATAATAATATATGTCGTAAAACAAGGCCCTGTATACGAATATCGACACTAGAAAGAGATGGATATACATGGGGGTCACGGGAGAGTGAGTGAGATAGTTTGGAACGCTACGCGGGTTTTATCCCAACGATTGCAACCGATGAGCGCATTGTTGTGGTTGTTGGCTAACCGTTGACTTTGCACTAAAACCGTCTATTGTAATATTTAACTTGTGTAATACTTACTTAACTTACATTTTTTTGTAATTTTTAACCTATGGCAGGAAGCAGAATCCCTCGGAACGTTCAGTGTTTTCGCGTCGAAGTATGGGAAGAAATACGCAAGCATGGATGAATATAAGAGACGTTTCTTAATCTTCAAAAGTAACCAAGAGGAGATTAATCGATTAAACAAAGAACACAAAGGCTCAGCTACTTTTGGTGTCAATAAGTTCGCTGATCTAACCGGTAAATCTTATTTTGTTCCATGGAATATTTTTCCTTAAATTTACGATGTTTCTGAGCATCTCATTATTCTGCGAAGAAAATGAGTAGGGATCTCTATTTTATGGGCCATTAAATTTAAATTCCAATCCAAGTCAAAATGATTAATTTTCCTCGATTGATGTCACTATTAACCCGCTCAAAATTGTTTATTATTCCGGTCATCAAATTTGAAAAAGTCTGAGAGACAAATAGAGACCCAGCACACCGTATGCTTCCCGTGTTAGAAAAATGAAGCAAGTTTAGCGGTCACAGTTTTGGTCGAGAGTCACCGGCTGCAACGATAAACATTGCCTACTGTTGAATGGTGAAGCTCAACAAAAGGCTGTGATTGGTTCGCCGTCCCGGAAACGGAAACAGGTTTTGCTTTTCGAATGCAAAACACACGCTCATCAGTCAACAGTAGGCAATAGTTGGCTGTTGTTCTCATGAGTTCCGACCAAAATTGAGCCAGAAAAGTGGACACCTGTCGCAAGCTTTGTGCTGGGTCTCTATTTGTCTCTGAAACGTCTATCTCTCTCTCCCTCCCTCTCTCTCTCTCTCTCTCTCTCTCTCTCTCTCTCTCTCTCTCTCTCTTTCTCTCAATTAAAATATTGAGTAGAATTTGGGCTAACTTAAGCCTTCTGCTCTTCCATAAATGTATACCAGAAACGATTTTCAGGAAATGTCATGTTTTTTGTTTTTTTTTTTTTTTTGTTAGGATCAGTGGTTTAGTTCTTCATATTTTAATGGTTAATAACTGGAGGAAAAAACCTTATTCCAATTAGTTGCATTTTGGAATCTTCATTGTTTCGATTATGGGTCATGAATTACCAAACATTGGTGATGTATGAAAAATGGTCTTAAAACATGCAATAGAATGGATTCAGTTACCTAAATACTGAAAGGTTTTTTTTTTGTTTTTTTTTTTTTTTTGTTTCTTGTTTTTTTTTGTTTTTTTGTTTTTTTTTTAAAGAAACTAAACCTCTACGGTGAAAACTCGCTAGGATTCTTTTCAGATCCACCTCCCGGCCACCCCCGTGGTACCATACGTTGGTCAAATACCTTGCATGAGTGTATACAGGAATTTGTGTTCCTCTTTAGCCTTCCATTTGAATACACGTGTTGGAAAAGGACAGCAGAGGGAGCCATCACGTGACTTTAGCCCAAGCCCGTATATCTCCGTCCATTTCTAACGCACATATTCAAATGGGGAGTGAGAGAGAGAGAAACAAATCCCTGTATCTGCCCATGATACTTTGTGCGCACAAGGGTGAAGATGCTTTAAATTTTAATTTCAATATGTGTTCAAAGCTGCAACTGATCAATTATCTAAATCCGTTTGACAGACGAGGAATTCCGTCAAAGATACACACCACGGCGAATCACTCCAGAAGAGATGAAACAACACGAGGAAGCCATTGTAGCGGAGACTGAGGGGGAAATCGTATTTGTTGATGATTTCAGCGCTTTGGATGGACTTATTGGCGCTACTGATACGTTTCATGGTGGCGACCTAGAGGAGGACATTCGAAAATTTAATGGTAAAGTCTATCTGCCGAAACGTATCGACTACAGAAAGAAAAAACTTATCACACCAGTCAAAAGTCAAGTAGGTATCTAAATTATTTTGATTTAATGCCTGATTTAGTAACCTAACCTACCAACCTAACTTGATTGATACCTGAGACCTGAGGGAGTTTTTCTCAGCTTGGCAGTAGTTTTAATATGATTAACCCCCTAAAGGCCAGGTTATTTCAAAATGACGCCACTCTTCCGTTTATAAAGGGAAGGTAGTTAACTGTTCGTACTCGGGAGAGTTGAAATTGCCTATACGATACATTGAGGGCGCCCGAAGACATCTTATATTGTTTATGTTTTCATCAACAATCGCGTTTATCCGGAATGAAGACTGGAACATAATGTGAAGTAGACTAGAGAAGAAAAACGAGTATACTCGGGCTTAAAGGGTTAAGAAGGGGGTACCCAAGGTAAGAATTAGGATTTTTCCGCAATTATAAAATCTTCTTTTTCTAATCATTTCTTTGGATTTTTTGTTTTTGTTTTTTATTTTCCGAGGACAACTTAAGAGTTTAAATAAGGAGTAAATAAGGAGTAATAAGGTACGTGTTTTTAACCTTGAGCCTGCACGGAAAAAAAGATTAGTGAAAATAACCATACGGATACCTGATTTTGGCACCTGCTAGATGTTATGGTAATGTTAACCAGAAGTATACTATGTTTGACTAGGTACTGGGGTGATGTTACCTGATTGCATGTCGAATTTGCTCAAAGTATCGGTAAATGTACCATACTTCTGGTCAAGTTTACCATAACATCTAGCAGGTGCCAAAATCAGGTATCCGTATGGTTATTTTCACCGTAGTTTTTTTTTTCCGTGTGGTAAAGAATTCTGAAACAGTCTATATACCTTATGTCAATGGGATTGTTGCAAACTTTTGCTGTGCGCGATTTAAGGGTCGATTTAGATGTAAAAATCTCAAGAAATAACTATGGTAACACTAAAATCTCACGGGATCCACTCCTAAACTCACAAAATGATTTTGAGTGCGCGAGCGTAATGGCGGCATATTACACTAATAATGGGAGATTCCTGTCTTAATTTTGTCACTCTCTCTCTCTATGGTGTGAAGAAAGATTCACAGAGTAATTAGGCACTAGAGCAGTGATCCACATCTGATTAATGGTACCTACCGTGACACCTGTTGAATCCGGTGTCAACGGAATGTCGTCTCTCATTGGTCACTTCTTGATGGAGTTATTCCCTCTCTCCAGCAGTAGCAGAATCTTGCAGCAGATGCATTCTACAAACCTCCATTTGCTCAAAATACACAATTTTCAGGAAGAGAACTCTTATAATTTCGTGGGCCCTTCTTCCCTTAATGTCCTCAATTACCATTCATCGTCATTAAAATAACTGCACATTTCACCCACAGGGAACTTGCGGATCTTGCTGGGCTTTCTCAACGATTTCGAATATTGAAGGAATCTACGCTAAAGCTACAAAGAAGGTTATCAATCTCTCTGAACAAGGTACTTTAGATTTATTTCATAACATCATTGCAGTGTAGCTAACCAGTGCGAGGCATCAAAGTATACGAGGGTCGTGTCAAAAGTAAGTATCATGTTTTTTTTAAAAAAAATCTATTAATGCTGAAATAAGTCGGTACAAAGGTTTCGATGCGCAAAATCTTCAGCTTTTCAATGGTTTTTTTGGATTTTTGATATCTTCAAAATTAAAAAAATGGCGGCGGTTTTTCTGAGACAACCTACCGTTGTCGCGTGCCCAAAATTTTACGCACTCGGATAAATCGTTATTCAGGCAAGAAAAATGGATTGTGTTGAAGAGAGCAAAAAGAACATAAACATAATGAAAAAGTCTACTTAAAAAGCGTCTAACCTTATTTTTCGACGCAGTCTCCGGCTCTTATAAGACACTTTTGGTAGCGTGGCACCAACTTTCTTATTCCTGTGGAGAAAAATTCATTTTCTTGATTTTTAATCCAAGTGTTGACCGCGTTTACCACTTCCACATTACTCGCGAAACTTTTACCATCGAGGTCAAGCTTTAGACGCGGGAAAAGATGAAAGTCACTAGGTGCGAGGTCCGGAGAATAGGGGGGGGGGGGGAAATCTCCCATTTAAATGTCTGTAACAATGATTGCGTGGTTCCGGCAGTGTGAGGGCGCGCGTTATCGTAACATTACAGTAGCGTAACATTTTGGGCACGCGACAACGGTAGGTTGTCTCTGAAAAATCACCGCCATTTTTTTAATTTTGAAGATATCAAAAATCCAAAAAAACCATTGAAAAGCTGAGGATTTTGCGCATTGAAACCTTTTTACCGACTCATTTCAGCATTAATAGATTTTTTTTTTAAAAAAAAACATGATACTTACTTTTGACACGACCCTCGTATCTTTGGTCATCATGTATACTCAACGTAGTGTAGAGGTTGGTGCATAGTAGAGTTCGTCTCAGAAAATCAGGAAGGGTGTATCAGAGGACCCCGACCGATAATCTCTGAAATTTTCCAACGTTATTTCTTCATACGATACACATACAGTATGTCCAATTCCTTATGTCCAAACAGTGAAGTCCAAAAATTGATTTCTGAAACTGCAACGTCCTATATCAATGTCCAAAAAAACAAGGTCCACAAATTCAAATGTCCACAGTATAATGTCCACGGTTCTACGGTCCAAAACTTTAAATTATTTTTATTTTTGAATTACGCACCTTTTTCAATTAGTTGTCATCACTTTCATCGAGAGCCGCTTGATTAGCCAATTTGAAGTGGTGACTGACTGCTCTCAACTACGTGTAAACGGTGTTTTCCTCCTTATTGTACGTTTCGTATCTTGCTACAATTTGTTATATCAATATTGTTTTGCAGCACTTCATCAATTATGACTTCCGCCTGATTGTTAGGGTTCGTTTGTGCATTACCTCTGACTGTAGAAACAATTTTCCTTACATCAATTTCAACTGAATTTGGTTCATTCGTGTGTCATTGCCGCTTTCTGCTCAAAATTTGGACTCCGTTCTGAAAATTTGTATTTGTTGTGCATTTTGCATTACATGCATCTCGTCGCTCACATCGCATCGCGCCAACACATTTTTGTATTTCTCTGTTTTTTTAATGGTAGCGAAACAGATAATTTATCATGAAGTAAAATTAAATTTTCATACCTTTTTTTGAAGTTAAAAGTTTCGGCCATACTGAACCTTATGTCAACTAAACATTTGAAAAAATCATCATAAAAAAAACGAGAAAAAACATTTCCAGCAATTGTTTTTATTTAGATAAATTGGAACTGGAATTGATTCTTCTTTCTTTTTCTTTTTGGAGGGTTATAATTCGATAAAAATTCTAGATCACTATGGCCACAAAACAAATAATTAGAAAAACAGCTGTTGAAGCAACAAATTCTAGAAGTTGCGTAGATTACCATCATTGCCACTTTGTACTTCTGGACATTAATTTTTGAAATTTGGACGAAATATTTTTTTGACAGTAAAACAACGGGCAATCATTTTGTGGACTTTTGGACTTTTAATTTAGACATTGAAGTTTTGGACTTTTATTTTTGGACTTGATCTTTTGGACGTAAAAAATTGGACATATCACCTGGGAACCCTTCATACACCTAATGATGGATATTACAGAAAATTAATTTGAGCTTTGGATTTTCATTAAAGAACGCTTTAAAATCAATAAGTCTTTGGAAACAGGTTTTGTTGTGCAGTAGTGACATTGAAAATTCGCTAAAGATTATCTCTGAGCTCTGCATACACCTCTGAAGCGTATGTTTATTGTTTATTCACCCATCCCCCATGCGAGACCCCCAAAAAAATAGGTGCACCTCGCGATAAAATAGTATGCGATCTCTGTAGTATACCAGGTGTGATCAAAGAGAAACCGAACTTTTTCCACTGTGTGCAGAGAAAAGATCCGATCAACGTTTTCTTGGTTTTATCTGATAGCTAATAATTTGATAAACACACTGCTTTTCGCGGATTTGAATTATCTTGATTAGTATCGAAACGGCACTTATTTAAAGCAGGTGTTGTCTAGTGCGATCTGCGATTGCAAAATGCGCGTCTTTTTAGAGCAACGTTATAACATTAAATTTTTGTTTAAACTCGGTAAAAACTTTACCGAAACTTTTCAGATGTTAAAGCAAGTTTATAAAGATCTTTGTTTTAGTCGTACGCAATGTTACGAGTGGTTTACAAGGTTTAAAAACGGGCAGGAATCTGTAGAAGATGATGATCATGGGCAAAGACCCACGACATCCACGGACGAGAATCACGTTGATCAAATTCGTGAAAAAATTAGGGCAAACGGTCGTTTAACAGTGCGAGAGCTTTCAGATGAGGTCGGTGTTTCCTTTGGCTCCGTGCAGTCAATTTTAACTGACATTTTGGAGATGCATCGAGTTGCAGCAAAACGGGTTCCCCGGTTACTGACTCAAGATCAAAAAGCTAACAGAGTTTTAATCAGTCAAGAGCTTTTGGAGCGCTCAAATGCCGATGCAAGTTTTTTAAATAAAATTGTTACAGGCGACGAATCATGGTTTTATGGGTATGATGCAGAGACAAAAGCTCAGTCGTCGCAGTGGGTTGAAAGGTCGGCCCCTAGGCCAAAAAAAATTCGCCAAATCAGAACAAAAACGAAGGTTCTGTTGACAGTTTTTTTTTTTGATGCGCGAGGTGTCATCCATCACGAGTTTTTACCCCCCAATCAGACTGTGAATCGCCATTATTACAATGATGTTTTGCGTAGACTTCGAGAAAATGTGCGCCAAAAAAGGCCAGAACTATGGGCCGAAAATTCGTGGTTTCTCCAGCATGATAACGCTCCCGCACATTCCGCGTTACAGATTCGCGAGTTTTGTGCATCAACATCAATGAGTGTTCTTCCGTACCCCCCCCCCCCTATTCTCCGGACCTCGCTCCCTCCGACTTTTTTCTTTTTCCTAAATAAAAACGTCCACTTAAAGGACAAAGATTTGATACGGTCGAGAAAATCAAAGAAATTGCGTTGAAAGAACTGCGAGCAATCCCGTCGGAGGATTTTACCGAATGTTTCACTCGGCTGAAACTCAGATGGGAAAAGTGCGTGAAATACGGAGGGGAGTACTTCGAAGGGGATCCATAGGTTTATTTATTTCACTGGTGAGTCACTACTATGTTTAACTTCAATGAATTCTGAAATAAATTTTGAATTTTTACTCTAAACTTTCATAGTTGACCTTTTTTATTTTTTAAAAAACAAAAAATCGAGAGCTCATCGCAGATTGTACAGAAACACCCTGTATTCAAAGCAATATTGCGGCCTAACAAATAAAGATAATTCAAATCCGTGAAAACCAGCGTGTTTGTCAAATCATTAGCTATCGGATAAGACCAAGAAAACGTTGATTGGATCATTTCTCTGCACACAGTGGAAAAAGTTCGGTTTCTTTTTGATCACACCTCGTACACAGGATTAGTAAAAATAAAAGTCATCTGGTCATCAATTAATATTTCAGATAGTGTTTTATTGAGAATTACTTCCAACGTGGTTTTTTTATTTACTTTTTTATTTATTTATTTGCATCACTGTTTACCTAACGACAAAATCTGAAGGACTCAAGCATCATGCATCACAGAAAAATTTTAAATTCCACTTTGACGGGCCCATTACACAAGGGCCATTCACCTGTAACTTTCATAAACTGTTTTTGAGCATTTTTGGGGCCACACGCACCTATCCATATACTTTTTCTGCTTTATATCTTTCCAGAACTATTAGACTGTGACAAAGTCAATGAGGGCTGCAAAGGAGGACTGATGGAATTAGCAATAATGGAGTTGATCCGATTGGGTGGCGTTGCCAATTCAACCGCGTATCCCTACACAGGCAGACCAGAGAAATGTCTTTTTACAGAGGCAATGACTGAAGTTAAAGTTTCTGGGAATAAGGCCTTACCCTTTGACGAGAATGAGATGGCAAAACAGTTGGTCAAAACTGGTCCTATCTCAGTCGGTTTACACGCCTCGAGCGGATTTAAAGTGAGTGGCCTATAAATATTATCCCATTGAGACACCAAGAAAAGTGGATCCAGAAAATTTCTGGGGGGGGGGAGCCCGAGGGAAGTAGGACGCAAACCCATAAAATTAGGGATTTGAAGTGTCAAAGCAAGCATTTTTCGACTATTTTTGGCAGAGAATTTGCTATTTTTTAGGCTTGAGGTGAGGGGGGCACGAGACACTCCGCACCTTGGATACGACGCATGGAAAAAAAAAAGCTATAGTCATGTTATACCAGATTCTAGTCTTACATTATCAGAATCACAACTGTAAGTGAACGGCAGAAAGTCTAGTACTTTACCAGAAAATTCTGGTGTTAATACCAGAATATGGTCATTAAACTAGAATTCCCTAAAAAATTTCAAGAACTATGGTACAAACACTAGAATTCTGGTAATTGTACTATCCCTTACATAAGTTCACTTATTGTCATGCTTCTGGTAATCTTTCTATTCAGTGTGCCATTTGAAATGCGGTTGAGTTAAAAAGACTACAGGGTGTAAAAAAAAAAAAAAAAAAAAAAAAAAAAAAAAAAAAAAAAAAAGGAGCAGCTCCGAATAACTCGAGAACAGGTTAGAATTTTGTAAAACGCTAAAATACGTGTTCGCTTTTATTCAGGGGGACATCTTTTCCGGGGGGTCTCGTCTCTTTAGCCCACAGGGGGGCGGGGGCGCGCACAGTATGGGATATGACCGAAATAGCTAGACAAAAGTCTTCCCTCCCTTTTTCATGATTAAAATTATGGTTGCGGGGGTTTTTTAGGTCGCTGATTTCGAATATGAAGTCAGATCTTTAAAATTCTAACGTCTAACATGGTTTTGATCAAAGTATTTAAACAATTATGGTCTGTCACTTCTCAGTGAGACACTATTTTTTTACAAGAGCTGTTTTTTCCGACCGAAACTAAAAAAATTGCGTAAAAATCTGACTTTCAAATTATTTTCGAGAAGAAAAATAAAAAAACTTTCAAATAACTTTTGATAAAATAAAAAAAATGCATTAAAATGTATCGAAATAATTTCATCAGTGGCGAAACGTGCAATGTGGCAACACTGGCTTTTCTCCATTTAAATATGTGCAAAACAATCGATTTTTCCCGAAACAATTAATTCCTTGAAGAAGCGATTATTATAAATCGATTCAAATGGAGAAATTTCGCAACAAAAATTTCTCAGGCGGGGATCGAACCCAAGATGCTAACGTGCAAGACCAGTACGGATCCACTAGGATAACTTGCAAGAATGCAGGAAGGGACGTGCGACGAGCATAATGAAAACAAAGCGCCACTTGGACTGTGAGACACCGTGTTGCCGAGCATTGAGCATCACAGAGGAGAAAAACATCGTCAAAATGGAGTGGAACGCAGTTACTAAAATGAAGATATCTCAAAAACTAGCAAAAACTAGCAAGAAAACTTTAGATGGATTTGTTCTCTGAGATACAGGCTTTCATATTATCTAACGATTTTTATGGGAAAATGCGGGAAACATTTACGATCTAATAAAAATGAGGTTTCGCGGAAAAATTACGTCTAAAAACCATCACTATTTCAGCTTGAAAAAAAAAACTTTAAATAAGGTCTACAATGAAAATTAATGTGTCAAAACGCATCTACACACCTTCGTCTACAATTTTCATTCAATAGTTGATTCGTTTTTTCACTTTATTAGACAGTAAATTGACAGAAACTATTCAGCGTTAACAATGGATTCCAACTGTTTACATCAATACCACGATCAAGGGTAGATTTCAAGCTCTGTAACTATTGACCTCATCATAAAATCGCAACATTGATGCATGTATTCGTAATCAGCATACTCTCAGCTATCATTTAAGACCAATTTCACCTCATTTTGATCACATTGATTTTTCGACTTTTGTCTAGCTATTTCGGCCATATCCAACACTGTGGGGCGGGGGGCGCACCCCCCAAAAATCGCATTTCTCTTATGGCACTCCCCTTTTTTTATTTTTTTATGTGAAAGTACACTAAAAAAGAAGAACTGTGGCGCAAACCGCATGTCAATCGGTTGATTTTTCACTGAATGGCAAGCGATCAAAGTTTGAAATGGACCAATATTCAAAAAATTGTATCTCCAAGCAGGAGAGGCGCAATTGACTGAACTTTGCACCAAAATGTGCCGAAATGAGTCTTCTTTTGAGTGAAATTCATCGATTCATGAATGATTTCAAATGTCGACCTATTCCAGCAACTTTTAGGACACTCTCGATTTCAGTGCTCGGCTGGTTGCGTCACGCCGGATTGAAGGGGATTTTTACTATTGCCATTTGCATTTTCGCAGTTTGGCTGCTTTTAAGACACAAAAAACAAAACAAAAGTGTACTATCTGGTTGTCTACAGTAAGATGGAATTACTTATTACCTTTTGTGTCCCTTTTGTGTTGGACAGTGGCGCATCGAGCCGCATCTCCAGGTTAGCCGGCCCGCTTGGAGTTGCTGTGGATTTTGATTCTCAAAACAGTCAATAAAGGGACACAAAAGGTAATAAGTAATTCCATCTTACTGTAGACAACCAGATAGTACACTTTTGTTTTGTTTCTTGTGTCTTTAAAGCAGCCAAACTGCGAAAATGCAAATGGCAATAGTAAAAATCCCCTTCAATCCGGCGTGACGCAACCAGCCGAGCACGGAAATCGAAAGTGTCCTAAATGTTGCTGGAATAGGTCGAAATTTGAAATCATTCATGAATCGATGGATTTCACTCAAAAGAAGACTTGTTTTGGCACATTTTGGTGCAAAGTTCAGTCAATTGCGCCTCTCCTACTTGGAGATACAATTTTTTGAATATTGGTCCATTTCAAACTTTGATCGCTTGCCATTCAGTGAAAAATCAACCGATTGACATGCGGTTTGCGCCTAAGTTCTTCTTTTTTAGTGTACTTTCACAAAAAAAAATAAAAAAAGGGGGGTGCCATAAAAGAAATGCGATTTTTGGGGGGTGTGCCGTGCCCCCCCGGGGGGGCTAAAGAGACGAGACCCCCCGGAAAAGATGTCCCCCTGAATATAAGCGAACACGTATTTTAGCGTTTTACAAAATTCTAACCCGTTCTCGAGTTATTCGGAGCAGCTCCTTTTTTTTTTTTTTTTTTCACACCCTGTTTACTTTTTTCTTAATATTAGTGGAACTCAGAGTTGCCGCTGGGAGTGATTCTCTTGGAATTCCAAAACTCAATGGTGAAACCACCACTGATGACTAAAAAAACTACTGATTAAAATATTTACATGCAATACTGTCATACTGCTTAGCTGAACTCTGATTAACATTTGTAGCTGTCGCAGGCTAAAGGTCAAATCCGGCATTTGGGCAAATGCCTAGGCAAAAAGAAAAGAAATGATAAAAATCATTGAAATCTGTAGTTTGCCTAGGCATTTGAGCAAACGCCTAGGCATTTGGCCAAATGCCTAGTCATTTGCTCAAATGCCTGAAGTTTTGACCAAATGCCGAAGGCTGATTAGGCAAATAGTAAAATGAGTCTTTTTCATTGAATCTAAGCTGAACACGACACGGCAACATATGCTAAGAGCGTGGATGGTTGACAGTGACTGTAAAAAGTGGTATGTGGGTTTGAATTTTGTTCAGTGGCAGAAAAACACCTCATATCATAGAGTTTTAGGTCGTTCGATTCGCCTTATCAATCACTTTAAGGTTCTGCACTCAAGCTAGGCCTTCACACTTCTAATATACCGACGGGCATCCTTTTTGCCATTACAACTGAAGAAGAATTAGAAGAAGTGATTAAGAGTACCACATCCAAAAAAAGGCCTAAAGAGGCTGAAGAGCAAATCGACTTTGAACCTGCTCAGAAAATATTTCATATTGAAGAGCCAGGCCCCGATCCTTCGGACTCGCGCTCGTCGAACTCCGAGCCTATTTAGGATATGTCTGGCGATCAAGCTCACTGCTCCTCTTGTTAAAAGCCTGGCAGCTTAAAAAAATGTAGCTCCTGCACAAATTCATGTCATCAAGAATGTGGGAATGAAGAGGGTGACCAGCCATTTATCTGTAAGTTTTGTCATGGGGAGGCAACAATATGTGTAACGAGAGCGGAATCCCATCAACGGCAAAAAGTTGCAGCTCAAAAAATGACGAATAGAAGCTGCAAATTATTCTCGCCTCCAAAAGTAGGAGATACGATTATTTTGAGCATTTCACTATTTGATCGTGGTCCTGTTAAATCCGAAAAACGTGGAAGGTATCGTTCTAGAAGTTCGCAATAACGTTTATCACATTGGCACACCCGCAGGTGTCATTAAAAATTGGTGTTCGCGGGAAGAATTAAAACAAGTAGAAGCGATAAAATTTGAAATATCACAGATTCCGAGAGATAAGGTAGTGTCGATCCGCGAAGCAGTGTCTGCCGTTTCGTTATTTGAAGGGCAAGGCTTCGTCAAGTGCAATTGCCAGGCCAGTAAAAATCAATGTGCAAACAAACGATGTTCTTGCGCTTCAAAAATCAGAGAAAATGTTCCAGCAAGTGTCATCAACCTATCTCGTGTTCGAATAAGTAACGTTGCTGCCTTCTTATTTTTTAAAGTACAGCCTTTTTTATTTCTTTTAAATTTTTCGGTCGTGGTTTCTTGAACTATTGAACATTGACTGCTTTTTAAAATTTTGACTATTTGCCTGGAAAAAAAAACCATTTGCCTTTTTGCCTAACAGGCCTTCGGCATTTACTCAAATGCCTAGGCATTTGCGTAAACCCCTAGGCATTTAGTCAAATGCCTAGGCAAATAGCCAATCTGAGTTTTCGATGAAATTTGACCATTTGCCTAGGCATTTGCCTAAATGCCGGCTTTGACCTTTAGCCTGCGACATAGCCACCGGTAGATTCACCATTGAAGTTAGGGATTCCATGAAAATCACGCAAAATGTCAACCCTGGTAGAACTCTGAATATTCCAGTTGTGTACTCTTTGGTTGACTCATTGCTGGAGTCTCTATTAGGTGCTGTCGTTTTTGGTGCATTAAATTCTTTTTTTTTTCAGTTTTATGAATCAGGAGTTTATGACCCAAGTCAGAATCAGTGTGATAAAACTGGAAAACTCGCAGACCACGCGGTGAGCATCGTTGGATACGGAGTTTGGAGTAAGTATATATATGTAGTATAACTTTGTCATTGAATTTGTGAATGCGAGCCATTAATCAATAAAATAAAAAGTCCTCTGTAAAAGAGATAGATGTCACAAGAATTAAAATTGAAGTTTTTATCTGGTCATCCAACAGGATAAAAAAGAACAGATTAAACAAAGGTCTGTATAGAGACGCGAGACAAAGGTTTTTGGGGGGTGGAAAGACTTTGGGCCTGATGAGAATAAATAAATAACCCTCATACCTCATTTTCTTTTCCTTCGGCTTAAAAAATTAGACGAAATTTTGTGTCACATACAACGAGCTATAGCGATAGAGAGGCTAATACATATTTTAATTCATATCTCAAAGTATGACAGCATGGGCGATCTGATGATTCTGGTTTGTTTGCCTCATATTTTTTAACCTTAAATCAAAAATTGTAACTAATCCTGTGGAAATCGATTTTAAATGAAATTAAAAGTGTTTAGAGGGGCTATCTGGACACAGAATTTTGGAACAACTATCCAAGTGAGAAAGATTCGCTTTTTTCTGTCATGTGTCAGTTTCTTTATCGCGCAAATCTTTCCAGAAGAAACAGTTATATCGATTTCTGTGTCCAGATAGCCACTCTAAAACACTTGCACTTTCGTTTATAACCAATTTTAAATGTATTCGTCACAGTTTTTTTTTTTTTTTTTTTGTAATTTGAGAGGATGAAAAAAATGAGAAGCAAACAAACCGAGCCTGTGTGAAAAACGTTATTAAGAAATTTCTAGCATGGCTACCTTCGTGAAGTTTCAATATCACGCCCCACAAATCCTCCTAACCTAACTTAACCTAACCACTATAGCTCGATGGTCATTTACCGTATACCTCCTATTTCCTCTGGACTCTTCAAAATTAAAAACTGAATTGTTATGGTCCGTCATTATTTTCGCTGACGGTTATCTGTATATTTTATCCTTTTCAGAAAAGCAGCCGTTTTGGATAGTAAGAAACAGCTGGGGAGGTCATTGGGGCGAGAAAGTAAGTGTATTATTAACATTAAAGTACACGCACACCTCACCCGAATGTAACTGTAAAGGTGTCGTAAGGAAGTCAATACTTACCTTTTATACAGGTTCAATCAGATGAGCATAATAATTACACGCGGGATATTTAAAATGAAATTTCACATGCTGATGTGCTGTGGCTAAACGCATATGATATCGATTAATAAAAATCACGTAGCCATATTCTCTCGCAGCTTCTAACAGGGCCTGAGGCCTCAAAGAGGAAGGCCTTAACGTCGGAGGTGCAGTGACTCTTAAAGAAGCTTTATTTGTCTGAGGTAATCCTCTTGCGCCTTCAATGGGGCAGTTGCAAGGGCCTAAAATGTTGTTTTTTATATAAAAAAAAAAAAAAAAAAAAAAAAAAAAAATGAAAATACTTAATGAGTTGAGAACAAAGATGCCTTTGGTTTTTAATTAAGTCTCATTGTTCCGGAGATGAGATTTTGACCCAAAATACATTGTTTTAAATGAGAATTCTTCGTAGTGACGTCACTACACTCACGATTTTTTACAACTTTACAAGGGTGTATCTCCAAAACCGGGACAGTTTGGAAAAAAACCAAGGGCACCATTGTTCTCAGCTCATCGAGAACTGTTTTTTTTTTTAAAGAAAACACACAATTTCAGACCCTTGCAACCGCCCCATTCACTGCTTATGCAAAAACAGTGCATTCATCATTGAACAGTCATCGCAAAAAAACTTCATGGCACTTTTGTAAGCAGGGTCTGGGCAAGGTTACGGCTCTTTCACGCAGTTTCGTGAGTCTAGGGACCCTTGATGAAAATATTGTATACGGAGTACCGACACGACCCTGTATGCATTTGAGAGGAGTCGATCACGTGAATGCATTCGAAGGTTAAGTTTGACAGTAGACGATTCCTTTTCCGATTTTCGGGCTTAATTTTCTTTGAATTTTGCCATGCAAAAACTATACCACTAAAATTGTCTAGTGAATATAGCCAAACTATCCTGTCTCCATTTTTCCACCTCAACCCTACACCTTTTCAGATTAAAATTGCCTACCCCTATGTGCGGACTAATAATATTCGTTTGTTTATTACAGGGTTACATAAGGCTTGCTAGAGGCAAGAACGCATGTGGTATCAACCGATACGCATCAACTGCTGTATTGTAATAATGATCATATATCGTGATAAAATTTGATGCCGGACGAGATTGAATTGACTGTTTTTTTTTTATATATTTACTTTTTTATAAATACTTCAAAATACAATCTTTGTTTTTACTTTCAAGATGCAGTTCATCTTTATTGCCCTTGCTCTACTCCTAATTGTATGCTATTTCAGTAGTAGTGAAACTAGCCCATACCACACCACTATACATAGCAAAGGGTCTGTTGCAAACTTTTGTTACAGCGATATGGGGGTTGATTCCTATGTAACATTGCTTAAAAGTCACATTGAAAGGATCAAAAAGTCTTAAAACGCACTCATAAGCCCACTTGAGGCGTTTTAAGGTAAATTCAAGATGACCGTGAAATGAGAGGGTCTAAACGGGGAAGTCCCATCTAATTCAGAGCTGCCGTTTTGCGTATGATTAATGTGCTGCTACCGCCACTTCTGATGGTATTTTTCAATTCACCGATGATCCCTCCGATTGAGAAAAAATTACACTGTTCAGCTCAGTGAATGACTGTAATGCATGAAAGTACTCGCAAATGTAATACTTTCTCAACCGGTGGAGTCGTGAGTCGTCGATGACTTTAAAAAAATACCTATTGAGAAAAGATAACAGATCAGAGTATTTTCGAGTAGTACAGTCATACACTGAGCTCAACTTCGTAATCTTTTCTAAATCGGTGGAATCATTGGTGAATGGAAAAATGTCTTTAATTATACGCAAAACGGCAGCTCTGATATAATTGCAGATTATACACTCTATGATTAATCACTTTTCTCAGCATAGAAAGGTAGGATTAGACGGGACTCCCCCATTGTGATGACTATCTCATTTAACCACCATTGTGGAATTTTCTTGAGATACTTTCATTGATTTACGAGTCAGTTTTGGAACTTATAGTGCTCTCAATTATTTCCAAATGATTTTACGCACCAGAATCATTCCTTTGTATAGCTGTGACAAAAGAGCTTGATTCAAAATGGGGGTTTTTCTCCCCCCCACCGATTTTCCTGAAACTTTGTATTTTGATAGTACTTGATATAAGTAGTCTTTTTTTTCAAATAAAGTTTTTCCAAAAATAATTAGGTGGGGAGTTACAGTGTTGCAAAGTTGCACCTTTCAAAAATTCATAACTTTCGCGTAAATCATCCGATTGAGACGCGGTTTTCACCAAAAGATGCGGATTGTAAAGCACTTTCATGTCATTTAAACGGAATTCAATTTCAATAATTTTTGACTTAGTTATCGTCATTTTTGTGATTTTTAGGCCACTCAAAATCTACTTAAAGTGAAATTTAAAAAAATGGTATTTTTTGATTTTGACCGGGTTGAAATATGTTATTTCTCTTTAAATTCTGCGTAAAATGAGCCCAAGCAGAATGCAGGGCGATTTTTTGTTCCGGAGTTATGCATTTTTTAGTAAGCGAAAAACGAGTTTTTTACGGTACCCTTGAGCGTTCGATACAGAGGCTCAAGTCAAATAAATGGAAACTGTATTTTTTGATTTTGATCAAATTGCAATATGTTATTCCTACTTAAATTCTGCGTAAAATGAGCCCAAGCAGAAAGTGGGGCGATTTTTTGTTGCGGAGCTATGCACGTTTTAGTAAGCGAAAGTCGAGTGGTTGAGGCTACCCGGGCTACCCACGTCTTTGAGCCTCTCCATAGAACGCTCGACTTTCGCTTACTAAAACGTGCATAGCTCCGCAACAAAAAATCGCCCCACTTTCTGCTTGGGCTCATTTTACGCAGAATTTAAGTAGGAATAACATATTGCAATTTGGTCAAAATCAAAAAATACAGTTTCCATTTATTTGACTTGAGCCTCTGTATCGAACGCTCAAGGGTACCGTAAAAAACTTAAAAAATGCATAACTCCGGAACAAAAAATCGCCCTGCATTCTGCTTGGGCTCATTTTACGCAGAATTTAAAGAGAAATAACATATTTCAACCCGGTCAAAATCAAAAAATACCATTTTTTTAAATTTCACTTTAAGTAGATTTTGAGTGGCCTAAAAATCACAAAAATGACGATAACTAAGTCAAAAATTATTGAAATTGAATTCCGTTTAAATGACATGAAAGTGCTTTACAATCCGCATCTTTTGGTGAAAACCGCGTCTCAATCGGATGATTTACGCGAAAGTTATGAATTTTTGAAAGGTGCAACTTTGCAACACTGTAACTCCCCACCTAATTATTTTTGGAAAAACTTTATTTGAAAAAAAAGACTACTTATATCAAGTACTATCAAAATACAAAGTTTCAGGAAAATCGGTGGGGGGGAGAAAAACCCCCATTTTGAATCAAGCTCTTTGCAACAGACTCATCGTACGGGCTGCACATTTCATCGACCCTATACTTTTCCAATCTTCTATACCCTCATTATTACAAGGGAATCGCGCATACAAATATGAATGAATACATATAATACTCGAAATAGCTGCGTGGGAAAGAATGGAAAGCGCATATCATGAATGTTTGCATGATCGTCGCATGTTTACATGTTTTGCCTTTCCCATGTTCTAATGCACTATATTATTGGGACCTGCCTGCGATTCAACACGGAACAACGAGCAACAAGTTGATGACTGAACCTCCCGTCCTCCCCCCTCCCCTTCCATCCCATCCCCTCCCCTCCACACTCCTACCCTCTCCTGTGATCCTCATTTCCAGTTTCCGGTCATGATATATTTGAATTACGAATTCTATAGCGGCCAGTGGCGTGACGTCATGTCATGGCATTGGCGCCAGCGTTTTTAACCCCTTATGGGCCAAGCCCGAGTATACTCGTTTTTCTCCTATAGTCTAGTTCACATTGTTTCAGTCTTCATTTCGGATAAACGGGATCATCGATGAAAACACCTACAAGATAAGGTTTCTTCGAGGTGCCTTCAATTTGTCGTATAGGCAATTCCAACTTCCTCGAGCACGAACAGTTATAACCAAGGTCCATATACATAAGGTCTGGCCGGTAGCGCCAACTCGAAAAATCCAATGTTTGGGAACCCATACCCCCATTTACTTTAACATTCTTCCCGAGTTCGCCGCCATCTTGGATCAATGGTTTTAAATGGAGAAGTGGTTCCCAAACCAACGAGGGGAGCCGAAAGATACCGGCCAGACCTTATGTATATGGACTTTGGTTATAACTACCTTTCCTTTATAATCGGAAGAGTTGCGCTCTTTTGAACTAACCTGGTCCTCAGAGGGTTAAAGCCTGAAAGAGGGAGGGAGTCGGGGAGGTTGACGAGACAGGATGGATACACATTGAAAAAAATATTACTGTAAGCATAACGATACGTCATGTCAACCAAGGAAATTCCAGTGTGTAACCTAACCTAACCTAACCTTTTTCCTCCATTGGCGGACCCAGGAATCTATTCTTCTCTCTCCTCTCCCATTAGAGCGCGTGAGTCAGAAAAGGACAGATTATAATTAGTCACGTGATTTTGGTCCCCTCTTTTATCCTTTTCTAACACATGCGATCTAATGGGAAAATAGAGAGAAGGATACACTGAGAGAATTATTTTTTTTAATCCATGGTGTATTTCGTTCGTGTTAAAGAAACTGCACTGTAAAATATTGACTAAGGGGGAATTCCTTTAACCAAAGGAAAATGTCTGCTGCTACAAGTAAAAGATTCCTTGTTGTGACAGTGATTCTCCTTCATGCATAATCAGAACTGAAAACTGTCACAAGTAAACGTGTTTCCTTGTTTTTAAAGAAGTGATTTCTCTCAGTGTAATTTTCTGGATCCGCTAGTGCTCCCTCCACTGGCGTAACCAGGATCCTCTTCCATCTCTCTCATTTCCCATTTGAATGTATAAGTAGGAAAAGGACAGGAAGAGGGTGTTTTATCCCGTTGGCCATCTTTATCTAAATACGTTTTTTAATGGAGAAAAGAGAGAGATGAAGAAACTCTCGGTGCGCTACTGGATCCCTCCAAGCAGCAAAATCTGATGCACTGAAAAAACGGTTCGGGTAATACGCAAGAAAAGTTCGTGCGTAGAGCATGAACTCGTCGGGAAGTATGTGAACACTGCGGAGATTCGGGCTTGCTGCGTGGTTCGGGTGCATCACCCGAACCCACTTCGTGCGTATTACCCGAACCACTTCGTGCGTATTACCCGAACTCTTCATGCTCTACGCACGAACTCTTCGTGCTTATTACCCGAACTCTTCGTGCTTATTACCCGAACTCTTCGTGCTTATTACCCGAACTCTTCGTGCGTATTACCCGAACTCTTCTTGCTACCATTTGTGCTGCCCATTATCGGTTATTCTTTGTATTCATTTTCACATTAACAATAGAATGCATAAAAATACATTAAATACATCACTCACTAGACACAAGTTAATAGAGGAACACCACATTACCAAATTTAACACGCATATTATCACTTTCACAGCTTAGTAAATCAGGACACTAATACGAAAGAATATACGGCGGATTCACAAACAAAGCTTGAATAAGCGCAGAACTTTTCAACACGTCCAAATTCGAACTGCGAACGAAAATTTAAGTAGGGGGATCAAATTACAAAACATAATTTATTAAAGCATTTAAGTATACCGACTTAGCGGGAAAAAATATGAGGGATCAGGACACCTCGTAACGCAAAACAAACCACAGTGAAAACGTATGCCGGCGAGTACGACTGACTGACCTTTCCTTATACTAGCTCTTACACACAGATATTTATGTTTTTATTTGAAGCTCTAATCGAAATACCGTCGTGATTAATTAACTGACACCATACTACTAATTAAACTGAATTTAAAGCCGCCAACTTGCTGTGAATCACGGAGTTACGCGCTAGACCGACCGACCGAGCGAGCGTTCAACTGTTAACTGCCACTTTATTGTTGCGTGTTTGACCACCTAGAGCGCGGAGCAAGCAGTGTTCACGCGTACTAGCCGAAGCGGTTCGTGCTCTACACCCGAGCCATGGCAAATGCTGTAGGATAGTGTTTCCGCGAACCGCTCGGCGGATACGCCCGATGCTGGTTCATGCGGGCCACTGGGTGCGTTCGCACGGTACACATGAACCGCTCGGGCGTACAGCGCGAACTCAAGGTATACGAGCGGTTCGGCCGTCGAGCCCGAGCCGATTTTTTTCAGTGTGGTCACACAGTACACATACACAATGCTCCTCTCATATAGTGTTCAGCACAAAGATTACTTACACATACAGATATGGCATTAGCCCGAATTTTGTTAAGTTGACTCCGGCCGTGATACAACCGGGCATACAGAGGGGATCGTAAAGATTACAGAGAAAAGATTACATTTTCTATGTTTGTCTGTTACAAAACTGTTCCATGTTCCACGTTCCACTGTTCATGTTCCTCGTGTTTGTTCTAGTTCCGCAAACAAACACAGGAAAAGTGGGAAACGTAATCTTTTCGAACCAGAATTCTGTAATCTTTATGATCCCCTCTGTATGCCCGGTTGTATCACGGCCGGCGTTTTATCCATTTTTCACTTAACACGGGCGAGATGGCTAATGCCATAACTGTATGTATAAGTAATCTTTGGTTCAGCGTTAGTCATATTCGCGTCCACTGTGTATTAGTGTAACGCATCGATTTCGTCGGAAATTTAACAATGAATGTAAACGTTTTGACATACGAGATGCGTGCGAAATGCATGCTCGGATTTGAAAGGATATGTTGCTCAAGATGTCGCGTCGCCGTACCATCATATACAATAAACATGTATATATAGGCGGGACTCGACGCAGCGCGGCGCCTCGTCGGGGTCTCATCAGGTTGGCGGGGGACCAACCCCAGTCCTAGACCCTCCCCCCCCCTTCTTCGCGAAAGGGGCGTGCTCCTGACGAAATCAAGGTAATTAAATTCGAGTGCATTCGTGCATTAAATTAAACTCAAATTCAATTTCATGCTATCTCTCTTCTCTCCTCTCCCCCTCCCCCCATACTCTCTCCGTTGCTATCCTCGCCCAAAAGTTAGACGGTGAGGGATAGCGAGGGACTGTCGAAGAAAATATGTCTTTGTCCATGTATGTATTTACAGGAATAATATACCTGACTACCCCGTATCTATATCTATGACTGCCTCGACTCATCTCTCAAGCAGCGCTTGGTATTTTGACGAGTGATATCGGTATAGTTGATCAAATTGAAATGCAAATCCAATGTCCGTTTTAAGTTATACTAACTCTGCTGAATAGATTTAAAAGCTTTCATACGCATGCCAGTTGCCAAACATCAGCAAACGGATCTATTATAATCTAACTCATGATGCTTTCGCGGAAGTGAGTAATGCATTAACCATAGTTTCTGCTCGAAGATTTGTCTGATCACGTAGCTCGGTACGTAGTTAAGATGTTAGGTTAAGAATCAATATGTCCAGAGTGCAAACCCCAGGAAAGTCGTATAATCTAGAGAAAGGTTTCTTTAGAGGACAGTCCTTTGGTATATAACAACTGTGGTCACTGTTTAGATGTCCATTGTTAGTTTTGGACGTAATCTATAGGGCCTTTCTTTGATAAGGTAATACCTTAAAGTGTATTATTAGGAAACCGGGTGAAATTATAGACGTAAATAACTTAGATGATTAACGATAAAACTTATACTCTTTATTAATTATTCAAATTATTCATGATTCGTTTGCGATCTAAAAACACGTCAGGCTTTGTCTTACATTTTTTTTTAGGTTAGTGATTACAGCAAAGATCTTCTCAGCTCCAGAGATTACAGAGGCAGTCTCTCTAGTTTGTCAATAGGGCGCGCTATGCAATATGCATGTATGCAACACCCTTCCTACAAGATTTTAATTATAAATAAAAAAGCTAAAAAAAAGAGAGGCTCTTTCTTTTTTTTCCTATAGATAATCCAGAAGTTTACGAGGTTTCACAATGGCACGTTTGGGACGATTGGTACAATGACTAACAGGTATGGATGGATGCTGTTCCACAGCACGACCAGGGACTGGCGGGTTGACAATTGCTGGAATCAGTGCGTCGGGAGTTGTTGTCGCTCGCGCTGGAGCATCTGAAATAATACTTTTGGGAAGCTGAAACAGAAAATGGTTGAATTTTAGAGATTGCTTATTGTTTTGAGAGTTAGGCTTGGCACGAGGGGGAGATGACAGAGTTTGAGTTCTTCGAGGGCGAAGAAATGAAGAATTCCTTCGATAGACGGTTCCATCGATACTTTGAACCAAATAGGACCTCGGCTCGCTAAGGATTTTTGTGATGGTAGCTTCCTTCCAGTAGTCGTCCCATCGCATGTATACTGATTGTCCCAGGTGGAAAGGTTCACGTTGCTTTGCTGTTTTGTCGTGATGTGCTTTTGCTTTCCGTTTGATGTTTTCCATCCTTTGTCGGATTGCGTCGTTGTCGGGAATCCTTGGCTTCAGCAGGTTTACAGTTGTTGCTCTGGAATCTTTGACAAGTTGCACATGAATTGATTAAGTCGGCAATATTCTCAAACATACTGGGCCAGTACATGATACCTTTAATACGAGCAACGGTTTTGGTAATTCCGAGGTGAGCTTTAGAATGAACTAAGTTAACCATATAGTTTCTAAGTTCTTTTGGAATGACTAGACGATCATTGAGGAAAATTAAACCTTCATTCTCACTAAGTTCATCTCGAAGTCCGTAGAAAATTTTCAATTCTTTATTAAGTGTTTTAGGGTTGACACTTACCCATCCGCTTCTGATGAAGTTTGTTAAAGCACTCAAATCTTGATCAGCCGCAGTTGCTGCTTGTAATTTCAAGATATCGCTGGACGGAATAGGCAGGACTTCCTCTAGGGTAATAGCATGTACTACTTGCGTCATGTCTATGTCTTCAGGAAACTTGTCTTTTAAGAATGCTCTAGATAACATATCGGCGATATACATTTTCGAGCCTGGCAAATATTCCAAAGTAAATTTGTACTTCAACAATTTGAGTTGCATACGTTGCAGTCGGGCGGGATTTTTATGAAGGTCTCTCTTAACGATAGTTACAAGTGGTTTATGATCATTAAGGATTTTGATGTTATCATGACCATAAATGTATTGGTGGTAACGATTAACCGCAAATACTACGCTAAGCATTTCTTTCTCTATCTGACTGTAGCGCTTTTCCGCATCGTTTAGACTTCTTGAAGCAAAGGCTACAGGTTGTTGGTTTTGCAGAAGGCAGCAACCAAGACCGTCCTTGCTAGCATCACATTGAATTTCTGCATTTTGACTAGGGTTGAAGATTTTTAGTGTGGGGGCATTGACTACCAGTTCTTTAATGTTAAGAAATGCTTTTTCTTGTTCTGAAGTCCACTTCCATTGCACTTTTTTTTTAAAAGCTCTCTTAGCGGGGCTGTAACTTTTGAGTAAGCCGGAAGGAATTTGTTTATATAATTAACAGCACCAAGAAATCGCCTCAGTGTTTTAACATCTTTCGGGGCAACCATGTTTTTAATTGCTTTTATTTTGTTAGGGTCTGGCTTAACGCCATCAATCGAATAAACTACTCCGCCATACCTAACTTGCTTTGATTTATACTGAAGCTTGAGTTTATTGAACTTAACGTTGTTTTCTCTTGCTCTCTTTAGTACTGCTGCAAGGTTTTGGTCGTGTTCAGCTTCGTCTTTCCCTGAGACTATGATGTCGTCAAACAAGACTTGTACACCGTTGAGGTCTCCAAATATTTTTGTATTCTCTCTTTGAAAGATTTCAGGAAAGCTAGACATTCCATAAGGCATCCTTTTGTACTTAAATCTGCCGAATGGAGTATTCATTGTGCAAAGTTCACTTGATTTGTCGTCGAGTTGAAATTGGTGGAATCCTTCTTTCATATCTAAGACGGTGAAAAGCTTACGACCACTTAAATTGGCAGTAAGTTCTTCTTGAGTAGGTATTAAAAAATGTTCTCTTTTAATGTATTTATTAAGTGGGATAGGGTTCAAACACAATCTTACAGACCCATCTTTTTTTTCAATAATAACAGTGTCGTGGACCCAATCAGTGGGTTTTTCGACTTTTTCAATTATGTCTAGTTTTTCAAGACGATTTAGTTCTTTTCTTAATTTTTCTTTTAAAATTTCTGGTAATCTTCTAACTGGTTTGACAACAGGTACAGCATCATCGCTTAAAGTGATTTTAACTTTGTAAGGGAGCTTACCTATACCGGAGAACAGATCCTTATTTGTTTCGATGAAATTTTCTTTTTCCGCAGAGATTGGTTTTTCCGTGGAGGAACTTTTTTCTTGATTAGGTGTAATAGGATAGACTTCCTTCTGGAAACAAGGTGATTTTGTAAGATCTGCATCACAGGTATTTGGTCGGGATGATTCACTGCAATTTGAATTAGAAATATTATTTAATACGTTAATGTTGTTTACTCTTTGAACTAAGTTAAGCTGCCGACAAGCGTTGCCACTAAGAATGGGGGTAGAATCTGAGTCTACAATGATGAAATTTAGGTTAAGAATATTCTGTTGATATTGGCACCGAAAGTTTTTCACTTCCCCTAGAGGTTTAAAAATGAAGCCTCCATAAGCTTTGATTTTAGTTCGGGTGTTTTCAATATCAGCATCGTCAGAAATTGTTCTAAAAATTTTTAAAGGCAGAATGTTAACATCACTGGCAGTATCTAATTTAAAATCAATTGGACAATTTTTCACTAGAATTGTTTCTTTCCAATAGTGGTCCATAGAAGAAATATTATTACAATTGACTATTTCAACGCTATCACAGCCAAGAATTTCAGAGTCGTCAGAATCGGACTTATTATTCTCAATTTCATTAACAGTTCTAAAATTATTATTTCTGTTCGAGGATCTCCTTTTGAAACATCCTACTTCAAAATGGTTTGGCTTACCACACAGTGGGCACTGTTTCCCATAGGCAGGACAAGAGGCAGGCAAATGCTTCGTTCCGCACTTTTTGCAATAGTACGCTTTCGGCTCATTATAAGAACGATTGTATGGATGCTCCGATTTATTGCTGAAATGATTCTTAGAAAATGAATTGAATTTACTACTCTTATTGCTAGATCGTGTATAATTTACTTCAGCTTCACAATTGTTTGATAGTTGTTCACTATAGTTTTTTCCTGCTTCCGCAGCTCTGCATATTTGAGACACTTCATTAAGAGACAGAGTTTTGGTTTGACTAAGAAGTGATTGTTGAACACTTTTATCTGGGATTGTTTTAATAATGTGGTCGACAATAATTCTGTCAGCATAGGATAGCTTACAGGAGCAAACAAATTGGCAGTTTTCCGCTTGGTTTTTCAACTCGGTTAGGAATTGGTCAAAACTTTGATCTGTTGACTGCGTAATTTGACTGAATTTAAAAGATTCAACAGCAAGATTGAGATTAGGAACACAGAAATTGTCAAAAAGTTTTATCACCTTATCAAGAGTGCTTTTGTCTTCCGTAAATGTGCTGAAGACTTCAATGGCATCTTCACCCATGTGTGTGAGGAGGATTGCAATTTTTTGTTCTTCGTCCGTTGATTTTGATTTACCAGTCGCTTTCATATTCAGATCGAAGATGTTCTTCCATTTGGGCCATTTTGACGTTAGTGTTTTGTCGAATTTTAAAGGTTGGAGCCTGAATGAAGCACCACCGCCGCACGGGTCTCGGTTTTCGTCGTTTGCCATTTTTATACGAATTTACACTTGACACCATGTATTATTAGGAAACCGGGTGAAATTATAGACGTAAATAACTTAGATGATTAACGATAAAACTTATACTCTTTATTAATTATTCAAATTATTCATGATTCGTTTGCGATCTAAAAACACGTCAGGCTTTGTCTTACATTTTTTTTTAGGTTAGTGATTACAGCAAAGATCTTCTCAGCTCCAGAGATTACAGAGGCAGTCTCTCTAGTTTGTCAATAGGGCGCGCTATGCAATATGCATGTATGCAACATAAAGTACTGTGTAATCTGGACGATTAAGATGCGAAGAAACGAAGATTTGGGTTTAGACAACCCAAAATCTTTTAATTCCAGCAACCTAAATGGTAAACGATCGCCCTATACCGAAGTCATCAGGTTGACGCGACCGAATTTATGGTGTTCGTGTGCAACCGAATTTTAGGTTCGGCCAACCTGAATTTAAGTATAGCGTCTTCTGACTTTTTTCCCCCCGTGTAGGCCTGTAAATTTGACCGGCATTCCGATCTCATTATCGAGACGAAATATTTCAAAATTTTAATTTTGCATCGTAGAATCAAAATTTGAGAAAGTTAACAAAGTTTCGATCCGTCGAAGTTTCGAAATTTTCGAAATTCCCGTCGTTCGATTAAAATTACGACATTTTTTTGAAATTTCGACATTTTTTAGGAACTTTTCGATCGTTTATTGTTTTGGTCGAATACATATAGGCTTGAGTACAACCCACTGGTGGCGCGTCTATAGGGCTTGGGGGGGGGGGGGGGCTTCAAGCCAAGGCCACCCTGCCACCAACTATTTTGGAGAATCCATGCTAAACCTGGGTTTGACTCGACATTTTCTAAGAATTAATGGAAGGGTGAGCTCTGTTTAGGTAATCGCTTTCATGAGCCCTTTCATGGGCGCCTTTTTCGGGGTTATTGCGCCAATTCAGTTTTCGAGGATAAAAGAAAAGGTCATTGTCTTCAAGCATCTTCCCATCCGGGAAGTGCCGAGGGTTTCGGAGAGGGGGGCAATATATCATTTTGCCACCTCCGCAAATCGCCACTAATCAAAATTATGAATTTTGATTGATTTTTTTTTTTTTTTTTTTTCAAACATTGAATTTTTTGGAGAGAAATTTCGAAATTTGGTAACCTTGTTTTTGTTCTTGTTCACCCTGACCCCCCCCCCCCCTCCCCCGGAGAATGCTTCCCGGGGCAAAAGTACTCACATTAGTCCAGGCAATAAAGCATTCTACCTTGCAAAAATGGAAGTAGTAGGTTTTTTGACGGAACTTTATGTATTTTTGGTCGGTGATTCCGAATTTTCAACTTCCCACCAAAAATTTCCCGGGGAACGTTGCCAAATTTACGTTTTTTTACCAAAAAAATCGGTTTTTTGAAAATTTCGAGCTCCACGTGCATTATTTTGAAAAAATACCTCAGTTCAAAAAGAATGTAGACAAAAAATGGAACAAAACCTCGTCAACGGTTTTTTTCTAAGATCAAAATTGACCGAAATATGAGCCATCTTCCGAACGCTCCCTTGCGGAAAATTGACGCTAACGCGGCAATACGCGTACTGCACAGCAGCCCCGCAGCCCGCGTGAAGCGATCCTCTTACGTGTCTTCCTCTCCTCCTCCTTCACTGATACTTTTAGATTATTTGGGTTTTAACCCCCCCCCCCCCCCGATACGCACCCTTGCCTCCCTTTTGCTTAACCATAACCCCCATTTTATTTATAAGCAATAACGGAACAAGTTTAATGAAGAAAATTAATACGGTGGTTCTAAGAAAACAAATGGATTCAATTGTACTCTCTATTTTTCGACCATCATTGCCCTTTGCCATGCCGCAATGCACATTATTAGTCCTATTTATGCCTCCTTCGGATGTAATTTAGAGTCTTTGCTTGAGCCGTCCTAGACTTGGCTTGGCTTGAGAAATATTCAAGCCGAGTTGTACAATTGAATCCATTTGTTTTCTTAGAACCACCGTATTAATTTTATTTTCTTCATTAAACTTGTTCCGTTATTGCTTATAAATAAAATGGGGGTTATGGTTAAGCAAAAGGGAGGCAAGGGTGCGTATCGAGGGGGGGGGGGGGGTGTCAGAACCCAAATAATCTAAAAGTATCAGTGAAGGAGGAGGAGAGGAAGACACGTAAGAGGATCGCTTCACGCGGGCTGCGGGGCTGCTGTGCAGTACGCGTATTGCCGCGTTAGCGTCAATTTTCCGCAAGGGAGCGTTCGGAAGATGGCTCATATTTCGGTCAATTTTGATCTTAGAAAAAAACCGTTGACGAGGTTTTGTTCCATTTTTTGTCTACATTCTTTTTGAACTGAGGTATTTTTTCAAAATAATGCACGTGGAGCTCGAAATTTTCAAAAAACCGATTTTTTTGGTAAAAAAACGTAAATTTGGCAACGTTCCCCGGGAAATTTTTGGTGGGAAGTTGAAAATTCGGAATCACCGACCGAAAATACATAAAGTTCCGTCAAAAAACCTACTACTTCCATTTTTGCAAGGTAAGCCACTTTTTTCGTCTCTATTGCCTGGACTACATGCCGCCTCTCCGTGGCACGCCCCATGCCCCTTCCCACAATCCTTCCACCTCCGCTCCGCCATACCAGAGGTACATTTTGAATGTATGTAAAACAATCGATTGTTGATGAAGCTCTGCTTCGCACTATCAAATCAATTGTTTTCCATAAGAATTAAATGGAGAAAAAACATTGTTGCCCAATAGCACGAGTCACCTTTGTAAGGACCTGTCACACTAAAACCCACTTTTCCCCCCTTATTTTGGGTCAAGACTTAAACCTCTGGGAAAATCGTTGGACAGTTGATAGTAGCTGCGTTTAAGGATCTATAAATGACGGGAAAAATCAATGATAATGGAGTAACTGGGATGTTTAGGCACCTTGTTTGGAGAGACCGGGCAATAGTAAATCTCCAACTTTTTAACGCAGTAAAGCATGGTGTGGAACCAATTTGAATCATTTCTTTTTATCAATTTTTTTGAGAGAATGTAACAGCACATTTACTTTGTCCGGCTCATACTTAACCCTTTAAGGGCCAAGCCCGAGTAGACTCGTTTTTCTTCTCTAGTCTACTTCACATTGTTCCAGTCTTCATTCCAGATAAACGCGACTATTGATGAAAACACTCACAAGATAAGATGTCTTCTGGCGCCTTCGATGTATCGTATAGGCAATTTCAATTCCCCCGAGTACGAAATGTTAACTACCTTCCCTTTATAAACAGAAGGGTCGCGTCCTTTTGAAATAACCTGGCCCTTAAAGGGTTAAACACCTACTCATAGATACATTGAGAATGAGATACATGCATTTAAATTACCTGAGAAAAGTTCAATTCGATGATCCAATAAAGACGATGGTCAGCAGCCCCGATCGTATAATGACATTAAACATAAATAACACTTTTAAGTCTAAACACGGAGAGACTAGGAAATGGCACGAGAAAAAGAAATTATCTCAGAGAAACAAAAACTCTGTGCTGCTGCTTCGAAATGTTTACACAGCTTTGTTCTTTGATTGACGCACTGCTCGAACTAATTGTGTCATAAACCGGATGGACAAAATTTCTTGTTTGAAGTATTTGAGAAGGTATTGGAGATGAAAGTGAGTTTCGGTTCAAGAAAGTATCACTGATAATTGTTATTTACAATAGAGAAAAACAAACCAGAAATCAACCTAGACACACACTGCTATTATTCGATACTGCAGTTATGCTCTTCTTTGCGAGCATATTTTTATTTCAGTAGATTTGAAAATCTCACATTCTTGCGTCTAATCTAAATGGTGAAGAAATTATGTTAGGTAATTAAGCAAAGACTTGGTCGCACATGGTCACAGCTTCTCAATTTTCAACAGCCTTTCATTTACTAAATTAAATAATCGATTTTTCACAGCGATTTTTCTTTTGAAAGCGTGAACACCTTTCTTATCGAGGTACTTTGAACCCTTTCAAACCTAAAAAAACTTTTTTTTTTTCAGGAACGGATTTTTGGCCATTATATACCTAGCTGATCTGAACACAATTTTCTCATATAAAACGATATGCATATCATATTTTCATTTTCTCCTTAAGATTCTACGTAATACAGACATAGGCAGGTACTATGACTTTCAAAAGAAAGTACCTTGATTGAATTTTCTGTTGTTAAATTATATTGCTGTTTTCAATAGAATTTTCGATGATGTACTTTAAAAGAGTCATTCCTGTTTAGTTCGTAAACACTTGAAAGCCGCAAAATTGTTCAAATGTTGCTGAGATTCAGTGGCGAAGCGTGCGATTTAGCAATGTTCCTTTTTCCCCATTTAAACACATTAGAAAAGTCGAATTGCCTGGTCATCACCGATGACTGAAGCGTTCGACTTTTTGGGTGACTTTAAATGGAGAAAATACATTGTTGCCAAATTTCACGCTTCGCCACTCCTGAGATTTAAAATGGTAAAAATTTTGACCAAGGTACTTTCTATCAAAAGTCATAGTACGATGAAACGGACACTGGGTATGAAAGGGTTAAAGACACTCAAAGCTGACTGAAAATAGAAGCATAGTCTGGTAACGCATTAGAAGGAGAGAGGTGGGTGGCAAATTATTCGACTCAACAATGAATTATTATGAACAAAACCCGCAGTGAATAAGTCATAAACCTGGTGTTAGAACTACTCATCAACATGTGATGAACTTTATGCTGATACCAAATCTAAAAATTTTGCAATTGAAGAAAAAAACGGAGCGACATTTTAATTTTGACGTAATTAAAAATGATACAGAAAAGTAAAAAAAAAAAAAATATTTTTAAAAATTTTGAAGCATAGACTCAAAATATCATGCCAAAGACTATATCAATCCTTAAATAAAACGGTTGCTAGAAACTTGTAAATGGTTGCTCAGAAAAATATTTTTAAAGATGGATTATTTTTAATCTATAATTTAGCTAGGCGATTAACCGCAAATCCAACAAGTCGTACCGTTTCATGCAAAACTGGTTGTAATATTAATTAGCTTTAAATTTCATACAAATTAAAGGAACAACGCAATGTGCTTTGTGGAAATCTCTTTTGTTGATACTTTTTGGAAGAAACCTTTCCTTCGGCGACAATTTATCAGAAGCTTTCGTTTATTTTATTCTTATTTTATTACTTTTTTGAATTTCATTTTTTTACACAAACAATCATTCAATCGATAATTATAGATTAACTGGCATTAGATTAAAATTTCATCCAAATAAAGGGACAATACAATTTACTTTGAAGAAACCTCTTTAGTTGAGACTTTTTTAATGAAATTCTTCCTTCAGCGACATTTTATCAGACTCATTTTTTTTTTAATTTTTATTATTTTTTTAGAAGTACAAGCATCTAATCGGTCCATTAGATTAATTGGCAATAGATTTCAATTTCATCCAAATAAAGGGACGAAGCAATTAATGTACTTTGAAGAAATCTCTTTAGTTGAGATTTTTTTAAATAAAATCCTTGCGTCAGCGATAGTTTATCGTTTATTTTATTTTTATTTTTATTTATTTATTTATTTTATTTTTATTTACTGACAATTTTATTTTCAATATTTTATTTTTTACAATTTTTTTTAATTTTTTTATTTATTTTGTTTTTTGGTTTTGTTTTGTTTTTTTTTAATGACAAAGATAAGCATTTAGTCGTATACGGAGGGGAAGCTCACTCTTCAATCAGTCGGAAGCTGTGAATGCTCCAGAGAACTACGTAACCACACCGATCTTTCGAAACCGCGCGCGCGTGACCCCGGTCGAAACGTCAGGACGCAAGCTCAGGAGCTGCACAACTGAAGCTTTCCGAAAGCTGAGCTTTGAGAATCATGGACCGAGATGAGGAACGCGCGGCGGACACAACAACGGACTCTCTTCCGCGCCACAGACAACATGCGCCTTGCATGTTCACCGTTCAGCGTTCACAACCCACCACCTCTCCCCCTCCCCCTCCCCATCCTGCTCACACCCCTCCGCACGACCACCTCACGCCAACTTGTCGGAGGGTGCAAAACCGCCTAACACTTATACTTGCAACGTATCCTCCCCAACCGCCCCCCCCCTCTCACTCGGCCCGCCCAATCTAACTTCTGAACTCCTCCAGACCCTTGAGAAAATAAGTTGTGATTCTCATCATTTTATCCTGCCGCCTTCCTTCGCACCCACCCCCTCAAACCATGCCTCCACCCTGCCTCCGGAAGTTGATTGAAAGAGGATTTAAATCGTATTTATTTTTACTCGTCTTCTCGATGAACTACAAGGTACAGGGTATGTCCATCATAAGATCTCGAAACCTTTAACCTAAAGCGTCATTTGCAGGCCGATCATTTCCTTTTTTCCATAAACTGTTAAGACATGCTTTTTGACCGTTAGTTATTTGGTAATTTACCAAACTAATGTTTTGTTAAATTGATAAAATCTATTTTTACAATAATGGAGCTGTTGCAAACTTTTGCTACAGGCTTATTAATAGTGGATTATGGGGTAATATCCAATAAAAATAACGATTAGCGCACTGAAAAATCACGAAATCCACTCCTAAACTTACAAAATGCTTTTAGACGCGAGACCGTAATGGCGGCCGGGGCCGCGGTTTTCATTAGGGTTCCCTATCTTCAATCAGCGCCATCTACACGAGGTGTTCTCGCAACACCACACAAGAAGAAGAAGAAGAAGCATACAATTGCCATAAGAAAACCGCGGCCTCGGCCGCCATTACGGTCTCGCATTTAAAAGCATTTTGTGAGTTTAGTAGTGGATTTCCTGATTTTTTAGTGTGCTAATCGTTATTTTTACAGGGTATTATTCCATATTCAACTATTAATAAGCCTGTAGCGAAAGTTTGCAACAGCTCCATTGGTTGAACACGCTAAAAAGTCAATGGAATGAACCAATATATAAGTTGATGTGATATTAAATAATTGTGTTAATTTGGCAATCTGGTGTTTGATCAAATCAACAAAAATAAATTGTCAAATTAAACCAAACCACGTTGGTTTACAAAGGTCTCTAAAACGTCCACTCAACCAAAAATTGTTTGGTTGTATTAATTAAATAGATTTTTTTGGAATAACTTCATATAAAGGTGGTAGAACCAAAAATTAATTTTTTTCGTTCAACTATTCTCTTTCGGTTCGATTGACGCTTTTTTTTCAGTGAGTCTATGAGTGACGGAACTAATGTTACTCTCTCGACATGATCTGTGAAAAACTTGTTATTTTTACATTACCAAGCAGTCATTCATCAACATATAATTACCCAGTTATAAAAATCATGACATTTGCGAACGACGTACAGAAATGGCGAGAAAACCCCGTAAATGAATAGTTTCATGAGATGATCTAATCACAAATGAGGTTTCTCTTCTTTCGAGAATAACTTGAGCCCAACACTGTATTGAGTATACTGTTATTGTTAATATTGTCACAATAACTCCGCGATTGACTGCATCCCTTTAAAGCAACGGCTGTTTTCACATAAAACATTGAGTAGTTACTATTCGTACAGGAATGTCCTCATTTTGCCTATCCGTTAAACTGAAGGCGCTTGTTACTTCAGTGAACATAGATCATTAGCTACAAAGTACACATACATTTTGACTTACCGCACCCCAAACTGTCATAGCATGTTAAATATTTTGCTTGATTCATAAATGAATAAATCAATCAGTTGGGTTTTATCCCTATTTCTTCATTTATTTGCGGAGGGGTTACCTTATCCCTATTTCTTCATTTATTTGCCCAGGGGTTACCAACCATGGCTAGAATTAAGAGACAAAGCATTTTAATAAAAGCACAGAGGGTTTTTACGCAGGAATGCTCAAAAATCACAAATAGATAGAGACTTGGTGTTCGTACTTTGGGCAAGACTTAAGTGCTTCTCAGAACTTTAGATAACATTTTTCCTCGACTCAACTGAACTCATCTACCAAGGATTGACAATGAGCGATGGCGGGTCTAGAAATGATTATTTCATCGAAAGCGTTAGCCTTAAATCCAGATTTCTCTAGAAATCTACCTAGAGGACTGAGCAGGCTTTGAGTTACCGTAAAACGGGATGATTCGGAACTTCGGGGGCAATGGGAGCATATCAAGGTAGATAAAGAACAGGTATGGACAACACTCTGAGGTTGGCTCTGATTGGTTGTGAAAAAAGCGACTCCACCGCCATTTTTCTTACCGCGTGATTCAAATTTAGAAACCACATCGTGAAAAAGAAAATGAATAACGTAATTGACGATGTTAATCCACTCTACGAGTATAGTCACAACATTAACAGTTAAAGATAAAACTTACATTGCAATGTTCAAATAAATAAAGTATTGCTTCAGATAAACTTCCCCTTCAAACCTAACCTTAAACAAGAATACAAGATATACGGAGTAAATGGGAGGCAAGATGGCAGCGAAGTCGCTTTTTCCGAAGAGGCCACGCCCCCTGAGCCGAGTGTTGTCCATACCAGTTCTCCATATACCTTGGGAGCATATTCTATGAATGCTTCTTTTTCTCTCACAAACATTCCCAGAATATGATCCGCATTCACCTCGAAGTTCCTATTCACCCCGTTTTACGGTACCTTGGCATTTTCCCCAGAAATCAATCTTGAGTCTAACGAAAGTAATAAATGCAGGTTCCATGAAGCACCTCTGTGTGTTGCATTTCCATCTCCAGAATTATTCTCTTTTTTCTGCTTCTAATAAAGCCAAGATTTTTTTGTTTTTTGGTTTTGTTTTTTTTTTGTTTTTGTCCATACCTGTTCTCCATATACCTTGGGAGCATATTCTATGAATGCTTCTTTTTCTCCCACAAACATTCCCAGAATATGATCCGCATTCACCTCGAAGTTCCTATTCACCCCAATTTACGGTACCTTGGCATTTTCCCCAGAAATCAATCTTGAGTCAAGTAAAAAATAATAAAGGCTACCCTCTAGTAAGACATTGTATGCATTTCAATCGCTTTTTACTCGCCACCACGCTACCTACTTATGATTAATACAATTAATTGGTATTCTGATGTGGTTATCAACAGAAACTGCTCTAAAATTTGACAAGTTTGTGACTTTGTGAGGCCGTGAGTGAGTTTAAGTTTTTTATTAGAATTCTAATTGATACGCAAAAATCAGGTCCAATTAGTTTTTTTTTTAGGAAATGGCTGTCAAATAAAATGGGATAGGGCCCCATTCGATGAGATTGGCATTCATTTGAATAATCATTTGACAAAGTAGCGCTAGGTAAGTGGTTACCTTATTATTTATCTTCAGTTATTTTTTATTTTAGGACACACTGAAAAAAAAGTGCTGACTTTACTATTTATAGTTAAAAGTATGGGCACCCCTTAAAAACTGTTAGTTTGGCTATTTCAAACAGCCAAATTACCTCCGTGCCATGTTAATTTTACCGATTAAACAGTCAAACTAACAGTTTTTAAGTGGTGTCCATTTTTTTAACTATAAAATAGTTAAATTCAGCACCTTTTTTTTTCAGCGCAGGTTTTCCGAGGGTTGGCGAGAGTAAAATGCTATTGGGCAATGACCAATGGTCATTGTGGAAAGGAATGATATTAATTGGTGAAGTTATTTAAAAATAGTGTATACTCACCACAGAAAGGAATAAATCGAGACGCTTATCGGGTTGCAAAACAAGCAATGTGAGCTTATACATAAAGCGCCTGCAAACTAAGATGATGCACATAGTCCTACGCCATACCTCGTACAAACTTTTTCACGAGCATAATGGTCCGATGACCGATATTTTATATATGTTACAGGACAAACCCGATTTTAGTCCAAACTAGTTTAGCCTATAGGCCCAACCGGTTTGGCCTGAGCGGAACCGGCAACACTACCCTTTGGCCTGAAATTTTCTAAGCCAATCCGGTTGGCCCTATGACAAACTCGTTTCGCCTAAACTTCTCCTGGGCAAACTGATAATGTGTAGGACGTAGGTGCAGGCCAAACTGATTAATTATTAGCAGGACAAACTAGTTCAGCCGGAAGTGACCGCGCAGGACAAACTAGTTGGACCTAGGACAAAGTACTTTCGTTTAAAATTGCAAAATTTGCATGTCCTTATGACAAATAAGGAAAAAATCCATACTGACTAAGACAAGGAATTTACGGATGAGAAGATAAACAATGGTTTTTTTTTTATTTTTTTTTCAAATTTAAATGTGAGAACAGAGTGAAGGAAACGAAAAACAGCATTTTAATCAAGTAAAACAATGCATTTTTGAATAGCAAATCCATTCTGGAGATTGAAAATCAACTGTCAGTTACTCTTGTTTGTGTATTAATTTAAAATCACAGATGAACAAAATATAAGAGTCCCACGCATATATGGATGCGATGATATAGCTTGCAAAGCGGGTTGCATTTTGGAAGCATGCGTGATTAGCAGGTTGCGTCGCAATGTAATTAATGTGTGCTGAAATTTTTTCATTCCTTTTTACTGTTTTTAGCTTATTTTAATTTGAATTTAAAATTTATCTCATCTAAAGTTTCCCCTCCGTTCCACTCAAAGTAACACATGACTCATCACATGGGTTACAAGGCGATGTCAACAAAACCCCGATTGTGACCCCTCTATCGATTCAGCTTGCAAAATTGAGTAGATCGCCGTCAAGAGTTTTCATATCTTTCGCAATGGGACCGTTTCACTCATAGAAACACATGACTCATGACTCATCAGTCATCACATGGGCAAAAACGTGATGTCGCCAAAACCCCGCTTGTGACTCATCTACCGATTCAGCTTGGTAAATTGAGTCGATCGCCCGCAAGGGTTTTTATATATCTTTTGCAAGTGGGACCCTTTCACTTATTACAATTTATACATTACAATTTAACAAAGGCAAAAAGGCGATGTCGCCGAAAGCCCCCTAGTGACACACGTACTTGCCACAGAAATCGATAAAACTTTTTATTCTGGAAAGATTTGCGCGATAAAGAAACTGACACATGACCGAAAAAAGCAAATCTTTCTCACTTAAATAGTTGTTCCAAAATTCTGTGTCCCAGATAGCCCCTCTAAACACTTGTACTTTCATTTAAAATCAATTGCCACTGGATTAATTACAATTTTTGATTTAAGGTTAAAAAAAAAAAAAAAAAAACTAGGCAAAAAAACCAGAATCAGATCGTCCATGCTTTCACTTTTTTGGATAGGATTTTTAACAAGTATTAGCCTCTCTATTGCTGTACCTCGTTGAGTTTGTAGCGAGGCGTGAAATTTGACAACGATGTACTTTCTCCATTTAAACTCACTGAAAGAATCGAATGCTTCGGTCATCGGCGATGACCAGATGTTTCGACCTTTCTAATGTGTTTAAAGGGGAAAAAAGAAACGTTGCCAAATTGCACGCCTCGCCACTGTTTAACTCACTTAGGTATGTGCGGACAGAGTATACCTACGTCCTACACCGCTCAAAGATAGTTTCAGTGAAGTCCGAGAAATAATTAAATAGCGGCAAGCGTGATTTAAACTTGACAACGGTTTGTACAAAAAAAAAATAAAAAAACCAAAACCAAAAAAAGCAACTGAATAAATTTCAAGACGATATAGACTTACGATAATGGAATCAGCGATAGAGGTGGGGGTCGATGTTGGAAGCGGTTGATGGAGGGTGCATGAGCCGAGTTGCCACATCAAACTGGGCAGACAAATCCGGACTTTGAAACTTTTCCAGGAAATCGATTGCATTTATTACTGATGGAAAAAATCGCGCTCGGTTCTTATTGTGACCTAATGGGGCCCTTCTTGGAGACTTTTTCTATACAGGTGATTCAAGAGTTGATTCTTGCATAAAAACCTGTAAAAATGACAATGAGTACACTAAAAAATCACAAATAAATAGATCACTCTTAGAATCGGACTTACTGGTGGAGCTACACAGTTATCATGGAAGATTCCTATCTAATTTGAGGCATATCTCTGTGTTTCCATAGAGAAAGTGACAAATTAGACAGAGATCTCCCATGATATCTGCGCAGCTCCACCATTATGATCTTGCCGTTTCTGCGGTTTTCTGAGTTTATTACAGAATTTCAGACTATTTTAGTGTGGTTTTCGTGATTTTCGCTAATCTTTTCATTAGATTTTATTATTTATATGCTCACATCGAAAGTTTGCAAGAACCCCTTTTTCACGTTTTTTGGACAACAATGATGGTAAATGTTATTATAGGCTTTTTAGACCTATTGATTGTTTAGGTTATGGATAGACTCCGGTTCAATAAATAATAATCGGAGAATTTCATGTTTTTTAGGATCTGAGGTTCAATCCTACATATTTTAATTTCAAATAACAGAAAAAAACAAAAAGAACTAAAAATCATTTTTCCGCAGTTCGTTTAATTTTTTGGAGTCGAAATTTAATCGAAAAATAGCTATAATTTTCCGAAAGTTTTTATTACATTATGAAAAGTGGTCTTTAAACATTCAGAAGGATGCACTCAATTACTTAAGCAACTCAATTACAACGACCAATTTTGGGAGTTTTTAGCACGATAGTTTACCTGGATTAAAAAATTTCTTGTTTTTTAATTTATTTTTTTTTCATGTTTTTAGTTCCTAGTTTGTGTTTTTTGAGGAAAATGCCTGGAAGTTTCAAATAACTCTAGGCATATACAGAAAAAAAAAGAAAAAAAAAACTAAGTATTTACGCTGAATAACCATTTAGAGTATTTTCAGAGCCCTCCCTCCTTGGCAGCATAAGTTTGTTCAAATATTTTGGGCTTACAAGGGTTAACCCTTTCACGGAAAGTGGTACACTCGTCAGTGGCGTAGCTATAGGCCCCGCTGACCCCACCGGGCGGGGGGGCGGGGGGGGCGCATCGCATCGGGGAGCGCAAAAATGTTGAGAAGCGAAAGAGGTAGAGCGAAAAAGAGAAAAGGAAAGGAAAAGGGGAAAAAAGGAAAGGAAAAGGAGAGAAGGATCAAAGTAAAGAGAACAGATTGAGAAAAATAAAAGCTAAGAAAAGTAGAGAGAAAGCAATGTAAATTGTAAAG
Source organism: Trialeurodes vaporariorum (assembly GCA_011764245.1). NCBI lineage: Eukaryota > Metazoa > Arthropoda > Insecta > Hemiptera > Aleyrodidae > Trialeurodes > Trialeurodes vaporariorum. Next base: position 24,812,176 of record VMOF01000320.1, read on the forward strand.
GCTCTATGTGCTTCTGCCAAAATTCACGTTCACAAAGTTCGGAGCTTTTTCAAACTCGTGGTAGTGATACATTTTTTTTTAGTTTTATCATTGTGAATAAATAAACATAATTTTTCTACATTAATTTACAATAATTTTTTAAGAAAGGAATTTTTCCGACAAAGGCTCCGACTTGTACGGGTGCGAAAGGGGGGGGGGGCCTCCACCGAATCGGCCAATTTTTTCCTTAAAAAAGAGGAGCGCAGCATTCGAATCGGCAGGGGGCGCTTGCTCAGCTAGCTACGCTACCGACACTCGTGTACCATTTTATGTAACGTGGGTTTCAATGGAATTTAAATATAGACATTTTGTAAAAAAAAAAAAAAAATTGTGACCCATCAAAATTCTTCGAAAATTGTTCTCTTTTGAGAGGTCTAAAAAAATCTCAAAAAGAGAGAGAGAGTAAATCCCAAAATGAGTGCATGAAAGGGTTAAAAACCTGACAACACAGCGCGAGGCGCTGGGCTCAGTTTATTTAGAGGCAAGCGCCCTGCGATTACATCACACGTTCGGTACCCTCAGATGCGAGTGATGCGACGCGACGGTGACGGTGGTACCTGAATACCTGCTCTGACTCACCTCACCCCATCCCTGGGGAGCAATGTTACAGCGTAACTGTACGTAGCAACCTCGGCCCAACTCACGGAGGCTACAGG